>JAODJU010000002.1:25367257-25387893 GCA_026776725.1 Gnathonemus echidnorhynchus | reverse complement strand
CTGCACACTGTGTGCCTCAGCATGCGTTGTCCCCGCTCTGTGATTTTACGTGGCCGACCACTTCATGGCTGAGTTGCCTATGTTCCCAATCACTTCCACTTTGTTATAACACCACTAACAGCTGACTGTGGAATTTTTAGTAGCAAGGAAATTTCACGAATGGACTTATTGCACAGGTGGCATCTTATCACGGTACCACACTTGAATTCCCTGAGCTCCTGACAGTGACCCATTCTTTCACAAATGTTTGTAGAAGCAGTCTGCATGTCTAGGTGCTTGATTTTATACACCTTTGACTATAGAAGTGATTGGAACACGTGAATTCAATGATTTGGAGGGGTGTCCCAGTACTTTTGGCAATATAGTGTATGGAGCACTGGAGTTCATACACTAGACAGTAAGTTTACTGGCAATGTCGCCACACGCAGGTGGTACAAATCTGTTTTCGCTTCCATTTTTTCACAGGCCTGCGGCGCCTGACTGGAAGGCAGGAAGTGGGGGACATCCTGGCAGAGATGAAGGAGGAGAAGAGGCGGATGGATATGGAGAGGAAGGTGTCCATCGCCGAGCTCTTCCGGTCTCCAGTCTACCGCCAGCCGATCATCATTGCCATCCTACTGCAGCTCTCCCAGCAGCTGTCTGGCATCAACGCGGTGAGGATGACTCTGGAGAGAAGGTCCTCTTTATCGGGTTCTGCTTCTCCCATTTCACTCCCTTGTTTTTTGTCCTCTCCATTCATTGTACAGATATTCTACTATTCCACCAGCATCTTCCAGAAAGCTGGCGTGCAGAGCCCTGTCTATGCTACGATTGGAGCCGGGCTCGTCAACTGTGCATTCACTGTGGTCTCGGTATGCTGGAACTGAACACTGTCCTGTTTGCTGCAGGGTATTATGGGTATTCATCACTATGCCCAGTACATTACAGTGAGAACTTAAATCAACATGCAAGCTTTTCTACGATGGGCAGTAATTCAATGATTTTTTTTCTCTTAATTAGTTTTAAAGGGAACAGATTTTTAGCTAAATGTATTTTCTTTTATTATGAGTTTCTCAATAAAGACAAGAGAAGTACAATTAAACCAGAGATAAATAAAAAGGCTAGGATCAAGTGCATGCTTTGATGCTTCATTCTGACTTGTCTCTTTTTTCTCATCCAATGAACAGCTCTTCTTGGTGGAGAGGATGGGCCGCCGGACACTTCACATGCTGGGATTGGCTGGCATGTGTGGCTGCGCCGTCATCATGACTGTGGCTCTCGCTCTATTGGTCAGTTCAGTCAATCAATCAAACGCAAGCAGCTTTTGTGCAGCTAGTCACTTTGACTATAAAAATTTGTTGTAGTGTTGACTCAGTTGAGATCATGCCAATATTGGGATTTGTTCCATTGATCTTGCTGAAGTTAAGGGGTTGTTTATGAATCACTTGTGGTCTCTTGTTTCTTACCCATCAGCATTGTCTGTCCAACTTCAAAATGCATTTTCTGCCATCGTCCCTGTAATGTTTTCCTTGTGTCATTCTGGTAGGACACGGTGGCCTGGATGAGCTACGTCAGCATGCTGTCCATCTTCGGGTTCGTGGCTTTCTTCGAGGTCGGCCCGGGGCCCATACCCTGGTTCTTCGTGGCCGAGCTCTTCTCCCAAGGGCCCCGTCCTGCCGCCATGGCCATAGCTGGCTTCTCCAACTGGACTGCCAACTTCATCATCGGCATGGGTTTCCAGTACATCGCTGTGAGTGGGATGTGGACCGGCCTGGCAGTGTCCGTTGAGCTGCCTGGAACATGACGAAATATTTAACCCATGGCAGCAGATCCTGATAACACATCCACATTATCACACTGATGCTGATTTGTATTTAAAAATCCAGCAACGATTTTGGCTGTAGTTTTCTCTCCAAACCTTTTTAATATCTGAATTTCATAGTGGCCACTTCTATAATAGGCTCTTTATATGAATGATTCATCAGTAACCTGGTATCTTTGACACTGTAATTCATGCAAACAACCCACCAGATTCCTTCCTCTCCACAGCACCTCTCTGGCCCCTATGTTTTCCTGATCTTCGCGGTTCTCCTCCTCTTCTTTCTACTGTTCACCTTCTTCAAAGTGCCAGAGACTCGAGGCAAAACCTTCGATCAGATCTCCGCTGGCTTCCAGCGCCACCCCACGAACATGATGGGCCTGGACATGGACATGGATCTGGCCAAGGCCAGCACTGAGCTGGAGTACCTGGGACAGGACACCCTCAACTGATGGTGTGGGAAGTTGAGGAGGGGATGTTGTAGGAAGAGAGAGAGGGATTAAGAAGACCTTGAGCATTTGATACAGGGAGTCTGGACCATGCAGCCTGACAAGATGTTGGGTGATGAGGGATGCGGAGGTGACAGTGGCATTATGTGCAATATGATAACAGGTGTTTTAGATGTTATGGAAACATGCACATGTGTGTTCATGAGAGACCTTGAAATTCCTGCACTTTATACTGTAGGTAGCAGAGAGAGTCTCCCTGTGTTATTTCCACAAAGGAAACATAGGTGTGATCAACTCTGCAGCTTCATCCGAATTCACTATTTAAATTATTGAAAGCCAAGAGTCTGGATACGTCTTCAGTCACCAGGGCCAAACCGCAGCAGACTAAATTCTTAAGGGAGGAGTTGCCCCCCCACCCCGTGTCTGATTGGCTTGACCTACCCAGTCGGAAAATCACATCAGATATTCCCTTCATGCCTGCACTGCTTGCATACGTTTCATTTTTAAAATACACACAACAAAAAGCTTCATACTTACCGTACGTGTGTGTGTGTGTGTGCGTGCAAAAGCACAATGATTTATAAATAATGTTTCCTACAACCCAGTAATTTTTACAATGAGTGATTCCTTTTTAAGCATGATTGTAACCATCCGAGGTATTGCCAACAGAAGTGGACGGTGTGGGTTTGCAATAATACCCATTTAGTCGAAACCTGTTAAGCATGCTTGGTGACAGTCGCTGACAAATCTGTATGTTTCTGCAGCGATAATATCGCTAAATTAATGGAAGGTTTGTACTATTATTTATATAAAGAGTGATCTTTATATGATTTTGCAGCAAGTATTAGCAGGGTTGTCAGCTCAGGCGTGACACGCTTTCAGATTCTCACGCTCATGCGAGAAATCTTACTGCAAATCTAGATTAAATTAGCCTAAAATTAGCTAACATCAAAAGCATTGGGGTACTTTGCAAACCCTACAGACTATTTACAAGCAAGCCAAAACTGTTACATACGTGTAAATGCGTGCGCATTTGTGTGCAGAGTTGTCTCAAATTGAAAATCTCACTCCAGCCAGCTGACCAAAGTTGGCAACCCTGCGCTACGAGTGTTGGGGAACGTACTCACGAAAGTTAGGCATTTCCCCAACACTGCAGTCTTGCTAGCAGGAATTAGCAAACAGTAAATCATGGTACAAACCATGTGAACAATAAATGTGTGTTTCTTTGGTTTTACGTCGCTGTTGTGCTCTAATCCAAATTTATATAACAGACTTATCATGCAAAGAAATCCACATATTGACAATTATAGGCTACAACAGAGCCAACCCATCAATGATCAAACGACAGACAGACAGCTGACACAGGCTCAAGGGCATAAAGTATCTTGAAACGTCATGCCATTAAATGCTGCCTTTGGTTTAGATCATGGTTGGGTTCTAGCTTCTCCCTGGGATCAATAAAGTTAATCATAATCTTATTTTTATACCATCCATACATTATATCACGATATATAGTCTTTAGATATTTTCAGAAGCAACATCATTCATCCGCCTACTGGTCTGGGGCGCGGGATTAGAAACCGCTGGTGAAATCCAGGCTTTGCTCCTCAGGTCTAGGAGTTGCTCTATTACCCCATTCTTCTGATTCACACCTTAATTCCTTGCAGCCTACTTTCAACCATTTGGTTAGCTGAATTCATTTTACAATTTACACTATTTTAATTTTTGCTCACAATTTGATATTGGAGTGGTTAAAGGTTACCAAGTCATGTTCTATAAATACCACAATTTTGCATCTCTCTAACCCTTTTGTCTTGTGATATAGAGATTAATATCCAGCAATTTGCACAAAACGTGCAACAAAGGGCCATGGTTTATGGAAAAAGCTATGAGGAGTTAGTCACCCTAAAAGAAAATGAGCAACTAAAACTTCAGAACAGCTCCAGTATTTCAGCTACTGCTGTATGAATGTTTGTGGAACATACATAAAACGGCAAACGCAGAACAAACTGTGTTCCATGTGGTCATGTATATTGGGCTTACTTTTGGCCTTCAGTTCCCCAGCTTTGTACAGTGGGCTTATTTTGGGTTTGTTTTCAGGGGTGAGCTTGTCTGTCTCATGAGACTTGGCAACACGTACTTAGCCTGAAGTTCCTGTATGCCGGTGGGAAAGGTGCTATAGGTGAAAGCGAGTGACCCCAGGAACTGAGTGTAGCTTTACTCCTATTGTGGTCTAACTAATGTTATGTTGTGCCTGTGGAAACCTCAGCTCTGTATCGGAACTCGCCATTTAAGATGCAGGTGGGTGGGCCACTCGCATGTGAAGAGCACAAAGAACTCTACATGAGGAGAAAAGTAACACACCCACCAAGTGACGTGTGATTCTACAGCATAGAGGCTCCAGGCATGAATGCTGCAAGACAGCCATTAGATTTCTATTTTTTTTAATACAGGACAGATTTATTGCATACAATCCCCTTCAAAAAAGTGCAAAACAAACCAAATTTAACAGAGTTAACTGGGAAAGGGACAAGTCATCCAGCTTAGATCAAAAAAAATCAGCAGCAAGTGTGGTACCCTTGTCCCTGGTTGGTGGTGTTAATCCAGCACTCTACCACCTTCCTTTACTCAACTTAAACAGCCAAACATTAGCATGTTCATTTCCACTGCTTATGCCCATTGTCAGTAGATTAAAGTAAACTGGGGAAAACATGGAATATCTGGGCATTAGTGCAGGCATCCTTTAGTTTTTACATTTCCACACCCCTTAACATACACATACACCTTCCCCCCACCTCACAGGTACATAGCTGAAGGGTCCAGACAAACTTCTGAGTGGCTCTGGGGGTCCATCAGACAGTGGGCCAGCCGAGAAAGGGTAAAGAGACCCCCAGCGGCTAACCCACCCTGGATCCTAAAGTTTGGGGGGAGAAAAAAGAAAGACGGGAGGTTCAAGCTTAGCACCAAAATTACACAAAACCTGCAGTTAAAATCCAGATGAGGAGAACCTAGTCAGTCAGAGTCCTGAGACTTAACCAAGACTTCATTTGGCTAAAAATATGCATTGGGAGGGTTCCCAGTCAAAATCAGCAGAAGAGAAACCAAAACAAGGCTTTGACGTGGCATTCAGTGGCTTGTACATTAATCTGGTTTCAGTTTTAGGTAGTTCCCCATGTACCGTCTATTGCTCAGAAGGTGTGAACCAGTTTGTCCTGTACATCTCACCTTTTGTTAGGTACATATTTTCTCCATTTAATGAGATCACTCTGTGGGGGGGGCTGCTGGAGTTACAGGAACCTGTTTGAGAAGGCAAAGCGTACAATGGAGATTAGATGCAGCCCAGTACATTTTGGAATTTACAGGAAGGCAAATCAATGCCACCGAGAACAGGATTATCAAGACGCATGTGTTAAACCTGAAAGACGGCTTGAACTTCATAATCATAATCCATTCCAAGGTTTGACAACCAGCACATGAGCTGAAGTGATTCATGTCTGATGTATGAAACCTAAGGCTCATGATAATGCTTTATGGATGTTGTAGAATCAAAGGGGAGTAGCCTAGCTTCACCTCTTCGGGCAGCTTGACCGTCTTGGGTGACACTCTGGGGGAGGATTTCGGGGAGGGCTTGGGAGAAGACGGCGGGTCTGTCGGTTTTACAGCCTGCCTCGGTGAGCCCTCTTCAGCAGGCTTATCTGCCACATCCTGGAACACGGTGGGGACGAATAAGGTTTGTCTAGGGTCTGGCTTTTCAGAACGATGGCTGAGAAATGGCACTTGGAGTTTATACAACAGGAGCAAAAGTTTAAAGTAGACCTGGACAGTGGTTCTGAACATTGGATAGGTGTATAAACAGGTGTTTTTCAAGCGGAGTGCTAGATGACCCCCCTCAAATCACCTTGGGCGTCGACTCCGAAGCTCGCTGCCTGCGACGGCTGAACTGTCTGCGGGGTTTCTGAGCTTCTGGCTGTGTTCCCTCAGCTGGCGTAGATCCTGCTGCCTGGTCATCCTCTCCTGAGGTGGCTGGGGCAGGTGCTGGCTGCTGCTGCCCCTCGACACGTTCCTCGGGGGACAGCCGGGGGCGGAAAGGCCTTGGAGCAAGGAACCACCCAAAAGGTACGTCAGGATGGCACCACTGCAACTGGGCGCCAAGATGCCGCATTAGGTCACGCAGTTTGGTGGTGGCACTGACCTGCGAAAGCGAGGCCGGAATCGCCGAGGCGCTGGTCTCTGCTGGACCATCTCCCCTTCTGCATCTTCTGTGTCCTTCTCTTCCCCAGTCTCAAAATAACCATATAAAATGCCATTAATGATACTTTGGGCTACAGATGAAAAACAGAAGTACACAGGATTTGTTTGATTTTGGCACGTCTCCATCTTGGATTGGGGCACATGCTCAGCAATTCCCAGCACTGCTGGAGCAGCTCTTTTGAAGTTAAAGGCCCTTGAGCAAAGCCCAACATCCTGCTGTCCAAATGATTCAGACAGGTGGCCCTTGGGACACAGGTCAAGGTCACATGAGAGTCTGGAGTTTATTCCAGGCAGCAGAGGACACAAGGGTGGGGGGCACCCTGGATGGGATGCCAGTCCTTCACAGGGCACACACACACTATAGGCAACTTGGAGACACCATCTGAATGTCTTGAGAGTTTGAGGTACCATGGAAAGTACAGGGAGAAGTTGCAATCTCTACAGTAAAAGTGAGATTTGAACCCCCAACCCAAGAGGTGAGACAATCCTAGCAGAGCCGCCTTTCAACAGTTTCCCGAGCCGTGCCCCTAATCCTGCTACCTGCCATAACAGCCAAGTTCTTACCACAGGTTGTTGTCTCCGACGTGGCCTTCGCCGGCGAGGAACCAGCTGGGAGCCTCCATCCGTAGCTGGTACTTCTCCCACATCCGGGGATGGTGCTATGGGAGCGTCGTCGCCCTTTACCTGGTCAGCTGGGGGGGCCGGGCGGGGTCCACGGGGGAAGAACCGGCGACGGAACCGGCGTTTGTTGGGGGCATAGCGGCTGCCTTTAACCGGGACTCCTCCTGGGCCGGTCACATTCGCTGCCTCGGAACCCTGCATTTGACACACAAGGAGGAACCTGCTTAGACCCGGAGAATACTCACATACAAGCACCCCTAGAAGAGGACTCACCTTCGCTGCCTGGACAACGTCAAACTCGACAATCTCCCCATCGCCAACGCTGCGAAGGAATTTCTTGGGGTTGTTTTTCTTAATTGCAGTCTGGTGGACAAACACGTCCTCTTTGGTGTCATTCCTAAAAGGCGAAAAAATTAAGTCACCTCAGCCATGTTTACACATTTTCTGTGTACACACACATGCACTGCGCAAGGTAGACCAACACTACGCCTTAGGGGCACACAAACAGATTAAAGCAAAGGAAATGACAAGTATTTCATTTCAGTGCAAGTTATTTTCCAAGTGAAGACACACCTGTTGATGAAGCCATATCCATTCCGAACATTGAACCATTTGACGGTGCCTTGTACTAGAGTAGCTGAAACAAGATGAACAGTTGGGGGGGGGAGGGGGTCACATAAGGCTACGACAGATAAAAAATTAAAGTCCACAACTGGTAACGAGATAAGCTAACAATGTTTGCAAATCTGGATATAGGAATAAGATAGAAACCCACCCAGGGGAGGGAGGGGTCTGGGGAGACCAAGTTAAGCATTTTATGTTTTCGGCAATCATAAGGTTGTGTGTGGACAATGGCATACAGGTTACTGCATGGCATTCGGTTCATCGCGTAATCAACTAATCGTTTATCAACGAAAACGTCAGAAAGGTATTTGTACAGTGCGTTACCTATTAATCTTTAACCAGTGCCAGTTGCCCCAAGGTACCCAGGTCAAACGAGACCCGGGCCGTATTCCGGGTCAACAAATCTTCATCGGTTTACAGGGCCTTCTCAGGTGAAGCATGAACTGGCGGGCATGTTTACAAACATGCCTGAATTAATTGAACATTACTGCGCGTTTAGCCATCACTGGAAGCGACATCAAAAGTCAAATGCAATCTTAATGGCTTGACAACCGTCACGTGGTTGACAGACTTGAATATCTAACCTTCAGATACTACGCAGTAACATCAAAAACATTCTCCACCCTAAACAACAACAATGCAACTGACGGACAAAGACGAAGTCTTACCGTAAATCGAAAATGTAAGAGAGCAAGTTTTATTGCTCAGAAGTAACACTACCAAAGGCTTTTCCCTTACCCTAAATAACCACTAGGCACGTCTGACGGAAAACAAAAATGCGAGTAAAAATCGAAACTATGGAGGCACAAAACAACTGAAAGTCAAGTTCCTGATGTGATAAACCAGTCAACCGGCGATACATGATCAGGACACTCAGGCTGCGGGTGAACAAACGTTCAGATACTAAAGCAGACTTACATTACGAGCAGAATTCACTCTCCTGAACACACCAACCCCACAAATGAAGCCATCCATATCATGGGTCCAAAGTGTAATGCGAAACACGTGAAAGTGCAAGGGGATCTGGCGTTCTAATTGCAAACAATCAACTTGAAGCTTTCGTTAAATGGCAATGCTTGTAATGTATTTGCAATATTGATACAAAAGTTTGTTACCAATTGACACCCAACATCAAACGAAAAAAAAAGCAAACGAGACTTCAACAGTGTCAGTGGCGTTATTTTGTCGTCTTTATGGTGCGACCAAACAACTTAAATTAACAAGAAATAACTGATACCTTTACAGACTTCCGTCGGCCCCGTTTAAAGGAGCGTAGGCGGCTTAACTTACCTATGACTTTCCTCTCTGGCTGTGGCTGCTCTTCCAGCGGCGCAGGCGACGGGGCGCCCTGCCCTTCGGCTTCGCTCATCTTTCTCTCTAACACGCGCGGCTTGTCCCCCTCCCTCTTTCTCTTCGCGGATTTTCACGGCCTGCCGGAGCAAACTTTTTATCTTCGTCCTTTCGGGATTGGACTGACTCCGCCAGGCTCCCATTGGCCAGCCGTCGGCCAATCCCCGCAGCCTCATTGGCCCGACGAGGCGCTGCAATTGGCAGAGTGCAAGGTGTACAGTCGTCGCGGGAAACCGAGCCAGGTTTAAACGTCAAGCTCTAACGCGAAGTATTATATATAAACATATATAATATATAAACATATATAAACATTATATATTATATATAAACAACCATATATATATATGGTTGTTTATATGCTGTGTATGAATTGTTATTGGCAATTGTGCACGAATGGTTAGCGCCTGCGTAATGGTTTTCGGTGCGGTGCGGGACTTTTTTAATATCCAAAAATAAAATAAAACTATTAAATAAGCCCATTTATTGAAATGCTTTATCACTTAATATAAAAGTGATGATATGCTCAAAATGGAGACTGAAATATGGGAATATACGAGCCTTCATGTTCCGCAGGAGGCCGCAGTAGAGACAGCAGGGCCTCGCGGACCGCTTCACCCCACATATCTTTTATTCACCACGTACGTTTTGGGCATTCTTTATGCGGATTTTTTTAAGTATACTGCCAAGTAATATTTTAATTAATAAGGCTTCTTGACTGTTGCTTCACAGAGATAGTAACTAGGCCTATAAGTACACTTAAATCTAATATCAATTGAACAACGACTGTTAGGCCTTCTGTTAATGATAATAATAATGGTGGTGATGGCAATAATCAAAATAATTGCATATTTGATATTTATTACAACTCATTTATTACATTCTAATATATAATATTCAGACTTTCAAAACGGAAAGAGGTGGTTCTAATGTGCTGCCTTCCGTTTTTCTATCACAGCACTTAATATATTCTGCCCACCTGTCATCTCATGGTACGATTTTCAGCTCGTGCAACCGACAGTGACAAATAAGACAAGCCATTGGTCCCATTCCAAGTAAGAGAGCAAAACAGCGCCCCCCCCCCAGCCCCCCCTCCGGCTGAAAAAAAATGTTTCGTACAGCGGCAGCCCCCGACTTACTGGGTCCCTCCTTTCCTCGCTGCCTCGCCCTGAACAAGCATAGGTCACTGGATTCGTCTTTCACTGGGCTATATTTAAGCGGAACAACTTCGCACACTTTCTACACTTTCTCGTCCAGGAAACCACCAGCAATTGCTTGCCCCAGGATTAGTTATTTGAAATCTTATATCGTATACAGTATATAATTCGAAAGTATCTTGTGTATAAAACGCCCGACGTCACTTTAAACGATTATGTGAATTAAGTTGTTTGTGTTTGTACACAACTATAGTGACTGTGTGGGACCGTATATTTGCTTTAAATGCCCCCTTGAAAAATAGCTTTTAAAAATATGATCAGTGCTGTTTTATTTCTTTCGGATTGTTTTTCTTTGTGGTTAGTGGATCAGTTTAATTCTACAGTTCAAAAAGAATGTGTTATTTTTGACACTCAAACACCGTGTAATCAACCCCTTTCCCCATTAGATAACGATAAACGAACATATTGGGTATATGTGCCCTCGCATGCGTTCTGGACTTCTGCTATTTCTGAGTAGACAGGAATGTCCTCAGTCAGCAGGACAGTCCACCTCTATGGCTGTACTGCCAGTAAAACATCGTGGTTTTACTAATAGAGTTTATATATCGATACACGCAAAAAGATTGATAATTGACTAAATTGCACCGAGATTCCATAAGAGAGCGAAAGGCCCTTCCCCGGTTATGCGCGTCCCCATCCTGACCATAATTTGAGAATTTATGGGGAATCGCGCCTGCGCAGATGCGAGGTAACTGTCTGGGTTCGTTTCGTGGTTCCTCCGATGACTCTGGTGAGGGTGTGAGTTTAAGGGAGAGAGTGTGAGGGACGTGGTGGGGTTCAGATTCACACTGAGGACTGCGGCCGCCCTGAGTGTGTGATCGCCCAGACTGAAGCGCCGCGAAACACTGCAGGGGGACGGGGAAGGAGACCAGAAAGCCTACGTCTGGGAATGAAAGAGGGATCAAGGCAGGGATAGAGGAAGAAAAGACACCAGAATCGCAACGGCAGAAGCGAAACAGGCGACACGGGCTGAAATAGTTACTTTGGACTAAGGGCCAGAAGTATTCCGACTCAAAACATTCAGATAAAAAAGAAAGCTCCGGAAGTCGGTGAGTTTATTGCCTATTAAACCGCTACGACCCCAGGCGTGATTGTGCGTGAGAACCACCTCGCCACCCCCTTCCCCAAATCTCGTCTTGCACAGTTTTTTTATTCTGAGCAGTTTTAGATTTACGGTATAAATTATTCTATTTTAAACATACAATTATTATGGAGTTATTTCCGTATCATTTTGAAAAACCCGTGCATTATTGTACGACTGCTTGTCTGATTGTCTCTTGAACTGTTAATAATTTCTCTAATAGCTACGTATAACTGTTGCGATTATTTTATTTTAATGTAACTACTATTAGTGGCAATTTAACATGATCATAACAGCTGGACGAATAAAAAAACACCCGAGGACTTAAATGACCAATGGATGAATTAAATACGGCTAGTACTAGAACACAAGCCAGGATCAGCGATTTACTGTGCGCACGTCGTTTTAGTTTCCAGTGCAATAAAGAACAATGCATCTGGTTACCGCATTTAAGTGTCCGACTCGATGTAACACCGACATCGGGATTTTAGAGTAAACAGTATTATATATTAAAAAGATGTCTGGATCTGCCTTGAGCGGAAATGGTTCCGTTTTCGCTATTATTGATGTTGGGCCTCGGCCCTTCAGCTGTTCCGGGCGGTCGGTTCTGTATCACACACACGCACCAGGCCGTACGAGAAACGACAAAACTCCGCTGGGACGGAATAGACGCATCCAGTGCTGCCATGAAAAGAAACACCACCTTTATCATTTATGTATAAAACCCCACCCATCCCCCACCTACTCGTGCATCTTACGTACAGACGAATGAGTTTTTGTGTATTTGCATTCCATGCTGAAGATCGTGCATGACAGCATGGTCAATGGTTATCTAATGAGATAATTTAGGCGGAGGCGAGTTTCTTTTCATCCATGATCAATTTAAACTACTATATATTTCAAATTTATGAAAAGGTAATGCGATCACTCCAAGTAAAGCCCGTCGGTATAAGTACTAATACCTCCCCGTCTACATGCGTGTATTCTGGACACCCGTGTGCAGAAAACACGCGTCTGTCGAAAACCGACGCGGATTTGCATTTATTGCGCATTTTGACGGGCGGCCGCGAAATGCCGAAGACGCCCCCTTCTGTCTCTGCGTATTAAAAAGGTTCTCAGCTCCGATTAATTCGGCGAGTCGCCTGTCGCTCTTTCACTTAACAGGTGCCATGTTTGCGTATCTTTATTTAGATCCTCCGATCCGTGTTAGCGCCACCGGGATACTTTACAAGACGGACTCGTGAATGAGTGACTTGGTTTTTAATGCTCCCGCATAGCTACATTATTCTGATCGCATTATTCTGTTATTCTGGACATTTATAAACTATCACCAACGAAAACATTATAGGAAGATATTTATTTTACAGAATTGCATAGTTACTACAATCTCCTACTGGTTGGATAAAAGCGATATAGGCCTAGGCACTTATTTGACTTAACCTGGTAGGATTTTTTCGTGTTCTGGTTTAGCTTTCTAACTCATTGCTCAACAAAAGTTTCATCTATCAAATATTTGGTCTTTTCGTATAATATTCATTTACGGAGGCTGGTAATCCTACTTATAATTCTCCTTATCAGTCAAACATAGTTTTATAGCATGTCGTACATTTATCAAAATTGTATCGTTAGATAATAAAACTATAGCGTTAGATAATTACAAATTTTAATATTTATACTGAGACCAATTATAAGTTAGGCCTATTTTGATTTTTTTTTTTTTTTAAAACTGCTTTAACGATATTAATGCAACGTTCACAATTGTAATGGTTTGATATCAGAACATGAACGACCGTTAGGTATTGAAGTTGTATATTCCGCGATAATTTATGTGATGTGTGATATCAGATCGCACTGTCACCCTGACATTAAGCATACGACTCTAATGAATCCATCTGTGCATGTGCAGTGCTGGAATGGCGGATGCAGATTTGGACTTCCAGACCGGGGACGCCGGCGCGTCCGCCACCTTTCCTATGCAGTGCTCCGCCCTGCGCAAGAACGGCTTCGTGGTGCTGAAAGGGCGGCCTTGCAAGATCGTGGAGATGTCCACCTCCAAAACCGGCAAGCACGGGCATGCCAAGGTATAGAGAACAGCAGTTAGGCTACTGAAATGAAAACCAAAGAGATTTAACGGCAATACATGGACACGTAGCGGATGTGTGTGATATGTGTGTGTATAGGTTAGACTCAGGTTAAGTGCTTAATTCAGATTCATTGATTGTTTTCCATGTAACTTTTCATTGAACCCTTGCTTTCAAATCAGCGTGTGTTTTTTCATTCAACAGGTCCACATGGTGGGCATAGATATTTTCTCTGGGAAGAAGTATGAAGATATCTGTCCCTCCACTCATAACATGGATGTGCCCAACATCAAGAGGATGGACTACCAGGTGGGAGGCTGCAACAGGAGTGTACATGAAGCATAGCCTGTAGCAGAGTAGCTAAGGGTACAGACCGATAAAGTGAGAGTCCCAAAAAATCACTTCTAATAATTACTGCAACCCTGTATGAAAGAAGTGGTTGGAAAATAGGTTGGGGAACTACTGATAATTATTAGTTAAGCAAGAGAGTAATAATTTCAGTATCTATTAACTAGAATCATTTCATGTTACTTCCGATTCCTCCCATTCCAACCCCCTGTGGGTCCCTAGCTGATTGGCATACAAGATGGCTACCTGTCTCTGCTTCAAGACAGTGGCGAGGTGCGGGAGGACCTGAAGATGCCAGAAGGAGACCTGGGCAAGGAGATAGAGAGCAGGTTTGACGCTGGAGAAGAGATCCTGGTTAGTAGTCATCCATCTTTTATTATGCTATAAATCAGGGTTAGGCAGCCGTGATCCAATATCTAGCAGATTTTCTCTCCTACCTGATGAGTTACTATTTGCCTGAGATCAGATGTGGTTCATCAGAGACCCGGTAGGAAGGAAAACCTGCTGGGTACTGACACCCCAGGATCTGGGTTGCCTACCCCTGGTGTAAATCCTGGGTACTGGTCCCTAGGACGTACATGCATCACTTACTTGCTTTAAAGGCATTTTATGCTTGGCGTAATTATGTAGCGCATTAGAAATGTAGAAAAAAATGAAGTCAGCCCCAGATTTTTGGGGAAAGGCAGTGGTGTAAAACAATGGAAGATAATTATTTTCCACTTAGATGGAAGGAACATCTCTGGTTTACGGTCTTCTCTTGTTTTTCCTCGAACAGATCACTGTTTTGTCTGCTATGAATGAGGAGTCTGCGGTTGCTATCAAAGCCATGGCCAAATAAATCGATGCAGGTAAACACAGGTCACCTGGAGCCTTGGAGGTTCCCTCCCCAGCGCTAATGAAGCCCCAGTGTAATGTGTCTGCCCACCAGCAACCGCCCAAAAAAAGAGAGATTGGGAACCTAGATTGTTGAGGATCCGAATATCTGTCCATTTTCATCATCAGACTATTAGAACATAAAATAAGATTATTGTATAAAGTAGACTGAAAGTAGTCTGTCACTGTTACTGGTATAGAATGTAGTTTGCAAATTATACAGATGTATTTTTGCATTCAGCATGTGTTATATATGAATATATAATTTTAAGGGTGATTTTAATGTCAGTGTAGCAGGGTCAGTTTTTAGAATTACAATATTTATAATTTGTTCTGGCAGGCAGGTAATTGGATGTACAGTATGTAAAGCAGAGTGAGCAAATCAGAGCCGGGGCGGGGGGGGGGGGGGGGGTTATGACCCACAGCTTTCAAATGCACCATGTCACATGCAGGTTTGGCGGCTAGGCTTGTTCTAAATGTGAATTCGGCTAACTGTCATACTGAATTCCCGTCTGCGATTTGACCATTGAGACCCTGTTTTGGACACCTTGTGTCTGTTCTATGGTGGAAAGTAAGATCCAGGAGTCTTCTGGGCACTATGGTCCTGAGGCCGACTTCATCTCAATGTCCTTGGTTGTCGGGTTCAATATTTATACCATTCTTGCTTCCAGATAGAGTTGCAAGTGTCTTTTGGTATATCACCAATCATTGGATAAAAGAATGAGTTTAATCTGTGGTTCTGTACTCTCACTCCACTCTTCCTGTTATCTTTCCTTCTTTTCTCCTTCCATTCCCTTCTTCTCTTCCCCCCTGCTCTGATTTCAGGGCTTGACCAGATGTACTGAGCCTGTCAAAGAAGAGAAAATGACCTCAGCATCGCTGTACCCCCCCCTTCATTCTGGCTCTGTTACTTTCTTTATTTTTATTTATCCATACCACCCCCCAAAATCCAAGCCTTTTGGATGAAATTAAGAAAAAATGTAATAATTGGAACAAAAAAAATCTTCCCATATAGAAAGAAATGAAACAACGGAGAGGTTTGTATTCTCATAGCTACAAAGTGATTGCTGGGACTTGGCGGTGCAGGAATTTGGTGGGGGGGTGGTTTTGTACCTCTACAAAAGCAAAATCAAGGAAATTTAAGGGCTTCTGCATGTAACACAGTTCTGTCTCTGTTCTGGTTTTCTGCCGTGTTCCGAGTTTCTCTTGTAAGTAGGATTTGTCTTCCTACTGGCTGTCAAACTGTTTGTCAGGCTAGTTCAGGATCTCTTTTAGTTCAAGGGAAACATTTGGTGGTTTATTCAGTCCCAGTTTCACAGAGGATTTAAATAGACAAGACTTGTAATATGATTTTCATCTGCGGGCATAGTTTTAGTAAAGTCCTTTGTGTCTGCTCATGCAGATTACGTAAGGCTGTATATCACAGCGCCGATGAAAGCAACCAGCAGGAACGTATTGCTTGTCTCTAAGTTTATTCCCCACCTGCTGTGACATTTCATTCTGGCTATGCCTAACGTCATTTTTTCACTCACTTTTACTCTGATTCTGGCCAAGACCTCAGACCCCAATCAGACGATCCCATTAGAAGTCTGGTTGCTTATGTAAACCTTCTCTCCTCTGCCTATGTTGCTCCTCTCTGGAAAACCCTGTTAAAGACTCATTGATCCACTACTGAGGAAAAACACAGGATTCTTTAAACATTATTGCATTTGATTTGTTGAATACCTGTCCAAATGCAATTTGTTAAAGCTTTTATTATTTTTTGTAACTCTGAAACTTTGGCTGTCCAGCTGAAAGGCTCCTTAGAATCTCTCCCTTGTTAATCCCAAACGAAAAAAAGCTGCTCTAAAAGAATGTCATTATTTGGGATTAATTGTCGAGGTTAGGGTTTTAGTCTTCTTGTGGTGTTGACGCCATCTCTTTTCTTTGTTTTCCATGGGTTTCGTAAGTGACTCTGTTGAAGTTTGAGCTTTTGAAGTCCTCGGGAGGATAGAATTGATGGCCGTGTAGCAGTGGTCATGGCAGAAACCTCACTCAAGTGAGAGCCGCTTAGCTGGAATGTGCTGCTTGGCGCTCAGTCGTGCCTGTTTGTCTTAATCACATTGTGATGGTTCTGCCCCATTCACGTCCCCTCAGCATCCACATAGCGCAGGCTACCTGCTACGTGCTAAAGCCCTGAGCTTCCCATAATCCCATGCAGCTTTGGCAGTTTCCATGGCAAACTGCGAACAAAGCAGTCACATCCCCTTGAAAATGATACAATCTGCCATCTCCTTATCCGTGTGGGTCTTCCAGTTTACTTGCTACTGCCCAGTGATTGTGGGCATAGACGTTTGGCGTTTGACTGGGCTAAGGAAAGTCACTCTGGAGCACTGACAACACACATGTAAGCAGTTATTCTAATCCAAAACGATTTAATTCCAGAAATGTTCAATTAAGTCGCTATTTATTTTACACACACACACACACATAAAGATTTAAGAACCACTCCTGCCTGTATATTTAGCTTGATGGAAACAATAAAAGGTAAATGGAGGGAATTGAGATTTCTAATGTATGTAACGTCAGTGTAAACATCGAAATAGGTGATGTTGGGCTATTCATCTGACTCCGATTTTGGTACAAGCAGTTCTCATATTGTGATGTCCATCAATCGGATAAATCACTCTGGAATCGCTTGATCCAAAGTTGAGATGAAGGCCTTTCAAACTCTGTATTTGCCAACACCGTTTCCAAAGTGAGCCAAATCTTCAGATTTTATGAGGAAGAGTTGGAGTGCCGTCATTTTACGGAAGCGCGGAGGAGTTGCATTCAGGTTTGTTAAGCTGAAATGGTTCAGAAACATGTGTTGGGTGCTCAGCATTCTTACCATCCAAAGAAGTTTGGCATCGTGAAAGGAAACAAAAAATACGATCTAATAGTCAATAAATTATCGAGAAACCTGTAAGTATGTAACTTTTCACAAATGTTTTACCCTGTTAATTGGTTTGTATGTTTTTTCTAATGATTGCTGTATGTAGAGTTATGACTATTATCGTATTATTTACAAACGAAGATAAATGACACCCGGTAGAGACGCACAAGGATAGAAGCCACATGTTAAGAATGAGATACTTTCTCACTGTAAGAAAAGAGGTGTTTGTGCTTCAGCTCTCCAGCTGTATTGACTCTGTATAGATGCACCTGTGCACCAGAACGCTATTAAAACTCTTATTCCCTGTGAAACAAGTGAGAACCACAGCAGTCGAGTTGTGATTTCTGTCTGCGGTCGTCGTTCGGGGATGGGAGTGGATTGACTTTTGTGAAGCTCCCTGAGAATAGGGCCTGAACCAGTGCAGGAGTGTAACTGCCCCAGAAAACCACAGCACAGCTGCACAGAAGTGGATACAGTAAGAATCTGTCCCTTTACTATAGTTTCTCAAACCAGTCTACAGGGACCCCTAGACAGTTCACTTTTCTGTTTTTTCCCAGTTTGCAACACACCTGTACCAGGTATTTGGTGTTCTTGCTTGATTGTTTGGTTCAGGTCTGTTGGGTGCTGGAACAAAAACATGGACTGTCTGGAGGTTCCTGAGGACTGGACTGTGAAATGCTGCTTTAACGGGACAGGAATGATTTCTGAGCCTAATAATCCAGCAAGTTGAATTTAATAGACATTATATTCCTAGCCATTGATGTTCAAGAAATTCATGACTTATAACACATAATACATAGTATATTTGTTATTTTTGTGTAACCACTTGCTCATATTTTTGAGTATTATGTCTAATATTTTCCATCAATGGCACTTTTTAAACAAAAATGTGAAATTTTTCCTGAATTTTGTTGATCAAGGGCTTTGAGGTTCAAATCCCATCTACAGAATGTCTTGGAAACCAACAAACTTTACAGGGCAAAATCACAAGCTGCACCACACCATCACCAGGTGCACATTTTTAGAGTGAATCACCAGCGTCCATCGTCTCACAATCCTGAAACTCGCTTCTGGGTGAGAACGACGAATTCCAGATCCCAGCTCAAATGCTGACCGGACAGCAGGTATTAGCTTAACTTATGAGTCCATGTCTGGTGAAATCATGATGGGCAAGAATGCAAGGGATTAAAAACAAGAAATTCATGGTCTTTAGGTCAGTAAAGATCAGGGGCTCCAACCATTAGAAGAAAAGCACAGTCATACACAAGAGTGACCAAATGAAATGTATTTATTGATGGTTTTGATAAGGAAAATTGCCATTCGACCGCGGAATGAGCAAGTGCCGTAAACCTAAGTAATATGTCAGGTCATATTTTAAGCACATGACAGTGGCTGTGAGTCACCTATGGAGAATGGCAAAGGCAGATCATGCAGTAGAAAGACAGAAGAGTCACAAATGCTGATGCTTCTCCTGCACGTTCGCAGACAGTCTGACCAATCTTTCCAGCCGTCTATCCATAGGATGTTGGCAGCATCATCCCGTTTGACAGGAAGGCCGCCCATCTGGACCGGTGGCTACTTGGTGTGGTGGAAGAACTTCGGTGTGGTCTGCGGGTGCGAGAGATAGGCATGGCGGGACACCGGCTGTGGGGAGCTCTGGAACGTGGTCTGCAGAGGAACACAAAAACAGGAACGTCACTGGACGCGAGGCAGGAACGGAACACCGTGGCAGGCCGGTTCGGAGTCCTCAGCAGAACAGCCCGGGTAAGATAGACAGATACTAAAATCACATGTTTCTCGCACCCGGTGCCAGATTGTGGTCTTGACTTGGCCAAGGACGGTGTGACTCACCGCGTGGGCTTGCTGAGGGGAGGTGCCGTGGCTGAAGCCCCCAGGAGAGGCGGGCTGGGGGGGGTGACCATACGGAAGCCCTGACTGTATCACAAGCACAAGATGAAAAAGCATATATATAAAACCTTAACTCTTCCAAAGGAAAAGACAGCAAAAACTAATAAGAACTGACTACCGATTTGTTTGTGTGTTTTTAACTGGCGCTGCTTAACAGCTTCTAAACAGCATTATATATTCACCAGTGTTTCTCAACCCAGTCCTCGGGGATCCCAGATAGTCCACATTTTTGCTCCCTCCCAGCTCCTAACATAGCTGAACCAGATAGTCATGTGGGAGGGAGCAGAAATGTGGACTGTCTGGGGTCCCAAAAGACTGGGCTGAGAAACACTGATATACTTCACCAGTTGTTGTATCTCGCTGGTTTATTGATGAGTCGGTTTATTGTTGTGCCTGGTGCTGGGGTCCCCTCAGTACAGGGCACTTTCTTATATATTTTGGTGCTAGAGCACTTTGGTACCACTAGAGGGCATATGTACCACTAGGCCCAAACAAAAAGGCCAAAGTAACAGAGCCCTTTCGGACGCCTCTCCATTCGTACTGTCAGCTGGGGGAGCTTGTGGACTACGGCTGCAGATATACAGCCTGGTCTGTCTGTGCACGAGTGCTGCACCTTGGAGGGAGGGATCTGCACAGCGAGAGAGGCAGGAGCCAGGAGGCCAGCAGGGCCGGTGTGGAGGGGCCTCAGGGTGCCCTGCGGACAAACGAGGAGACCAATCACTGACCGCAGACACCTGCTCTTCGGGCCAAAGCAAAACAAGTACTAGTGTTTCTCAACTTGGTCCTGGGGGACCCCCAGGTCTACGTTTTTGCTCCCTCCCAGCTTCCAGCCAGCCAGTCTAAATTTTTGCTCCCGGCAGGGGGGGGGGTCCTAAGGATTGGTTTGGGAAACACTGATATATATACTACTCATCCATAAGGAGAACACGCAGGCAAGACATGCAAGGGCAGCGCGCCGGATAGAAAATCCAAACCTCAATAAATGACACCTGCTTTACATATCAAATGGCGGCCCATGGTAACTGGTTATCTATCTAGGGTTCTGGAACATTCTGAGGTACCACCACCCCCCCCCCCCCCGATATGTTAGAGACTCACCGAATCAGTGAAGCCGGATTGCTGGT
>JAODJU010000002.1:25341688-25367157 GCA_026776725.1 Gnathonemus echidnorhynchus | reverse complement strand
AGCTCTTGAGCTGAATCATTTATGGTGGAACAGGGAAAGAACTAAGCTACACAGGGCTCCGGCCCCCCAGGACTGGATTTGGCCAGCCCTGATCTAGCATCACAGAGAGTGACATCACCCATCAGAGGCATTGCTAGTAGTCAGCTCATTCTCCCTGTGAGGAAAAGTAGGTATTTTCCACAGAACCACAGACTTGCTCAATCCTGACGAAACAGGCGCTGTACTGTACTTACAAACCGTGTCATCCAATCGGCCACGTTCCCCCAGCGTTTTCAGAGGACAGCCAAGGGTCTGCTTCTGAGTGTTGAACACAGGATGCTTCACCTGGTTCCGAGACAGAGGGCGCAATTGTGCCACAGACATACAAGCGACAACGACGCTATGCTCCACAGCAGGGGTGGCCAGTGTTATCCAACGCAAACCGGCACGCCGTCCAGCCAGCGGGTCCTCGAGTCACTCCACGTGAAAGGCAGACAATGCCCTTCATCATATTTGCAGTTCCATACTTCCATAACGTTGCCGTTTTCCAGTGGCATGCCACTTTCCAGAGTGGGTGTGTTTTTAAAGATTTGCTGGATTCGTATTCCCTTGCAGTCGGTTGCTGGCGGCAGGGTGAATTTACCCTCTCCTTGCCCAACCAGGAGGCGCAGTGATGGTCTCTGGCACTTGCTTGGTGATTTTTTTTTTTTTTGCACTACTGTACTGTTATAAATCACCGTCATTAATATATTGATTCGTCTGTTATGTGCAATTATACAGGCATACTCTATGCTGGTTGTAGCCCTTATTTTATTAAAGGGTGGGTGTCTGTAAAATTTCATTGCGATTCATTTCAGAAGTTCTTATTCTGAATAATACTTTCAGAGTTATGTTAAATCAATAAATAAGGCTATCAAATTAATGTGTATCTACTATATAATAATAAAATGTTTCGATTCATAAAACTAGGAAAAGAATAATTCATACCCACACAGTGATATTAAATCTGTCAGTATAGCATGCGGATATTTTTTGTTAAAAAAAAAATCTTTCTTTAAATCAAGGTCACTGGATCTACCTCTGTCTGCACCCTGTCCCGCGCCGATCGACTGCTCAGTGCGCCTATTCCTGCTGCTACAGCCGTACATTTCACCTCATCGCAGGTCTGGGGCCAGATCGCAGTGCCAGGCTGTGCTGCCTGCGCTATAGTACAGTATAAACGGCCGAGTGCCTCTTTGGCTAATGGTGCACCGGCCATTAGACCGCACTTAGAGTCCTGTTTCACGGGACTATATTTAAGGGGCCTGCAGGCTCCACTAATGGCCTCATTTTTAATGATACCTCACATTTCGCTCTCTTCACCTTAATATTGGACTAACACCTTTCATAAACTCACCATTTCGCATCTGTGACTTTCGCTATTTTTTAAATAGGATTTCTTAAGTTAACAGATCGATAAAGAGCACGCCTTCTGAAAACGCGACCTTATATAAGCTATGGTTATGGGAGTCCGGTTGCTTTAAATAAACCACTGACTTCACTTCACAGGACCGCAAGTGAAAAATCCCCCGTTTTGTAAGCGCTCGGCGTGGGCCGGTGCCGAATGAATGGTCCCCCCCTCCGCGAACGCGCCGGTCCCGCACCGACCAGATCAAGCCACAATGGGAAAAATCCCCCGGAAGAGCACTCCCCGCTGGGAGAGCAAAAAACACCTTTCTAATACAGATGGTGACTGGGAATTAGGCATATAATGAAGGAGTGAAAGCGGTGCAAAGGCTCGTGCCCGGTATCCCAGGCGCGCTCCCGCCATCCAATGAGTGTCAGGATGGAGGGGTGAACGCGGCTGCGCAGTTGGGGAAAGTGTTACAGTAGGGGGAAAAATCCTTCTTTTCGGGGTCTGTGGGCGCTTAGTGTTAGGGGAGTTAAAGAAAGAGTGACGAGCCAGTGGTGCTTAACCTCGGGCCGGCGCAGATTTCTGGGCTCCTCGACCGTAAGGGCCAGCCGGAGTGCGCGCCTCTGCACTCGTATGCGCGGCACCGGCGCGCCGCTAAATAACGCGCAACGCCGCCGGAAAAGCGACGGGAGAGGCGCTGGGAAGAAAGAGGCAGGCGCCACTGCTGGATCGACGCAGTGAGGCGAGGAGGGACGGCCGGGTGTGCGGTGGCAAAGAGGAGGAAGCTGGATCTGTAATTGTGCGAAGCGGGGTTGTCCGGCCGGAGACGCGCTTAACTGATAGAAGGAGAGTGGCCGAGGTGAGTGTTTTATTAAAACCACGGGAGACGCACCCGATCGTGAGCCCCCCAGCCATGCTTGGATACTTTAAACTGTCATGTCATTGCATTACATTGACCTGCAAAAAAAAAAAGAATGTACAGATGTGCATTAATTTATAAAGTGGGCGCTTTTCGTTTGGTGGATCTTACATCAGATTACGCATTTACGGGTGTTAGTCTCCCTGTGAGGCCGAGCGGCCCTGAATCCTACTGATCGCAGTTATAAATCTCAGCCTGCCCATCCCCAGCCAGTCATTCACACGCATGCAAAAAGCAATTAACTGCTGTAGAATCATTGCATACGTATGCATATAATGGAAGTGCATTTTCTACTTTGCACGCACACTTTAATGCATGTTCCGTGTAAAATGTGGTCATTATCCCGTATCAGCGCTATCCGGCCACGCCGGCGGGCCTCAGTCCAGGTCCGGTTTAAGGGGAGGTGCGGGGGGATGTCCGGTAAATAAGCTGCTGTCTCCTCCCACAAGATGTGCTTGTGGATACGAGCCGGTCGCCCCGGGATCCTCGGGGGGCACCCTGCGCGTGTTTTCCCATAATTTCCGCAGATGGCCCGGGACCGGCCATGGATTAAAATGATTTCCTCCCGTTGGATCCCCTTAAAACGCCATGGTGAAGCTGACTTTATATGTGCCCGGTGTTTCTGGCACATGATCAGCCGTGTATTAGTGGGGTTTACAAGGGTTAAGGTAGTTAAGACACGTGAGTAAGCCGAATAACCGGTTAATTGTAACTAACGCCGCGGGCACTAAGATCAGCCGTCGTTTTGCATAATGTTCAGTTATCCTCTTTTGACAGCTTTACCTTTAATACTTTTAATAGTTCTAGTTTGTAATATATGTAATTGTGTATATATATTTTATATTATCATTCTGTTTTTCTAATATTACTAATATTTTGATTCGTATCTTTATGGTCCGTCCCACCCGCTTCTACACGCCTTTCTCTTACTTGCATTTCCCTGCTTATTTGATTTCCCTCCTACCCACGAGATCACAGGTCTTTAGTATTGTGAGGACTTGCAGTGACATGCTAACTCTTGCCCAGGGCCCGTTGTGAATCTGGCGCTGGGGTGACGGAGCGCCCCCGTGTGGTGCTCCTGTGCCCTGCGTGAGTTAGCCTGCCCTCTCTCTGCATCGTGCATGAATTCCTGTGAATAGCAGCGCATAGTGACCAATGGAGACGGTACTTGTGCTCTGTGCTGTTCTGTTATTTTGAATTCTAGGTTCTCATGTGATGAAAAAGAGGGTTTTGTTTTAATCCCACAGTCTGGCAGATGAAAGCTTCATTGAGGGTCAGGGGGCTGCAGTGAGGCGTGGTTGCGTTGCGGTCCTCTGCCTGGTCCTCACCATTCACGTATTGACGCCTCCTTGTGCTGTTTCCCAGCGTCGACATGGCCGACGCAGATCTGGACTTCCAGACGGGTGATGCGGGGGCGTCTACCACCTTCCCCATGCAGTGCTCCGCCCTGCGCAAGAACGGCTACGTCCTGCTGAAGGGGCGGCCGTGTAAGATCGTGGAGATGTCCACCTCCAAGACGGGCAAGCACGGTCATGCCAAGGTGGGCGGGGCTGGGCGGGGTCAGATGCCCATGTTGTTGCGTCGCAGCCGTGTCACTACTTGGAAACCGTCCGTGATCTCCTGCATCTTCAGCGTGTGGTTTCTCTGGACAGGTCCACATGGTCGGAATTGACATCTTCTCAGGCAAGAAGTACGAGGACATCTGTCCCTCTACACACAACATGGATGTGCCCAACATCAAGAGGATGGAGTACCAGGTGCGTTCTGGGATATGATGGGAACGGTGTGAGGGGGGGGCTTGTTTCTTCCATCTGACTCTGTTTGGTGTCCCACTCTCACTCTTAGCTGATCGGCATCCAGGATGGCTACCTGTCTCTGCTCCAGGACAACGGCGAGGTGCGGGAGGACCTCAAGATGCCCGAAGGAGACCTGGGCAAGGAGATCGAGGCCAAGTTTGATGCCGGCGAGGAGATCCTGGTCAGTTCAGTTGGGCCCTTAGCTCCTGCTCCCCCTCTCTCCTCCTTTCCCCGAACCTCACCGGCCTCTCCTTACACCCCTGGCAGATCAGCGTCCTTTCCGCCATGAACGAGGAGTGCGCCGTGGCCGTCAAGTCCGTGCTCAAGTAAAGGTAAGGCAGCGGCCGGCCTCCTCGCGGCGCTGATCCGTGTTTTACGCGCCTCCACCAGGGCTTCAGGGAAATTATCCGTATCGATAAGTGCAGAGGTGGCAATTTCAGGTCCAGAAAGTAAAAATCCAGACCATGATTTAATTTCAACCAATCAGTTGAGCATAAAGAGTCACAGAGTACTCAACTGGTTGGTTGAAACAAAATCTTGGTCTGGATTTGAAGTTTCTGGACCTGAAAGGCCCAGCACCGCTCATGCTAATGGGTCATTAGGTTTAGTAACAGTAAATATTTACTAACATTCCACATTGGACCAGAATACTGTCTCTGCTTTCCATCTGCAGGTTTGTATTTATGATGGAAAAAACCCTAAAAACCCCCATCCCTCCCCCCCCCCCCCGGTATCTGCCCAGTCGCCCAGCCTGATCCGTTCCCCCCTCCTAACCCACTGTCCCCGATTGTCTTTAGGGTGCGGTGAAGATGCCCGGACCAGATGAGGAGAAGAGAGGGAATAAGAGTCCTCTTCATCGTCTCATCACTCTCTCTCTATCTCACTCTGCCTTCTACCTTTTAGGTAAAAAAAAAAAAAAAACGTAGGAAATATATTCAGAATACAATTGGAAGCTGTAAACAGAAAATATATGCATATATACCATAATGTAGAGCATCTATTCATGTAATTCACCAAATACGGGCATGAAGGGGATCGATGTTTTCAAAATGCGTCGCCTTGGCGATGGCAGGTGGTTCCTGTAGGGTTACAGAAAGGTTTTCCTGGCTGGTTTTAAGGGCTTTTATATCTTCTGTCAGCCTCTCTTGTGTGTTTAATACTGTTAATCTGTGTTACTTTACGGATCATCCTGTAGCCCCTTCTATCTCGTGTATCTAATACCTGTTTTAGGGATTGCGAGTATCACAGTGAGTATTAAAGGTAGGAGTACTTAAGGAGTATCATCAGTTTACAAGTGAAAAGCTGCATTTTAGCCATACATTGTAAGTCAGATGCACCTGGTCTGGTCTTTGTTTAGCAAAAATGTTGTTAAAAAGAAACATTTTTTTTGTATGAATACCAGCAGCAATACATTGAAAATTAAGTTTTGAGAATTCCTCAGTAAGGGAATTAAAACACCGATCACAGCATCCCACATCGCACCGCAGCAAAGCTTCGTTTTTCTGAGTCAGCATGTCTGACCGTGCCCACTGCTAACTCTCCCCCCCCCCCCCCCCCCCCCCCCCCCCCCCCCCCCCCCCCCCGAAACACACCCCACACCGTGATTGGCAGATTTCTGGCCTGGCTGCAGCATTGCAGCTTATCGATTGGCCATTCGCTGCTGTCCCTCGGGCTTCATTAGGTGGCGCAGGCGGTTGCTCATTGACCTCCGTCTGAGGCAGAGCCAAAAAAAATTAAACATCACAGTGCGTCTGAGTGTAGATGCGCAGACGTCGTTACCTTCGGGGATTTTCGTCACGTTCGTGATGACAAAATGAGTCGTGCAGCATAACATTAGTAGAGGGTTAATGGACTGGAGGGTGTAATTTGCCAAGTCTTGCTGTTAGTGTGATGGTATCTCCTCTCTGGCACGGGGCTATATGTAACGTGGTCTCTCTCCGCAAACGGCAGCGTCTGACTCGAAGGGTGTCCTGTCGGGGTGTGAAATCTGCTTTCAGTCTTGGACAAGATCTCACATGCTTCAGCCTCACAGCAGGTCAACTGCGTATTTATTGCGTGATTATAACGATTATAACGCTATATATGCGTTTGATTGCTCACCATGCCCGGAGCAGCTCGATACGTTACATCGCGGCCCCACCCATATCGTCATTTATAGTCGTTAGCGCAGAGTTAACAACTTTACTCAGCTTTCCATGGTGATCGGTGTAGTTTACGTTTAACCTGAGGACGACCTGGCGCCAAAACCGCCACCTAAAGGTGCCAGGAGACAGCTGGCCACACCTTCCGGAAGCTTCTTCTGCCACCTGCTGCTGCTTTGGTGACGAGCATCAACTGTTCAGATATCAGCATATCTGACTCTTTCGATTGCAAATATAGATTTTTTTTCTTTTTTAATTGATGTGACATCAGCATTATGGGGAACCAAACTGCACAGCACCAGTGATCTGCTGTGTTGTGCTGAAATCTGGAAATGTTAACCCTTCACATGCTGCATGGTTCTTCTGTGGTCCAGACAGCCAAAGGAGGTCCACTGACTGGGCTTTATGCTGCTGCTGTGTTCTATAGGACCACAGTTAAAAGGACATTGCAACCACTTCCTCCTATGGATGCAGATATAGAGATTTGTATAGAATATAACTCCAAATGCCATAAGGGTAGATTGAGGTAGCCCGTCTAGTTTCGCAAATTAACGCTAAGATTGGGCGATAAAGGATCAAAATGTAACTTGAGCTCATCTTATGTATTGTTGCTACACAATTGAACCATCTCCTCCTGTTCCCCACAAGCATCTTTAATTCACTTGCATCACAATCACGTACGTTAAATAAGTACTAAAACATCAAAGATACGTAGTGGCAGGACTGAACCCGGGGAAACCAGATGGGCGTTGCCGGATGGGGGAGGGGGCGTTGCCGGTTGGGGGAGGGGGCGTTGCCGGTTGGGGGAGGGGGCGTTGCCGTTTCCGAAGCCTCGCTGCTGTCAGGCAGGCAGTCTCTGCAGGCCATCTCGGGAAGCCCTAGCGGACGCGAGGGGAACCTGGAGCAGAGGTCACTGTGATGATGCCCCCGCCCCCCACCCCCCACCCCGAGGAGCCAAGCACACACTGCAGCCCTGCTTTTGTTACGCGATTCTTTTATTTTTGTAGGATGCACATCTGTTTAATCTCAGACTGAAAATAAACAAACTTTACCAGTGGAGTCTGTCGTCTAGTGGAGTCTTAATTCACATAATACAAAATGTAGATTATATTTCAAATGAAGCCTCGGACAGGTTGCTCAGTGATGTTACCGTGTAACTGCATGGAAGAAAGTCATACATTCTATAGATTTCTATTTACACACAAAAGTTAAGAAATCCTTGCCGATTTTCAGAAAACTTAGATGTTCTCATCTTTAAAATCCTAAAAATACAGCAATATGTACTATTAGTATTTACACACCAGCCAACACGGAGCTTGTGAACTTCATACAAGAAAGCTGCGCAGGGTTCTGACCTCAGATCAGACCTCCGTCCGTTGTCATCCTCAGCCCTCATCACTGCTTAAAGCGGAAACATGGAAAGCGGCACTTTAAATCTGCCAATCGCCTGCCGTAGATGGACGACGGCTCGGCTGCCTTCTCCCTCATAGGTCGATTACTTGCTGTGGTGATAGAACCTCTGTGCTGATTGGCTGTGGGAGAGGTAGGCGTGGCGAGGTGCAGGCTGAGGCGAACCCTGGAAAGTAGCCTATCGCAGGGAAGCAGAGTGAATTGCTGGAAGTGTCATCATGACTAATCCTGCTAGCATGTGTACAGATATATAAGGTGCCATTCCTACGTTGTGCAGGCAGACTTGCTTCTTTGCATGAGCCATGTTGTGTCAAATCCAATACCAAGTGGGCTGATCTACAGTGCCAGTCAAAAGCTAGGAACCACCTTTCCATAGAAAGGTTTAAATGTACTTTTCTCTACACTTTAGAATAACTATAAAGACTATGAAATGACATAAATGGAATTATGCACTGAGGGGAATAAAATTGTTTGGGGGGGGGGGCAGCTCTGTGGGTTGGGACTCAGTAGGTTGCTGGTTCAAATCCCGCAGTCAGTAGACTGATGCCAAAACTGGGCCCTTGAATAAGGCCCTTAACCCCAATTGCTCCAGGGACTGGCTGACCTTACTGTCTCCTCTACGCCAGTTTCATGAGGCGGCCACCAGGGACGCTTTTCAAGCCGTCCTGAAGGAGACCCCACATATGTGCTGAGCACCCATTGGCCTCTTTTCCTTCACCATCTGGTCAGACTCCTCAAAAACAATCTTTACTGTGTTTAGCTCAGGTGACCAGGAGGGCCGGCAGACTCACCGAGTGCGTTTGCTGAGGGGGTGTCCCGTGACTGAAACCCCCGGGGGAGGCTGGGCGTGGGGGGTGGGCGTAAGGCAGGCCGGACTGTCACGGGACGCGGTAGAGGAGGAGGGGTTGTGTTAGCGACCACAGTGTGAGTGAGAATGAGTGTGTGTGCGTCAGACTGCCGGCTGACCTTTGCTGGAGGGATCTGCACCGCGATGGAGCCGCTGGGCATCAGGCCTGCAGTGCTGGGGTGGAGGGCCTGTGGGTGCAGGGGCCGCAGGGTAGTCTGTGACACACACACACACACACACGCGCGCGCAGCAAAGTCACCGATACCTGGCACTGAAGACCCACGACTGACACAACCAGGAAGGTTAGAGAGCGAGACAGGGAGGGAGACGGAGAAAGAGAGAGACAGACAAGGAGGGAGGGAGAGAGACTGGGCGAGGGAGGGAGAGAGAGAGAGACAGAGAGAATGTCCTGACCGAGTCGGTGAAGCCAGACTGCTGGTTGGCGTGCTCCAGCTGCTTCTGCAGGGGGATGCTGGCACTGGGGATGAACCCTGGAGAGACATCAGCAGGGATCAGCATCAAACTGCTTTTTTCTGTACACTGTTATCAGGAGTGACTTCCTGTTTGACATGCGGGAGGCGCAGAGCCACGGTCTTTACTGAGGAGCCATTTTATCTAGAGACCAACAGAGGCGTGCTTGCCCACTCAAAAAGTCACTTCGGGGTCCCCTCCGTCTGCGTTTGTAAAGTTTGTTTTTTTGATCTTTGATTTTACTGACACTGCTGGGATATGATCACTTCATGGTTGCATTTAACCTTAGAGTCGGAAGATCAGAGCAGAACATGCTGCTTCACCATAGAATAAGAAATGTGTTTAACTAAATATTTAGTGTAGTGACTGGTTGTGGCCAAAAGGGGGAGCCCAAACCTCAGAGGCCCCGCATCGTAGTCATTTCTATCGACATATTTCAGATCCAGAGGCAAATAAGCCATTGTACATCGTACGAGTTGCGACACCCCTCTGAGGAAATGACAGCTTGTGCGCGGATGGAGCCTATCTGTAAAGGGCGGGCGTACCTGTCTGAGAGGCGAAGTGGCTGTGGACAGGGTAGGCCTGCGGCTGGTGGGGGGGCAGGTACTGCATGGTCTGGAAAGCTGGGGCCCCTGGAGACAGAAGAAGAGAAGCCACATTCACCACATAAGCAGTCAGGAGCACTGAGTCCTTACTCCCAAAACCCGGAAAAGTCTCACAGCCTCATCCGGGAAACAAACACACACACAAACAAACAAACACAAACAAACAAACAAACACAAACAAACAAACACACACAAACAAACAAACACAAACAAACAAACACAAACAAACACAAACAAACACATACAAACAAACAAACACACACACAAACAAACACACACACAAACACACACAAACAAACACACAAACAAACACACACAAACAAACACACAAACAAACAAACACACACAAACAAACACACACAAACAAACAAACACACACACAAACAAACAAACACACACACACAAACAAACAAACACAAACAAACAAACAAACACACACACGGTACCTCTGAGCTGGGAGCTGCCAGCAAAGCTGACTGGCACAGACTGGGTGGCAGCGTAGGGGGAGGCGTGCTGCTGTTGGCTGACCCCATAGGGCCCGTGAGCTGATTGGCTGGCTGAGTACTGGCCGTGTTCAGAGCTTCCTGTGCTGAAGGCCGGCTGGCCCTGGAAGTGACGCACCTGCCGTGTGACACGTAGAGAGAAAAAGCTGTAAGTCTGCTGCTACATTTACCCACTTTTACCTACATTTACCCGCTTTAACCGCAGACATCCAATAAACAGAAGAGAGAATATAAACAGGTGTATAGTGCACCGATTCTATGTGGGGGCAGAGTGGATGGGGGCAGCACAGTGGGACCAGGGTTGGAGTCTCCACCAAGGCTCCCCGTATGAGGAGTTTGCACGTTCTCCTCCAGGTCCTCCAGCTTTCCCCACAGTCCAAAAACAGGCTGAGGTTAACTGGAATCGCCAAACTGCCCATAGGTGTGCCTTTCTGACTGAGTGGTATGAGTGTGCCCTGCGATGGGGTGTCAGGGCTGGCACCCCATCCTGGGTTGTTCCCTGCCTTGCACCCATATGCTCCAGACCCCCCCCGTGACCCTGAACAGGACAAGTGGTTGCAGAAATTGGATGGATGGATTGATGGAAGAGCGCAGATGGAGTTACTGCCCTGGGCATGTTGTTATTTTTCTCCTCAGCTGACACTTTTATCTGGCTATTTTACTGGATAATTATTTTGTTCAAGGGTCCTCCAGTAGGTAACCCCCACCCCCCCGGTCCATCCTATCCTGATGAGATACCTACAGAGAACAGCAAAGCGGTGACGTTTGGCTTATCCGGCACTCACCGGGATCACGGGCGTCTGGAACAGCTGCTTACTACGATCCCCCAGTAGCGCCCCCGTGCGGCCGTGACTGACCGGACTGCCTGAGGGAGCGGCAGGGTGCGGTTACTCAGAGGAACCACAATTCGGGCTGTAGTAGTGTCATTACCCATAATCCCACAACCATATCCAACAAGTGACAGTAGTCAGTGCTGTCTGATTATTATCTCACTTAATAATAATAATAATAATAATAATAATAATAATAATAATAATGTTATATAACAATTCGATGCAGGTGCCATAGCGCCTGGGGGTTAAGGGCCATGCTCAAGGCCTAACGCTGACATCACTCTGCTGACCGCAGAATCTGAACCTGGGACCTTCTGATCGCAGGCATACGAGAGTCCTAAGCTGCAAAACCACACGCTGCCCCCCCCCCCCAGGGGCAGGCAGCAGGCCCGGCACCCCTGCCCACTCACCTTGCATGCTCAGCAGATGCTGCCCCGAGTGAATGGGCATGCTGCTCTGGTAGCTGGCAGAGGTCAGAGTGGGCATGTCGCTGTGGGGGTGGGGGGGGGGGCAGACAGGAAGTAGGGGTGTGAAATGCAGTGCAAAACCAGAAATATCCGCAATGCCACCAAAACATTGGCACGTGTTCAGAACCATTTTTCTGAAATACGTTAAAGAAGGTTAGGAACGGAAAATTATGTTTTCCGCTTTAGCGAAAAGAGAAACCATGCCCCCCTCCCCTCGCACACTTACCTCTGCTCTTTCCTGCGTCGCTTCTCCTCCTCATGAAGCACTTTCTTCAGCTGAAGGAAGAGCTGGTGCTTCTCCTCCTGTAAGCCCTGCAGCTTGCCGCCCATCTTCATGATCTGAAATGGGGAAGCCGAGTAGGGAAGAGGGAAGGATGACGTGAAATTCAGCAATATTCCACAGGTTTACTGCATGCAGCCAGGTAAAATGAGGCTTCTGCTTGAGTCCTGTAATCAAGAACCAGGGTTGGTTGTCGGGCAAGCAGATTGGCCAGTCGCTGGCTCGTTTGGCCACTGACGGTGTTTCTGCCAATCACAGTTACGATGTAGCACATGGAAGGTAAGATCCCCAGCTATGTGTTAGTGTAACCTTGTTCATAAATGACGGTAGGCACAAAATGCAACTGTCAGCTAACAACTGTCACATTATGTAGTCAAGCTATGCTACATTAATCTACCTTAAGCTACGATGCTAGCTAACCAGCTAAGCTAATTTACGAGAAAAGTTTCATGTCTGTTGCTATAAGAATACAAAAAACATGTAAGTACTAACGAGACCATTCTCCCCAAATCCATTAATGCTTTACAGAGTGGCTGTTTTTTTTCCCCCTATATCCATAATGACATCCAATCCTCATATTTAAACTGCAGAAGGTGAGAGCAGCTCAAGGTGTCACAGACGTGCTTTGGACTCAGTGTTACTGCTGAATGCGCTGCATGGCTCTGGCGATGGGAGCTGTTTACTTCTACCACTTGTAATTCTGATTGCTGGTTCGAGGACACATTTCATTCTTGTGTGCTGTGGTGATCACTGATCACCTAATTCGAATAAAATTTAAAATGAATGTTCTAAGAAGAAAATGATTTAGTTTTTCGTGTTTGGATGAATCTTTATATATGAGACACAAACACGATTCATAGATTAACAGTCCCTCCCCAGGCCAGTTAAAATATACATGGGGCCAGTAAAACTTTGATCTACTGGCCCAGGGGGTGCTGTGGAGGGGAAAATGTTACGTCCTCACCTGTTCTTTAGTCTCCTCCAGGGACATCCGCTCCTCCATCTCCTTTTTCCTCTTTCTTTCCTCCTCCTCTTTCATCTTTTGCTCCATCATTTTGTCCACCTCTTCTTCCTCTGTGAGAGAATGAGAGTGGAGTGGGCGGTTCATGACCTGTGAAGATGAGCACCAGTAAGGCGGAACAGGTAAAGGCGGCATTTCTGCCAGCGAAGGTGAAGGTGAGTTTCCAGTGCATATTTAACTAGAGCACGCTGTTACGTACTGTACTGTGTGCCACATACGTAAGGTCGATATAGACCGTAATATCCCGCGATTTTGCGTTCTTTTTGCACGACTAGAAGTGGCCATCAATTTCTATCGGTAGAGGTACGCATATGTATTTCTACATAGTCTGTTCTGTACTAAACTACAGTTACCCTGCCTCCGGCGCTCCCTCTCTCTCATGATGTGCTTATGGAGGGCTCTCGCCATGGCGTTAGATAGTTTGGGTCTCTCCAGCAGAGCAGGCATGGTGATCGGTGGTGGTGGCGCCAGCTGAACGAAGAAAAGACGGTCACATTTAAATGAAAACATTTGCAATTAGAAAATGTAAATTATATATGCATATAATACATATTATTTGTTCTGGTAATATTCTCCGTAACGTCAATTGCGTCCAATAGCAAGAAAAGTCGCATGATTTGTTAATGCGTCAAAAGTAAACTCCTCATCGCGATGTCTCTTAATATACGCTTGTTATGGATACCAGACGATAGCTGAGTAATATTAATGTTGAAGCTGTATGGATAGGGAATTACATGCTAGAGGCCAAATTCCACTTACCTGGGTTTATTTTTTTAGCTTATGCTGTTATTTATATTTAACTTATATTTATTTGTGTATAAGTGATATAACAGCCAAATAATTTCAAATCACTAAATGATAAATCTGTACTAACCAACCAGCAATGCCGCAGTATTCGTGAAGTCGCACTTCCGTTGACGTACAATATAGGAGACGGAAAATAAAACAATTTCCGGCGTCGAAAGATGGGCATTGTAGTTTTACTCAACAAAACTTTAATTCTACGTGAAGTTGCCTTTACCATCATCAACAGTGTCGAAGACTCGAAGCATATGCTGGTGAGTGGGTATGACACTAAGCTTATTAACTACCTCCAGCTTTGTGCTCTTGCAACAATCGCACAACTGTTGTGCTGTTAAATGTATAAAGTGTATTTTTTCATAAGTTAACACAAACAGCCTGCTCTCCATTAGAGCCTGTGATCAAAAGATTGTGGGTTCCAGTGTGGCTTTGGCAGAATAATAACATGTCTGAGGGCCCTTGAGCAAGGCCCTTAACCCCCACTGCCACAGGATATCAACAACACACATCATCACAGTAAGCCATTTAAATCCTTCACGCAGAACATGGCAGGTGGTCTGGAACACAGTGAAAGACATTGTCATTCCCATCTGTAGACCTTTTGCAACAGACAGAACAGTGATTTTCCCACTTAATTTAAAAAAAATAAATGTACGTAAATGAGAAGTGAAAGTCACACCTGGTTACAGCAAATGCCCCAAGATGTTCCACGCAACTGAGCAACCATGGAACACAAACTGAAGTTCTCCCTTCATTACCTTTCAGAACTAAAAGAATGAGCTTGTAGCGTGACATTGTTACTGGTACTGTTCAGCTTCAGGTGGTAAGTGATGTGAAACTGAGAACAAGTGGGTCAGTTCAAAAGATTAAGAACACAATTGTGAGAATTTTCCATTGGCTTGTTTTTTGTATCTACATACAAAATAAAAGCTTGGCAAGTTTGATAGGAGAACAGAATGAATGCTGGCTGGAGAAATAGGTAGGGTAGAGTGCCTGTGGTCAAGACTGAACTCATAAACAAGGTCATGTCCAGCCTCCAAAACATTACAAAGGAGAAAGGTATTAAAATATGTTTAGCATAGCCCTTAGTATGCTACATATTAAATGTCCTGAAGTGATTGTATTGCTGAACTCCAGTGACCAGTGGGCAATGAGAAGCAGAAAGGGGTCAGCAACATTGTTGTGCAGTGATCAGTATTAAAATATGCTAAATATAAATCCACACTGAGTTTCCCTTTAAGAAGAAACGTAACAGTTCCCACATAATTACATATTATACTACTTACTTGTAGTGTGCAGCGCTCAGAAAGCCCAACTGAATCAGTCTGCAGGCGTGTTTTTAGACAACATAGTGAAATATGGAGGAATCCAGATGTGAAATTTCATTTTGCTTATTTTTAACGGGAGAAGGTGATTAATTTTTCATTTATTTCTTCGACATTTTTTGGTGATCTATAATGTAAATTGTTTTGCAATGAACGATGCTTCACCTTTTGATATTGTTCCTCTGTTGAAGTTCTTCACATCATCCAAACGCACTGAATGCTATGACTGGCCAATAAAAATATAAATACATCCTGGTGACTCGCTGTAAATGTAGTCCTCTTAGTAGAATGAAACCTGACCTGTTCGGGTATATGTTCTTATATGACGTAAAGTATGTGGTGAATGACAGAACACATTCCTACAGCCAAGAAAGATATCATTATAGCTTTTAGCTGCATCACGAGTGTTTAAGTGGTCACTTATAAGCAAGTTAATAACCTGTGGCATTTCTGGTCATTCAACCAGCAGAATCAAATATTTTCTCGGTTACTCTCCAGACATTTTCTGGTTGCCTCCGAACCTTTTACAGATGGAGCTGGGAACACAGGTTTCTAATCAAATTCATAAAATACAGATGCTCATCAGCTTATGATGGTGTTACGATATTTTCAACTTACTTTCTGTTGAACCTATCGTAAGTCAAATATGAATATGATAAGTAAATGACCGTCACTGAATAAATAAATGCTGTGACTAACTACACACCAGCAACTGAAAAGTAAATAAATGAATACAAGTTTATCCTGTCATTAAATGTACAGTTTGGTTAAACAGAAAAAAAAAGTCACCGGATGATACCTTGTTAAACACTGCATGAGATGTTTACGCTCATGATTGCTGGAAGTGTGGTGGCGTGGATGTTGGCACAGCCCAGCATTAGTAGAAAGTATCGTACTGCGTATCGCTAGCCGAGGAACAGATCAAAATTCAAGTTCTGTTCACTACTGGATGTGCATCACGATTGCACCATCGTAAAGTCAACATATTGTAGGCCAAAGCACTGTAAAATGAGGAGCATCTATATAGTAGTTGGTCTATTTTTATGTGACATCCCCTACTTCTGTGTAAAGATGTCTCTAAGTTTCTGCTGTTTGACTGCAGCTGTTGTCCACCATTACATTTACAAAGCACACAATACATAAGGTGATTTCTCATTATAAATGTTAAAATGTTTAGAAAATTCCCAAAACAAAGTTAGAGAGACTTTGGAAGGCTTTTTTGGCAAGTTTATATGGTCGCAGTTAGATTCAGAAATTTAGCCTCATACAGATTTAAAAAAAAAAAACCTTTAAAAGAAAAAAAGAAATTGCACAATTCTTTACAACTGATTAACTGACCCACCTAAAAAGTATAATAATATTAATTTCACAGTTGAAAGCAGAAACACAAAGTCTGAATTTTATTATGCTGAAATACTAAGTTAATTTTAAAGCCAATGCTGAAAAACTCACACATGCACTGCTGAAAGTGCTACTGGGAAATACAACACGCGATACTGAGCTCCTCCTAATGGGGGGCCTACACTTTTATTCAGACTCACTAGTAATATTTCTGGCATCTTGGTCTTTAGTTCCTGAACTGTGTTCAAACTGGTCAAACCTTTAGCAGCAACCTTCACAGCAAGAACTCTGTTGACGAGACTGATCTTACAGAGGCCAGGCAAGAAATAAAATTCAGACTAAGAGCAGTAAGACAAGGCGCAGGACATGAGGAAGAGAAAGTGCATTATGATGTCTCTTCTTAGGGTACTCTAGGCTTCTCAACTGGGTTTAATTCTTAGAAGGTGGGTAACATACTAGATTTTTTTTTTTGGGGGGGGGGTTACATTTCCCTTTGGCTTTCTCCATACACGCTCTCATCACTGTAGGCAATGTACAGGAAGAAGTCTTCCTCGTGGTGTTCCTGAAAAGCAAGGAAACTATTAATGCGGAGGGAGAAGCAATGTGCAGACAGTGATGCATGATGCGAGTGAAAAAGATGGCACTGGAGTGATTACAGCAACATAATACAAAACCAATAAGAAAGATGAAAGTTTAAGAGAGAAAGAGTCGAGGAAGGTGATTAATGCAAAGCCATACCTGGTACAGGAGTCCCATGGTGGCTGAGGTGGGGGGAATGACATTGTTGACAAAGAAGAAAAGGGCATCCTCAGCCCGTAAATGGATCCGCTTTCGGATGAGGAAGTAGAACTGGCCCACTGAAAAGACGACACCAAAGACATAAAATTACATCTCTGCTACTAAAGAAAGCGATCTACAAGGTCCAGTATTCATTTTATGAAACCAAGAATATTTAAGTTTATAATTTTATTGTATAATTTGCCAGATAATGTTATACGCAGAGTAAATGTCTCAAACATCTTGTTGGTAGGGTATAATATACAGTGGAAATTAACAGGCCGCATATCAACATATACATGATCAAACGGTTGTGTTCATTAAGACTTTAAATAAAGAATCCATCCTTGATAATGCTAGCATTACATTCCAAGTGATTTCATACAGTATATCAAACGTTATTCAAATCACAACATTATCCAAACTGCCCAACTGAAATTCAAAGCTTGTCTTCAGAAACTGAGGCTGAATAGCATTTGTCCCACATAAGAAGTCAGTGGGTCACCTGTTAGATCTGAGGGAACCAGGTATTTCTTCTTGTCCAGGTCACCTATCCTTGCTTTGGGTGCTTTTTCAACAATCACCTGCAATTAAAAAGCACCACAATGAGACGACAAAACTGGTTTACTTGCGGAATAAACCATCAAGGCCAAATTTCACTTTCATGATCTTGAAGAAAGGAGAACTGATATTCTCTGACAGTGAGAAACCATGATACGAATCTCAGGATGAAAAATACTTAAATAGCTCTCTCTAAAAGGGGGGGCATGCGGTTTTTTTTAAACAACGTCCTCATTGTTCCACAGACCTCGTATCAACAGCTTGTCAACTGATCTTTAACCAAAAGTATGTAATTAAAGTAAAGCTATCTAAAAACCATAAGCAAAGACCTCTTGGGTAGGCTAAAATTGGAAACTCAGAAGTGGAGATGACTATCCAAAAATAATTTCTATCAGCTGTATTGTGTCCTGTTTAAAATCATCACCCATACAGAACAACTTTTTAGTTAACCAGTATAAACACTTCAGCTATTTTAGGTCATTTAAAATAATCCAAACACTTAAATTAGTCTGTAACACATATGCCAAAATCCGACATATGTTTTAAGTCGGCAGAAATTCACTATGACTCCAAGAACGGAGTCTCTATAGCTAATAATAAGCCTTCAGTGCAGAAAAGTAGACCAAATTCGCAGAGTTTATATTAAGGCAATTTCTCACACACTTGGAACATTGAAATTAAAGGCAAAATTATTACTGACAATAATAATAAATAACAATAATGTTATTATTACTATTATTATTGTTGTTATTGATATTTAAAATGACAGTTATTTAACACGAAAAGTTTCCAAAACGTATGTACATTATATGTTACAGAGGGAATAAATAGAAATGTACAGGTGCTTTCGGAAGGACATGTAAATTTTTCGTCGGCCGACAGTATTAAGTCGGATTCTGTTCATTCATGTAGAAATCACTGCGTAATGAACAGGCCTATTTAAGGGGGGTTAATATTTAAGTGGCATTAACTAACACTTTAACATACTACATTGTAGTTAACAATGATAAGGGTGCGACTACGTTGACGTTCACTAGACAGCTCGTTACGGCGAACTGGCATCGGTAAATAAACCATCATTTCGTCTATAAGATGGACATTACATCAAACACTACGGTTAGTAATTTTGTTTTAAATGTATCGATATACAAAACTGACTGGTTAACAAGACGAAGGGTGTTCACAAAGACTTTCTTTGATAGCCTGCGTTTGTTGTTTGGTTAGGTTTGTGTTTACAACACGACTCGGCTAGCGATACTCACTGGGACCCTGTCCGGGTACTTCTTTCTTATTTTTTCACCCTCTGACCGTCTCTTCTCGAATGGATGTTCTTCTTTGTACTGAAACTTCATTGTTAATGGTATTGGAGTAAGCTCCGAGACACGAATATCCGTCTGGGTCGCTTCGATGTGGCCTCTCTAGCTAAGCTACCTAGCTACAGTGCTGCGTTGAATTCGACTGCGGATGGATACAATAACAACACGAGCAAAGTAAATACGTAACATGAGAATTCACGAAGCCCCGATACGCCTGGTTGTGCGTCTTCGAATAACGGAGGACTGCAACAGAATTCCCCTTGATAATTCGTAGACGGTTTAATGTCAGTCGCCTGTCATTTGGTCTTAAATACTGAATAAACCGTGGAAGCTTCCTGACGCCATGAGCGTGGGCACTTAAAAGTGGACTGCAAAAGTAAACCACGACTTATGGACAAAAATACAGTTAGTAGTGTTTTGTAAGTTCACATCGATCTCATAGTTTCATTATAGCATCCAATATAGTGTTATATTTTATATTGCATGACGGTTTAACAGGTTATTCTATGGGGATAGAAGGTGCTTCTTGAATGGCAAATTAATACACCAGAAAAGTGAAACTGAGTCTTGTTCGTTTCGTTTTCGATAAGAGCTCCCCACGAAAGCATTTTATACTGTCAATTAATAAACAGCAATAAAGAATAACAAAATAAATCACTGGAATGTGTCGCACGCTATAAACGTGCTACGCTGAATTTGTTTCCATAGCAGGTAACTTGCGCAAGGAAATGATGGCGTAATGGGCCGGCGCGTGACTCTGCGCCGTACAAAAAAACTTCCGGTTACTGGTTGTTCATCTATGGCGGTATAACATATTCGTACACACCCATATGGTTGTGTTATCTATTACTAGGATACAATTTTGTTTTACACGGCATTATCTAGGAAATGACTGGTTTCATGTCATGTCAATTTTTGGAAGTAACGACTCTCCCATCAAAATACCGAAAACACATTATTTGAAATTATATATATATCAATCAAAAATTCTGTCTATAATGGCCACAATAGAATACATAGCCGGTACCACTCTACTGGGACTACTTTATTTTGACGTCTCTCGTTTTAGACAGCGGAAGGACTGGGTGGTAATTTGGCTCCGCGTCACATGACTTCTCTCGCTACGTTTTGCTCCGTAAGGTGCATATGACAATGAGGGAAGTTCTGTGCGGAAGACGCCTGAATACCAACCCTGAGATGCGTTTTCATGCTCAAAACGCACAACTTTAAAATAACTTACCATTATTGACAGGATGCTAATAACCAAATGCATAATTTATGCGTGAATTCATGTAACTATGGCTGCACGTTTTAGAAAGCCACTAAAAGGCTGAGGGTACTTGGTTTGTCGCCCCGCATTAATTGCATCTAGAGCGCAAAACGTCGCGCCCCTCAAGAAACTAGACAACAGTGAAGGGATTCATCGGAAAACATGACAGTCGAATTCAAAGGGTCTAGGCTGTTAAAATGTAATTTTTAAATGTAATCACTGTATACGTTTTTTGTGATATTGCACGAAACCAGCTCTAATAATGGGAGCTAATTCAACATCGTAACAAGGACGACTGATTTTTTTAATGTATTTAACAGAACCACTCAGTTTTTACTCACCCACTCTGCAAAACCGGAGCTAAGGGGAGTTTAAATGCTGGGCGTTTTACTTTAAAGGGACCAGCGCACCCTCGGCGTCCGTGACATGGCAGAAGACTGTTAGTAATGGCATGGAATCCGAACGGATATATAAGCAAAACGTTATGCGGCGATGCTGCATGAGGGGATCATTTTACAAAACAAAAGAAGAGAAGGACAAACTCTAAAACGACAGCCCGATGGACAGAGCGGTTGATACTGATAAGTGTTTTATTAGTAACACGCACAGACCTGGGGACCGAGTCAAAGAGAGGCCGCCTGAAGTACTTACTAGACTAAAATTGTTCAAATGGCAATTACATGGAAGGAATAGGGGGTACATAAAAACAGAAGAAGCAGAGTGTGTGGGGGGTTCCCGTTCAGTTTAAAAAAATATAGATAAATGAGGCATAGTTATAAAATGGAAGAAATTATAATCAACAGCTTTCCAGTTGTTGGTGGCTTGTGGTTAGACCGATTTACTGGTTACTGGAGCAGACTGGGAAAGGAAATGAGGTGGGTAATCTCTACACATTCAAAATGGTTCTTTGATACTTTCATTTGCATCTTAATCTTCTGTATCTGTAAGATTAACTTCAATTATGAATAATAATGTTCAACAAAATAAGAGACCACTGATTTCTTCCTGTCATTTCAATATATACATATGAAAAATAACTTCTTTCCTCATAGGCAAAATTATACGGTCTGCAGAAATGTACTAGGACTAACCATAACATTCACCCCCCACCCCACTAAAATCCTCAGTACCATTGCCAGTACCCCCTTTCTGGGAAATGGGGGGGTCCAGATTCTTTAGTCCTTTGTCCTTTTGGCTTTATTCAGTAAATGAAAATCCATGTGACAGGTGATGAGTTTGCCGAGCGGGATGGGAAGGGGGGCAGTTTGGGAATAGGTCTGTGCCAGTTCAGGTTGGGGGGGGGGGGGGTTGTAAATAAAGGAAACAGGCCGGCTTCATTGTCTCTGTCCGTTTACCTGTTCAGTTTTGTCGTCGTGAATTAAAAAGACAAAACATGGGCGTAGTCCTGCACGCGTGCACAGACATACACCACACATGCACACACTGTATCAGAAACTGTAAGGCAGAGACTTTCTGAAGAAAAAACAGCTGGTGCCCCAGCTAATTTCCAGTTCCCTGTTTGGCTGCCACACTCCCCTCATCCCTCCTCCATCCTCCTCTTCGTCCCCCAAGCCCATCTCCACACCACTCCATAATGATGGGTGGCAGTGGTAGTGGGGGTGTTGTGGAGCAATGAGAGGTCAATGGTGTGACTGGCGGGTGAAGGGGGGTGGTTTGGGGGCAGCAGCCGTGGGATGGCGGAGGGAGAACTACGAGGGCCCAGATCTAGAGGTGGCCCCCACTGGACTATCACCAGAGCCGATGCTGGTGGAGGTTTCGACTGAGGACGGATCTGACGTCAGCTGTAAACCTGCAAACGAGAGAGTGTGAAATGTTCAGATGCACTGTGCATTACAGGCAAAACATATCCTATATGTTACTCAATGACAACAAGAAAAACAGTTAAAGGTGATGAATTTAATGGTCATGGGCTGTTTCTCAATATACGTTCGTGACTGTACTTGTGTTCTCGCGTTTTTACATCATCTTCCATTGCTGAAGACCAGTTCCAATACTATGAACAGAAGTAGAGGATGGTAAAAATCCCCAGATATCGTTCTTGCCCTGCCTCAGATATCAAGGATTGGTTGTATCCTCGCCAAACGAGAACATTCCCATGATTCACTGCATCCCAAGTTCGTTCTTGGAAGGCAAGGCCGCTCATGCCAAGACCACGAGTACGATCTTTGCGTTCTTGGTATTAAGAAACACCCAGTATAAGAGGGTGAGGTCCAGGGAGAGGCAGAGTTTGCACTGCACATGCAATGTGAGTCAGAGCCTCACCTTAGTGCGTCCAGCATGGGCAGCAGATTCAAAAGTGCTGTGTCGCTGGGATCACTGAACCAGGACTTAATTGGTATCGCGTTGTCTGTGAAGGCAAATTCGGCACATAGAAAGTGAGAAAGCAAGAACCTACTCCCACAGAAGCTCTTCACACAGGGAACTTGGGTGTCACCGCTTATCAACACAAATCACAAACTAGCAAAACAGGTCAAAGTGTGAGAAGGAGCCAGTGTAACCTGGTGCATTTTGAACATCGCTGTAGAATAGGGGTAGACTCCAGTTTGCAAATGGACCAACGTGCAACATACCAATGTAATTTACTGAATTTGATCCCATTCCCATGGATCTTGGCTTTGTGGGGCTGATGAAATTTGGACCTTGGGGAAAACTATTTGAGTACCTATGCTGCAGAAGAATACCCTACATTTGAATGTTTGTGACTTTAAACAGAGCAGAACAATGGCCTCGCAAGTGCAGGAATCCCTTGGTTATGCCTGTGAGTTCTCCCTCGAGCAGTGGGTACTGTGTCATACTTTTGGCTAATGAACAATTTTGCAGCTACACAGGCTCCCGCATCTTTTGAAAGCTTCCTACCGATCACCTGGCACATCGTGAGCTATGCACCGTGTGTGTGAAACATCATGATGTCTTTGTACAATCACGCATTAAACTGAACTGATTTTTAACTCCCACTCAAACTGCACGCTTTTTGGACTGAGAGGAAATTTGACTACCCGGAGGACACCAGCAAGGTGGAAGGAGGCACTGCTTTGGAGCGACCCATGTTACCGCCCCCATGCATGAAAACCATCGCACCTTCACACAAACCTGATGTAACAGAACAACCAACAAACGTCCTGAGTATCCTGGCTAAAAATAGGCAGCACGTGCTTCTGTACCCAGATTAAATTGCCAAGGACAAATACAGCAAGCTTGAGCAAAATTCCACACGGTCCCTCTCCTGGGAAGGGAGGGGTACTGCAGCTCACCTGGGTGACTCCGGTAAGCTCCGGGTGAGTTGTCCAGGATAACGATACTGGAGAGGTCGTTGTGTACCACTGACAGGTCTTTTATATAACTACCCAGGTCTAGAGTACAGTGCTGCAGGGGGGGAAGGCCAACAGAGGCAAAATGTGTTAGTATAACAGAACCACACGGCAAAAAGCAGAGAAACAGATGGTGGTTAAGGACTAACAAGGGCGAACTGGGGGCGGGGAAGCAAGGAATGACATTCTCAGGAGGGGCTCTGCCATCAAAGTACCCAGCTAGAACTGTGCCAAGAAAACCAGCTAACGTTAGCAGGAGTTTCAACCTTTCTTAAACAAAGGATCCTCAAACAAAAATAAAAGACAATCTGATAGAGAATGTGTAAACTAAGAATTTATGTGGACTTAATGTGTTAAACGGGGGGCCAAAGGAAACAGTATTTCAGAACACTGTGTACACGGATGTGTCGACAAAGAATGCTTGAGTCTCTTGAGTCTTCAGTCTTGGAAATTGCTTCTGCCCAGCTTGCTAGTTGTGTGTGGCAGGGGGACAGCGGGGTCCTTCCTGAGGGCCCGGCTCCGGCTGCCAGTACCTGTCTATAGTATCTCCGTCTCAGAATCCCCCTGTTGTTGTCCAGCTTGTCCGCGACTGCAGACCCATAGATTTCCATACTGGCCGTGAACACGACGAGCTCATACCACTGACTGACCTGAGAACGAAGGTCGCGTGACATTGAGGAGACCAGGTCAGGAAGCCTGTCACAGCCACTGAGGAACATCACACCCCTATACACTGTCTAATCATGACATAGTTCATTTTACTTACCACTTCTAGGAAAAAATCCACATGTGGTCTTTTATGTACAAAAAATCTGACTGGATGTTTGTCTATAACCACCTGAGAGAGAGAGAGAGAGAGAACAAGAGTAACAATTCAGGGTTTCTTTGCCAAAGGGAATGAGTACAATGGCTTCGGAGCTGCGGGTTCGAATCACAGTCCTGTGTGTGGGGAGTGTGCTTTTTCTCCATGTTACATAAGATTTACTCTGGTTCCGAGTTCAAATGAAAGCAGCCCACGGCAACTCAGTGCAATGTGTTTGTGAGAATGCCCTCTACTGTCAGGCTTGTGCCCTGTCTTGTGCCATACTCTGCCTGGTACATGCTCTGGATCACTGCAACAAGGGGTGGGTGATCTTCCCAAAAAAAAAAAAAAAGAAACACATCACGATCTTTATAACACACAATCACGATCCACGATCTGAATTGCAATCTTTGTTCCCACTTTTGAAATGTACCATCAAGAATATCTAAAACAAGCCTAAGGACGTACCTATTGGCACCATTTAAAACAATATTGTACTTAAGACACCGTTTTCTAAATGATATTTAAAATAGTTTAATTCAGGATTTGATTACTAAACTTCATTAAACCAAAAATTGTGTCAGAAACCTGAAGTTATGTCAGATGCTTTATTTTAAGGTGGCTCAACAGACTTGTCGTATTACCTCCAGAAGTGCCAAGTTCACAAACTTTGCTTTGTGAAATATCTTACTGTGCTGGCCCAATTTGCACCTTGCACTTCTGCGAATGCACAGCAATTCAGTATTGCAAGTTACTGTAAATATAGACAATATGGTTTGCTATAAAGTTGCAGCATGAACCAATCATGCAGTGCCAGAAAATATATACAGACACTCCTCTACTTACGAACTTTCAACATGAACTTTCAGACATACGAACGAAGAGGAGTGTAAGTCCAAATTGTGTTCATTGGGCTCCTGCTTCCTGGCCGCAACATCAATTTTTTTTCTGTGCCACCAATTCCTCCTAGTATGACTTCTGGCCGCTACTCTCGCCGTGCAGCAGTGTAGCGTGCGTACTCCCAGCATACTAGTTCTTTGTACTTGCGTAAACCCTTAAAATGATGTTGAGTTACAACTTACGAACATTTCAAGTTATGAACAGTCGTTCGGAACGTATCTCATTCATAAGTAGAGGAGTGTCTATATAGTGCAGGGGTAGCCAATCTTATCCGCAAAAAGCCGGTGTGTATGCAGGTTTTTGGTATAACCTGTAGGTCAGCTGTTCAAACCCAGGTGTGAGGACTCTTTCAGCCAATCAGTCCTCTAATTAGTAATCTAAT
>JAODJU010000002.1:25305208-25341588 GCA_026776725.1 Gnathonemus echidnorhynchus | reverse complement strand
CCCAGGTGTGAGGACTCTTTCAGCCAATCAGTCCTCTAATTAGTAATCTAATTAGGGAGTTGCAGCGAAAACCCGCAAACACACCGGTCCTTTGCGGATAAGATTGGGCACCCTTGGTATAGTGCAATGCAATATAAATAGGGCAATGCAGATGTGCGAGGTACAAATCAGGCAGGTGGTATGGATCGGTTAGTTACTGTACACCTTGGATCCTGGCTTCATTCACAAACCAAGAGAATGACTTCGTACTAAATGGCTATACTGTTTGGCCAAGTTATATCACGTGTCTCGCAGGGTCAAAGGGTCTCTCATGAGTGATGTATTTGAAAAAATGATTCAACTGGCATGGTGGGTGAGTGTGGTATGGAGCAGGTAGTGACATGTTACTGGTCGTTGAAGTCTTATGTGAAGTTTGAAAGTATTAGTAGGAGAACTTAAAAGATCACAATCTCTATGATTTGCATGAAAAGGTGGTTTGGAAGAAGCCCATGATCTATCATGAAATAAAATCATCAGATCCCCCACCCCTAACTAACAGAGACTAATGGGTACTAATCACAGAAGGATGGACTGTCTGTTGCAATATGCAGTTTTGTTCATGCAAATATGCTTTGTTATGAGCATAAGTGTCCACTTCTGTTCAGGACAAAGACAACAAAGGATTTTTAAGGTCATAAGCAGCCTCCGATCCCTTTTCAATGCTCATACACGTTATGTTGGTTGGCGTGTCCACTGAAGCCTCAAAGTGTTTACCTGACATCAAAGCCTGTTTTGCGTGTGTATTGGAGAGTGTCCTGGACCATACCTTGAGGATGAAGTCCGGCGGCGTACCGGGTCGCACTGTGGGCCTCAAGACCCCATCGTGGTGGGAGTGGATTAGTGTCTCGTCCAGATCCAGAACCAGAATCTTCCTCTTCACCGCATCTTGAACAACCACAGAGCATTACTCGTTGGATTAGAGCCCCCCAATTAATCTGGCATACCGTTCTGGTGCAAGGCTTTACACCTAAACCTAATACCTGTGTTATATTGAAGTACAGTAAAACCTTGTGTTTTGTAAGATGAGCAAAATTTTTGAATAAATTTTAACTTGATAAATGAGTGAGATATTTTGTATTAATCATTTTTATATGAATGTTTTTGGGTTGTGGAACAAATCATACGAGCTTCCATTATTTTTAAGGGGAAAATTTGCTTTGATATGCAAGTGCTTTGGATTACGAACACGTTCCCGTAATGAATTATGCTCGCAAACAAAGGTACCACTGTACTTAAATGATGTAAATTAACAGCTGACTCCATAGATCACATAAAAGAATTCTTCTCCAAAACCCTCTTTTCACATCCTTAGGAAGCCCAAGCGTTGAGCTTGTTGCATCAGAAGGCCTCAAACAGCTCCAAAGTAAGAAGATTCACTGGGAAAGTGCTTGAGTTCTGAAAGCATTTCCAGAATGTGGAGTCTTACTGAGAGGTACTTACTGAGTCTGTTTCTGGAGACAGGTGACAGAGGTAAAGTGTCATAACGCACTGTCTGGTACTGGATTATCTGAAACAGGAGTGGGAACACGGTCATTTGTAATTAACAACAAATGACAAAAAAAAATCAAAACACCCATTTTCCTAGTTGAACGATCAGTTATGTTACATGTTAAACTTGACTTGCCACAATATTACACCTATGATGCAGCAATAAGACAGGGCAGGGGAGGCAGTAGTTGCTCTGTTTTATCCACACCAAAAGTAACCAATCACAAACTCACTTTTCAGCAGGGCCTCTCACCCTGTACCAGCAGTCATGGTCTAGTCCTGGTCAGCCAATGATTCACACACCTAATGAAATACGCAGGATAGCACAGAGCCCACATACTGATCCATCCAAAACTTGTCTAATTATTTTGCAATGAAAAATACAAAATGCATGAATAAATGAAAACTTTAAAGCCAAACTCTAAAGTCACACGGTAGAAAAAACCAATGACTGGAATATTCACAGATCCAAACCAAGATTGAACCAAATAAAGGTGATGTGGAATAAAAAAAAAAAAAAAAAAGCCTACATTTTCACCTCAACGGAAAAGGTGCATAAAAGCACAGCTGTTTCATGGTTATATCAGTTTTAAGTTCTATTTTTATTAAAAGCACCCACGTGTACAGCAAGAAAACATGACATTCAATTTAAAAAGTTCTCATTGCAGTTTCCTAAATCCAATTTCGGAAATAAACACTTAACCCATGTGCAGGATTTATAGTAAACGCCAATATGGCTGGCAAGTATCAAAAGCACTCACAGATGTTCCCTGACTGCCTGTGTAATGGTGTCACACAGGAAAATAATGCCATTAGCACTGGGTCTGGCACTTCACACGCCGGAACCAAATCAGGGTAATCTGAAGATGATACCCATCCTTCTAACAAACTGCTTATTCCAATCAGGGTTATGAGGGGGTTTATCCCTGGCTGCACAGGGCACAAGGCTGCGATGCCAGTTCAGTCTGACACACACACACAAACACACACAATCGTACATCATGGCTAATTCAAAGACTCTAATATAAACCACGTTTTTGGACTGTGGGAGGAAACCAGAATACCCAAAAGAAATCCATGCAACACAGGGAGAACGTGCCAATTACACATACACGTGAAGTAGAGGTGGGATTTGGTGTGAGGCAACAGTGTTACCCAGGGCCACTGGGGGCGTTTTTCCACTGCACCAGGTACCGTACTTTCGGTACTTCCATAAAGTGCCGAAAGTTTGGTACTTCTTTCGTGTCGGTTTTCCACTGGCGTAAGAAATGGTACCGGCGCCAAATGACATCATCAGTCACCACCCCTGTTATACATACAGTGCCCACATACGCCCCACGACATGACTGCAGAGGAGTGATGTGCAAGGGTGTTGTCCATGAAGGAAGCCACTGCTTAAGCCAATGCACACAAAAGCCGGTTTAGCATTTGTCAGGGTCCATGTTGACAAAGGTGAAGACTATTGGTACTCTACACTTCGGAATGGTGAGACAAAGGTGAATCTTCTCGGAAAGCATGAAAAGTAGCATGAAAAATGCATGGTGCCCACAATGTTCTTCTGTGGGGGTGTATAAGTGCTGCAGGTGTCGGGGAATTGCACTTCACTGATGAAATCATGAATTCACAGATATATTATAGGATGCTGAAAGAGAAGATGGTATCATCTCTCCATGCCCTGGGTGGCCGGACACTCATTCAACATGACAATGACCCAAAACATACATCCAAGGCCACTGCTGCATTTCGGAGGAAGAACAGGGTGAAAGTGATTCTGTGACCAAGCATATCAGCTGACCTCAACCCAAAGGGCACCTGTGGGGAGTTCCGGAAGGACAGGCTGAGCATCATTAGCTATCCAGCATCCGGGTTCTGGAAGAGTTCGTTCTCCAAAAATGGAGAAAGATGTGGCGGTACGTCGCCAACTTGGTCATTCCATGTCTAGAAAAGTTGTGGCTGTTTTTAAAAAGAATGGAGGCCTTACAGAATATTAGTACAATTTGTAGTAGGGTGGTACTCATTTTTGCAACACTTCCTTTAAAAACAGTTTATTATTTTCTCATCCTAATGATGTTGGTGATCAAGTTATGTTGCTAATGAAACAAATGTTTAAGAAAACTCAGGTTTGTCAAAAATCTGCTAATAGTTCTGGTGTTCAAGGAGAAATTGATAAAAATCTTAATTTTCAAAGAGGGTATATTCATTTATGCTGGGCACTGTAGTGTGCCAAAGCGGTCATCTGTTAAATCAGAATTCTAGCTTTCAGAATTGCATAACTAACTGGACCAGGAAGAGAAACACAGCTGTGGTATTGTGTTTCCCAATAAAGTCAAATTCGATGCCAGAGGCCTTTAGCTTCTCTGTCTTGATCATAGCAGTGAAAACACTTTTTATGGTGCCACAGCAGAAAATGACGAGTTTGCCTTTTTAATGTCTGCTAGGTCTCCTCTTCAAACTGAGATTCACAGGCTTTGAAATACATGCAACTTTCAAGCAGAAATGAAAACTAAATTTAGGCCACAGTTCTCGAATCCTGAGGTACCGCTGGCTTTGGCTACACCTTTGATGAAAATCATCCATTTTTATCCTGAGCCAAAAATAAGCTGAAGCCTTAGGCCACAGATTTGCTTAATGCTTATACAATAAAAAAGTTACCGAAAGGCAAAGGGTGGAGTTAACTGTGAATTTGCTTTTAAAACATTACTTACTCTATTTGTGCAGCAGTTTGGTCCAAAAAATACATGCTTCAACTGCCAAACTGTATGTGCCCAAAACTGCTGTAATAATGAAATCTTTAAATCACTGTCATTTAATGTCTTTTTAATGTAGGCAATTCTTTTTATCTTCGCTGTTGTTAAATTAGAGCACGAAGAAGTATTTGCTTGTCACATATTGGACTCTGTGCAACTGGGTTAGTTAAGGGAAACTTATGGTTTAACAACACCCTTGTCTGGACAAAAAAATCTGAATCTAAAATCTCATATTGCTATTAAAAACAAATGTTGGTTTTCATTGTGTAGCCCAAGGCAAACTGATACAAATGTATTCATTTACCAAAATTTTGTATTAAAGCAGTGAACAGAAAAAAGAAACTTCACAGGCAGCATTTTAATAGTCGAGCATCAAAAAACTGGCCTCTGCCAAACAATGTTGATAATTAACTCAAATTTCAAGCATAGTGAATACTGCAGCATTCTTTAGAGGATTGTAGCCATTTTAATTTGGAGTTTGTGTTGATGGAATACCTAACAGAGTGTTACCTGCATTTCCATTTATGTCGTCTGCATGAACCTTGAAAACCACAATAGAAAATAAACGCAAAACAAAAGCTGTTTCATATGTATTGTGCATCACCTAATTTTTGGCCCATATCTCCAAGCCTCCCAGATAGGAATAGCCCAGGAATCCGAGAGAGAATCCCACACTCCTCTGGGATATTTATATCCACTGCCAGCTGTCCAAGCATGTCATGGGAAGTGGAGAGAGAGCATGGTTGTGTATGTATGAGCGGGGGGGGGGGGGGGGGGAGGGATGGGGAGCCACAGGGTGACTTTGAATCGGGTGTACAACTCCCCCCCCCCCAGAAAAAAAAGGCAAAGTGCCTTAAGTTGCCCAGCTGCTAGAAGCAACTGCTGTATTTGCCCCCCATCTATCTCCTTAAAGGCCTGACTACCACATCACTGCCTGTTACAGACAGAGGGCATAACATGAGGTGGCGTGTCATTTTCTGACTCCCATTCTTTCTCCTGGGCCTCTGCTCTAATGTTACTCATACAAGTGGCTACTGATCAGCTCATGGATTTTGATTATTTGTGTTTATCATGGAATAAAAGCCACTGCATTATAAAACAAGCAGTTATATAAGCACACAAACAGTATAAAGCTACTAATTCGGTAGGCCACAATCGCCTAGTTGTCAGAGGGAGGAAACAAAATATATTCTAATAAATAATTAAAAAAAAATTAAGTTGAATACCGGTGTTTACACCCCTTAAACAAAATTCTTTTTTTTTTTTTTATAAAGGTCAAAGTGCACCAGCCTCTGTGTGTTGGTCAGCCACATTCTGCTATCAGAGGATACAGCTTTTTCTAGGCAGAAAAAGTTCATGAAAGAGTTTTAAAGCATTATTTCTAACATGACTCTTTGTATTGTTTACAGACTGAGCTAGCCAATTCTAGCTGTGTACCTAGGGTGCAATCCCTTAAAAAGGAAAATAAAATTCATGTCAAATCCTATACTTAACATGCATTTGAATCTTGCTTTGTGTGGAAAGCATGTGCAAGGCCCCTTACAACCCACCCAAAGCTGAATTTTCCTGGCAGAATGACTTGATTTTTGTCTATTCAAATCCTATGGCTGCATTTCAGTACATATATAGCAGCAAGATGAGAGCAAGGACACCTCTGACAGGGGCATAAACACCACGCCTTCGATGGAGGTGACAAAACGCTTCCCTGACCTACAGTGACAAGCAAGGAACTACCAAAAAGCCTGCCAAATACCGGAAGTATTAAGTGAAAGTGAAAGCTAAACACCTGTTTTGCATGCATTTGTAACTTACTGCAAAGCTAGTATAAATTTTGCAACTGAAGCAACAAAATTCCATTTGCCCCTAAAAGTGAAAATACCCTCTGTCCATTAACCCCAGTGGTGTTGTGCTTCTCAAGGTCACTTTTTTTAACCTATTACACTATGGCTACAAACTGATCATCAACTAGTGCAGTGTGTACTTCAAATAACATTACATCTGATCTGCTACATCATTCAACATTCATTAACAAAGTATGAGGTAAATAACTTCGGAAAACAAACAAAAGCAAGGTGCCACTCTCCACATGTGGCGCACAGCAGGCTCGTTCTTACTGAAACATATTGAAACAAAACGTTTTTGGGCTAAATTAAGTGAAAACATTTGCCATTGTTTATCCTTTCTACTTTTGGTTGGAAAAAACAACCCAAAATGAACATGTTAAATCTGAAGAAAAAAAATATTTTTAAAAATTGCTGTGGAATAAAAAATCATCAGGGAATGATACCAGGACATAGACCTAAACCTGCTAAAAACATTCAAATTAAAAACATATGTCTATACATAAATAGTTTGACAAGTCACCAAGTAAACATTTAGCCAATATCTCAGGTTTGTATCCGAGCCCTAATTCAATCAACTGTTAGTTGTTAATAGCAGATGCATCACGTCAGCGTTAACACACTTTCAGTTGGGTGACTACAGCTTCCTGTCAAATAACACCGCAACACTGGCGTTTTGTTGGAAAAAAAACTCCCGAAAATGCCAAAAATCATGTCAAGACGGACTTCACCGTTTGATAAAACTTTTGTTCCCATCATTTGGGAAATATACACTAAGAAAGGGCTTACAAATAGGTCCGAGAAAGGCAGCATACCGGCTAATCTTAAGTTAAATCAGTATCTCCCCATGACCATCTACAGAATAAAACGATTTCCTAACCTTCACAGCAAACGCAAGTAAGTTCTAATGCAACCGACAATGTCTGCTTATCAGATAACCTCTAACCGCTACTGCGTCTCAGCAGGTGACAATATTAGACTTGAACGAGATAACATTTTGCCAAAAAAGTAAAAGTCGCGCGATGCCCTTGTCTTCACAATCCCGACTGACATGTCAGTGTGTGTCTTATTTTCATGCAAGAACACGTGAAAGTGTCAAGCGAAAAAGTGAACCGTGCGCCAAGTTTCTCCTGGACTGCAAGTAAAAGGAAGCTTGCTGACCAGCTGGCAGCTATTCTTCTAAAAGCAAAACAAAAAAAAAAATCAGATAATAAACAAATGAATAAAATGGCAAGAGCTCCCCATCACAACAAAAGGAAAATATTTACAATGTGGCGGCCAAGCAACTAAACTCACCGTGCGTAGATGCTTCCTGAGCAGGTACAGGATGAAGCCCCATATTCTGGACGTCAAGCCAAGGAAAGTGCGGATCCCGAGCAGCCACTGTCGGGTCTTCAGCATGTCGGCAGCCACGCGAACGCCCGCGCGCGACCCGGGCGGACCAAAGGGCTGGATAGTTACAGCAGTCTCTATCAACCGAACACTTTCACTCGACCAGGGAACTAGTCAGACCGAGCTTACCCCCAACAGAACCTCTCATAGAGAGGGGGAGGAGGAGGGAAAGGGGGTTGCTTAAAAACGTGCTGAACCCGTCCGGACCGACGGGCACCGGGTCAAGAAAGCGCCTAAGCCTCCGTAGAAAAGATTTCGCCTACTAAAAAAAAAAAAAATCAATAAATAAAATATTAAAAGTTCACAAAAGCCAACTGACTGGAAGGTGAATGAATCCGCAAGCCGGCTAGCGGTCGATATCCATGGGGAGCTGTTAAAGCCAAGAAGTCGCAAGGTGGCTAGCCAGCCAAGCTAGTAAGTTTGTTGGGCTTCCAGTCCGATTTCTAAAGCCGGAAAAAACAAGTCTGAACTTCCAGTGCCCACGGTCTGTTCTGCTATAATTCCTCGTTTTTTAGGCGAAATGTAATAAAGTCCCTAAAACACCAGAACTCAAAACAGTCGCCATCAAACCCCTTCTGCTTTACAGCGAATCCGGAACCGAACTGCGAGCCGCCATCGTCGCCTTTGCCGTCACTTCCTCCTTAACCCCAGACAGCTCTCTGCTGCGGCGCGCGCCGCGCTCCCGAGACCGTCGCGGACAAGCCTATGCGCTCGGTTAACTGAAAATGGTATTAACTGAGAGTTGACCGTAATTTTAAGAACAGGTTAAATTGCAATTGTTACATAAATATAACAATAACTACTCAGGCATTAACGATAATGCCCTCGATGAAACATTGTTATGCAGCTTAGACAATGAACATGTAAATCTGACATGCATTAAATGAAAGATCATCTTAAGTCACGATTCGTAAATTCCACGTTTTATGACGCTAATTTAAGGCGCAATTTCAGCACCTGTTTAAATTGCCGAGTGCATTGACAAGGAGATGGTGTATGCATCTAGGCTATATAAAACATCATATAGTCTGATAAAAGCTTTTTCCCATTTGAATGCTTAATATGATTCATAATACGGGATTAAGCGGTTTCAGAAAATGGATGGATGGATGGAATATGATTTGCTGTTGCCTTGGGGACGGACATTGAAACAGCCAGTATAGAATACATAGAAATAAGCCAGTTTTTGCAAATGCATAGTTCGTCATTGCGTGGGGGGAAACGGGGGCAAAAGATGGGGGAATAAGCAAATATGAAAATGAAAAGAGAATCAGCATTAAGTTATAAGCCAAGATCATTTTTATTTTTCAGTTTGCTCGTTTTATTTGCATTTTACATTCGTTTCTGTTTTTTGTTCTAATCCCCGTTATCGCAGCTACGCCGCATCTGGGAGCATTTCGAAATATTTGTATGTATGGTGGTGCAGTGTTTACATTTTTAAACGAATTTCTATGTATTTTGCGTAATAAATATGTAACGTCAACAGTTGATTTGGTGTAGTCGAAAAAACTACAGGATTATAATTAATGGGATATTGCTGCGTTTTCCATATGAACCAACAGGGGGCGGGAAAGCCTATTCCAAATGGAATTTCAACAAAAGACTTGTATAGAAGTTGTTACAAACAGGCCCAGTTCATTGAAGATCCACACTGGCCCATCCAGTCACGAGGTTAACCCACTCCAAGACTGGGCAAATGCCAACCAATCACATTTTTTTCTATTTGTCTGAATAGGAATGAATCAAACCGATTATTAAGGAATATACTTTGAATTCTATAGATACAAATGTCAATATTGATCAAGTTCGATATTGCAAGGTCAGGATGGGCACAAGATGTAAAACCCATTTATTTTTATGTTGTTCAGAGATGTGTCACATAGAGATGTACGGTGAGTTTCCCGAAGCCTTCTTAACGCTACGTTGCTGGTAAGATAGAACTTATGAACGATGTAGCGTTAAAAAGGCTTTGGGAAACTCACCCATAAGCTCTATGCCTGAAGAATGATTTTCAGACATAGGTCTACAGCTTCAGTTAAATAAACAAGAGGGCTGAGCCAGGTGGGTTCTTTGTATGAGTAAAAGCATATGTAACCACTCCCAGAAGTATCAGATACCCTTCTTAGTCAGGTGTGTTACAGTGTGCTAAAGTAGCATATTTTTGGTCCAAAGAACATTATTATACTGGTTATAAAGAATAAAATTTGAAACTCTGGATATTTCTTAATTTAGAGAATAAATGTTTAGTTGTAAAAAAAGACTACCATAAATGCGGTCAGATAAACTCTAAAAGTGCTGCATTAAATTTAGAGAAGGTCATTTCTAGACAGCAGACATAGATAGAAATTGGCTTGCGCCTTTCCCTCCAGATGTGATAATTGTGCTCTTACCGGCCGTGTCACTATCTGTTTCTGTCAATCTTGTCCTGCTCCTGTTTGGCCAGCAGATGTCACTGCTGGCCATCCTGTGCCTTTTCATTGGCATTCATCCCAGCTACTTCTCATCCCTTGTTATGAGTTTATTTCCCACACCTGCCTCTCATATACTCCTCATTACACGTGTTTATATGTGCCCCTCTGTTCCCCAGTCCTGGCATGGTTACTTATCATGAGCCTGAGCTCCCCATAGGTTCACACCCTGGGTCCGCTGTAGTTAGGTCCAATCAGTCTTCCTTCCTTCAATGAAACATCAAGCCCAAGGTAAACTTGATTTAATCCCCTGGTCATTTCAATAGCTAGAAACTCCCCTGGTCCAAGTGAGGACCTATTCCCCTCTATAGTTACCTTAATGAAGTTCCATTTGGAGGTTTCCCTATGCAAAGGCTGTGTCCGGGGTTTATACTCCTCCTCACCACTATGGACATGACAGAATTCCAGGACTGGGCAAGTGCCCCAGCATCTCAGATTGTAGTGGACCAAAGGTCCTCCGAATTATGTCAAGCCCCTTGGTATCTGGCTGCATTGCCCCGCCTCCTGGCAATGGACTTCTTTGTCCTGCTGGCTACCCCACTAGAGTGGAGGTGTGATACTGTAGTGTGGAGGTTCCCCGAGGCGAAAGCACTCCTCCTTGAGATGGATAAGGTGCTGACGGGACTCACCCCAGGTGTGGATACCCAGCTGGCAGACAGCATCCAGTAGGTTTTAGGAGATGTGCGGTAGCTGGCCGATGCAAGCCGACTTTAACTCCTGGAGGAGCCTGCATTTCCGGGTTCTGGACTGAAAGGAAACACTGCATCTGCCACCACCGTTCTGGCAATTTCAATTCGCCCACCACAGCTTCTGTTGTCCCACCGGTGCCCGCCTCACCTGCTGTCGTGCTTGCACTTCCTGGTGCCTTGTTGGCACCCTCCTCTTGCCTGCAGCCTTGCTGGTATCTCCTGATGACCCGTCTCTTTTGCCCTTCTGTAGTAAAAGTCTTTATCCAGCAGTTCAGTTATGCAATACACACCTGGATATTCAAATAACTCATCAGTTGAGGTACTGTGCCCAGTGTACTTGCTGTACTTGTGGAGCTGGCATCATTTGGAACTGGCTATGAGGATCTGTATGCATGTTTTGTGCAGCAAATTTGTAGGCAGGTGAATTTTGTGAAATCACTTTACCTAAGTTGTTTTTTCCAGGAAACTAGGCCTGATTCAAGAGGAGCTTCACGCAATCCAGCCTGTGCTTCAGATAGTGAAGACATCTACTCACCATAGCCTGACACATCTGCTCAGGTAATGTGGCCAATGTTTGATTACTTATGAGTGGTGGTGACTGATGTATGGTTTTTACAGTGCATGTTCAAAGTCGTCTGTACATTAGGGGCCCGCAGGGCCAAGCTCCACCAGATGTCACTGTTGAGCAGTGTGCAACATGATCTGTATGTAATACACTGTCATGCAATCCAAATATCTTTCTGTTGCATCAGGACCATTCCTACGCTCTTCCCTTGGTGTGCATGGGTCGGCCTGTCAGCGTTTATCTAAGCAAGTGAGCAGTTGAAGACCGTATGCACATATTCAATGTGCTTTCAATAATGAGCTGTGGGGCACGATCAGGACGGCCTGTGCTGATAGCAGTAAGCTATTGTCAAGGCAGCTAAAGTGTGTCAGAGTGTCAGGGACAGGCTCCAGGAATGTATCAGTGTTGATAGAGGACATTTCAAACACCTAAGAGACTAAACATGACCCAACCAGTACTGTAAAATAAAAATTGCATACCTACTTTAGGTTCACTCTGTATAATGTATATTTTAGTGATTCATTATAGCTCAGCTTGGATAAATGACATAGTTCAGTGCTGATTGTCTCATTTATTTCGCCTTATCTTTTGTCAGACTGTTAGTGACCCATGGCCAGGCAGCCCACAGACCTGACACCCTTACAGTCTCAAAATGTCTTTGTGATTGACGGAGTATCAGCAAGCGAGAAACAGGCCAAAAGACTGCAAAGGTAAAACTATTGTGATTCCTCAGTCAATTGTGGAAACACGGTAACATGTAAACAACTGTTCGAGGACAGCAGGGAGATACAGGAGCATGCTTGCTGCTGGTTACCATTGACACACTGTGTCTTTATGGTGAGACTTTTGTGTCTTCAGATATTTCACAGTAATATACAGGAAAGTAATTGTATATTCAGATTAACACTCATACTCAAATTCATCAAATTGAGTTGAATATGTGTATTATGTGAGTTTTGAACCTACATAAGAAAAAGACAGGTCTGATGAAATAATATATCTTTACTGATCAGTTAGAGTCTTCTCACCAGGGATGGACTGGTAGGTGGGGCATCTGCCCCTGGGCCTGCCCCCCCATCAATGTTGAGGCCCCCCTGCCACTGTAAATCTCACATATGCAAAGCATTAGTGAGGATTAAGGTACTGATGTCATGGATATTGTATAGACTTGTGACATGCTACTTTTATATATTTAATTTTTATGTATACAATATCATTGGTGGGAGTCAACAAAAAGAAAAATGGTGAAAGTAATTTTGAAAGTAATAGTTTGTATTGTTTTGCATTTGTTTGTGGAATTTGCTAACCACTGCAGTGCATGATGGGTATGATACCTGGGGAGGGGGGCATGCCCCAGGGCCCAGTGTTCAGTTTTTCTGCCGCTGCTTCTGATGCTGAGAATTTTTCCACTTTTTACTTGATGTACAGAAGAGAACAGCTGAGGATACACTGCTGTAGGGAGCACAGCCGCCCAGCAGGTCCGCCTTGTGAAGCAAAAGGGCCCCCATTGGTATAAAAACGTTCATAGCTTATAACGTAATAGTATTTCTCTTATCATTTTCATATGTGCCCCTCCCCCTTCCGTTTGCCTCCCTTTCCCCCCACCCATAGCAGTCGCTTTCGCCCTGCCTTTGGTTGAGTGGTTAAGGCCTTGAACTTGTTATCTGCTCGTTTTTTCCCCACGCAGGTTGGAGCTCTGCCCGCAGCCGCGACTGATGGTTGTGCGGTTTCTGGCTCATGTCAAAACTGCAAAGAAATAAATGAGTGTAAAATCAATTAGCGGCTGTTCGAAGGGCGCCAGCTAAGGGATATATACGGGGCCGAGTGATTTATGAATGTCGATTTTGAAACGTTTTTTCCAGTACATTGATTCGGTCACACAATTGTAGAATAAACGAGCACTACAATGCCAATCTATTTAGTAATTTAAAGAAGCTTTGGTATAAAAAGCGCTTAATAATAAGATTATAAGAAACTCAACTGATCGCCTTTGGCTCGAGGCCGTTGTGCATGTTTCAGTCTGTTGTTTACGGTTGAGGTATTGTGTCATCCCGTGATATACGATCGGATCGCCGGCATTTATTTATTGTACATATTGATTTTATTCAAACTGCTTTCATTTCGTTAAATATTGTTTTTTATTAAAATCTTGTATGTATGAATATATAAATTACAATGTAACGGCTGCGAAAAATAATTGCGACCTCAAGTGTCCCAAATGAGTAAGGTTTTCATTCCTTATAGAAATGGAGATTTAGAAAGGGGCGGTCTTAGAATTGGAGGACAACCAATCATTGGTGGGAGCCGATCACAGTGGGATGGGCTTTGGAGTGACCTACATATTTACAACATATGGACGTATTAGATTGCCTTCTCTTCAACCAGGAAACCACTGAGTCCGGACGGTGCACAGTAAGTCCAGTATTTGCTGTGTCTATTTATGATGAATGCCAATTATGAGAAATTATATCTTGCATGCATCTGTAGGAAAAAACAACAAAACTACGCTGCTGCTTTGATGAAAACAACAATGATGGTTAAAGGTAGTTTTTCCACTTTGCAATACAGCTGTTTTTCAAACTGAATTGCAGGCATTGACGATTGAACTTTTTTTTTCTAACTTGCCCGTCCGATATTTGTTTTAATGGACTGCTGACTTGGTGTTTTACTTCGAGGACGCTATTCGTCTCCATCCACAATAGCCCGACCGAACCGCTTACTGTACTTCCGTAAGCGCGAAGTCGACATTTGATACATACGATATATGATTGCTATAAATAGCAAGAATGAAAACTGCAAACTTTTCATATGCATTCTGAAAGTCTGCAGTAGTTCACTGCACCGTGTTACCACTTTTTAGTGGAGATTGACAAATATAATGTTTTTAGAATCTCTGGTGCAGATGGTTGTTACTTGAGTCAACAGAAATGCTGTAGTATTCTTTGAAATACTATTACTTGTAGCTGCAGTAGTAATATAATAATAATAATAATAATAATAATAATAATAATAATAATAATGTTGCTGTTTAGGTAGATAGCCTTTATTGTCATATAAGGATATTTGTCTTCGCAGTCTGTTCCAATACAAACAAAGTACAGTACAGGCTTCTAACATGTTAAACATGTTAGGCACAAATACATAGAACGGCACACAAACATATACACACAATTGGTAGCGGAGATTTGATGGGTACAAGATAAATGTGACCAGTTAAGTGCAGCTATGGCAGTGGGGACGAAACGCTTGCCAAAGCAGGTGCGTTTCCACCCGAGTCCTGTATCTGTTAAGAGGATGACTAGAGCCATTGGTTGTGGTTCTTGAGAGGCGAATGGCAGCTTATTTTATTTTATTGGTTATTATTATTGTTGTTGTTGTCATAATTATTATTATCATTATCATCAACAATAATAATACCCAGAAGAAAAGCTACAATAGTGATGAATAGTAACACACTGGCGCGTCATCCAGGGCAAATCGTTGACCTGTGCTGCCTGGGATTGGCTCTAGCCCCCCGCCCCCGAAGCCCTGTGCCGAATGATAATGGTGACTGATGAATGCAGCGAATGCTGTGCAGCTGAATGTGCTGTCCTTCCACAGCATGGCTGGGCTGCGCGGGCTGCGGGTGGCAGTGGTGGGGGCGGGGGCTGCTGGGCTCTGTGCGGCGCGACACCTGCTGGCTCGGCAGGACGCCTTTGCCCCACCTGTGGTGTACGAGCTCAGCAAGCACGTGGGGGGCACCTGGGTCTACGAAGAGCGAGTCGGGACCTACGACAATGGGCTTCCAATCCTCAGCAGCATGTACCGCGACCTCAGGTGAACCCCATACACATGAGGGATCTCAGTCTTCATTGATTGGTTCCTCTGATCTCACCCCTGACACTATTGGCTGTTTTTATACATGAATACTGATATCTGTCGTGTACTTGAGCCATTACCCATGTAATTTTTAATTCCGAACAGTTGCATAGATGACCAGTTACTGTTTATATATTATAGGTTTTGCAGGTATTTCATTAATTTGTAAGAAAATGAGTTCTGAAATTTTACATTAATTACAGGAATATGCTGAAAGATTACTGAACCTTGTGACACATTTTGAAGTTCACTTTATGTACTTTTGGGTTCATAGCATATTGTTATAATATTACTGAAATAATATATGCCTTTGGTAATGCAACATCGTAAACACAATATAGGCCCAAATTCGCATTTGCTTGTATGTTAGCTTTACTCAACCTGTTAACCAGTATCCTGTGAGTCAGGCCAGCAATGTCAATTGATTCTCTTAATTGTGGGTATGTTGCCCTGAATCCTGTAGCTCAAGTTGAGTATTGTACTAATGACCCTGAGGTCATAGGTTCATGTCATCGGTGGCACCCATAAAGAATGTAGCTTTTTGTCGTAAGTTATTTTGGATGAAATTGTCAGATAAAAGTGTAAGAGGACTCTCTTACGCTCACATTTATTGGCTATGGTTGCGGATGTTGTGCCCCTTGATCGACAGTAATTTTTTTGGTGTTACTGCTTTTACAGAACAAATATCCCCAAGGAAGTGATGTCATTTCCCGACTTTCCGTTTGAGAAGCGACTTCCATCATTCGTCCATCACACAGAAGTGCGGAAGTACCTAGAGCAGTATTGCGACCAATTCCGCGTGAGAGACCACATCAAGGTAGAGGCAGCAGCGGCCTGTCGGGTACCTGCTGGTGGCTGGGCGGGCATGTTTTATGTCCAGCAATATGGGGGTTTACTGATATTCTCAGGCGGTAGTAAGCTATGAGCACGGTCACATAATTTGTTACGATACTGCATCATTAATACACATTTTATGCTGCGTCATTAGTGCACACTTTTTTTCTGTATCTGAAAAGTGTATAACATGGACATTCTGTTAGGATATTTTCAATGTGTGCTGTGTATTTTAATATCCTGAGTGCTCTCTCTCTCCGCTGTGAAGTTTGGCACCATGGTGGATTTAGTGAAGCCCGTCCAGGTGGATAATGGTTGGCACGGACTGGCCTGGGACATCACCACCAGTGACGGCCTGGATCCAAGCACGAGTGTCACTGAGCGCTTCGATGCCGTCATGGTATGCAATGGGTTAGTACAAGCCGCCTTTCGCAGGGGAGACGGACCCACTAGGTTTCATTTATCAGTTTTTCTTCTTTCGCAAGAATAAGCTCCCTCTTAAACTAAGGGATATAATGGCTAATTTGTAGCAAAAATTTGTTTAGTCAGTGTTTTAAACGGGCAGTAAAGGGGCTACTGCTATCTTGGTCTAGCCCTTATCATCTGCATAGATGTACATAGCATACACGTGTGAACTGTCACATAGTCGCATTAGCGTGCACTTTATGGGATCTATGTAAGATCTTTTAAAATCTGACATGACTTGCTGGTTGAAGTGCTAATTTCTTGGCAGTTCAATGGTGACCTGGTTCCAGTTCCCAGTATTATTTAAAAGCCGCACGGGCACAGATCTGTGGAGTTTGCATAACACTTGGACTTTAAATATCAGTGTTTTAATCTGAAAGTAACCCGTTTCAGGTTGCTTCATTTAAACATTTCACATAATCACATGAGTTCACAATACCTATGTTACCTTATGTTACCACAACTCCTTTGAGTTAATGAGGGATATATTATTTGGATTTAAGAAATATTCAGTGATGCCTGTCTTACATTGTATAACAATGTTACATTGTTATACAATTATACAATTAATGTATTATTATACAATTATAAATTGTGATGCAGTTATTTTGTTTGTGACATAGAAGTTATTATTGCAGGCATTCAGCACAGGATGGAACTTGATGGTCATGTTTTGGCTTTTTTCGTAACTGCATGGCGGACATGCAGTTCGGATTGTTCCCAGCATTTAGTTCTTAACAATTCCTGTGTTTTGCTTCACAGGCATTTTTTTGAGCCGTACATCCCTGAGATTCCGGGCTTGGGGAAGTTCCCAGGTGTGTCTGAATCACTCGTGTTTGTTCCGCATCCTTTCTGCATGCTGTGTGTCTCTGTGCACCTTACAGGATAATTAGATTTGATATATATATGCAGCATAAATGTACTGCAGCTATTAGTGCGGTAGCTATTTGTTAGGCTTCTGTGTGAAGTAACCATATTAGTTAACTTGTGCGGTGGGGGGGGGGTTAGGGGACTTGGAGTACCTGAGAGCCTCCCCCTTTTGCCTGAATGAATGAAAGTGCCCCCTCCGGCTTAATGTTCCGATAGCCCTTTTTTACATAATCAGTGATCATGCAAAATCTCCCCAAGTCCTCGCTTATTGTTAAAACTTACCTTGGGGGATCAGTTAGATCCACCCCCCAGTTAGAGTGCCTACCCCTTGAAGAGTCTGCTCATGTTCTTGTTAATAGGTACAGAAGGGTCAGTGTATTTATTTGAACATACCCTATTTTACATTGTTCAACTTTTGTAGTACTTAAGCTTATTGAATTTGAAGTTGCAGTTCAAATTTTTTGTCATGTTGATGCATGTCAGGTCTCTCAAACATCAGTTCTGCATTTTCACCTAATGAGTACACTTGGTACAGTTTGGCAACTTAAAGGAGCTACAATTGTGCTTTTGTTTTAAATCACTTGGAGGTGAATATATGCTAATATTCATACATATGTATATACATATCGTATAGGAATGTACAATGCGTGGTAAGGACATACGAATCACCAAGTTAAACATTGTTAAATGATTTGATTATTTGCCAAAATCAATTGGTACAGGGTGCGCTGTGAGCTCTCTGCTTCTCAAAGCCTTTGGTGAACCTGGGAATGGATGTACTGTTGGGGTTATACCAGGTCCTCTGTGCTGGAACAGTGACCTCCAGCTGATGTCAGTCCACAGCAGTCATCGCCCATGCAGACCCACGAGCGCTAGAGGCCACCGTCACCTACGTATATACAGTAGCCCATTGATTTCTTGGAGACCTTGGATTTGTTTAAGCTGGAGTGTAGTTCACGCAGACTGACCCCTCAGTCCTATCTGATTTCCCAGCAGGCCACAAAATCCAAAAATCTATGAGTTAATCATCACCCGCTGTTATATTTCCGACGCTTTTTAAACCATGTTTCTGCGTTGCTCTGATGCTTATGCTTGTGTTTGTACAGTGTGATCAGTCTCCGTTTCTATCTATACGACGTCGGCCATTTTGACTTTTCTTGTACCATGTGGGCAGCTCCGGTCTCCGTCTTCATCAATTGGCTCCTCCCTGCACGCCTCTAACGTGATTCGCTGCTTTTACGCAGGGAAACTGATGCACAGCCATGAGTACCGCAGTGCCGAGCCCTTCTCTGGGAAGTCTGTGGTGGTGCTGGGAGCTGGGCTTTCTGGACTCGATCTTGCCATGGAGCTGTCCAGCGTGGGCGCACAGGTCTTCCTCATGCTGCACTCGGAATTCTGGTAGCTATTCGACAGCCCTTTCCGTGTGTCACCTCACTGGCGCGCCCCTTCCCCCTGCCTTAGGTAACCCTCAGCCACGGCAAGCATCCCCTGTTGAGTCCCATGCCCCCGGGGGTGCAGCAGGCTCTACCTGTGGCACGTGTCCTAGAGGACGGGGCACTGGAGTTCGACGATGGCCAGGTGACCCGGCCAGAGGTCTTTCTGCTCTGCACCGGTTACAATTTCACCTTCCCATTCCTGCACAAGCAGCTGGGCTTGCGTGTCCAAGACCACTTCATTTCACCCCTCTACAAGTTCCTGATTCCCCCTGCCTTCCCCTCCCTCTTCATCATGGGCATTTGCAGAGCTATCTGCCCGTTTCCCCACTTCCACTGCCAGGTGAGTGATTCTGCAAAGTCTGGGACCACCTCAGCGAAGTATTACTCGGTTTCTGCTTGACGTGTTTACATTTAACTCAAGCTGATTTTACGTAATTGCACATGCAGGTGTGCTTGTGAGGTCGTGTAGCTTATGTAGTGTGTGGCCCAGGGGTTCAGAACGCCGTGCCTGTGATTGAAAGATCGCTGGCTAAAATCCGAGGGCTGGCAGAGTGATTTCACTCTTAGGCCCCTGAGCAAGGCCCTTAACCCCCAGTCGCTCCATGTCCCTTTGGATAAAAGCGTCGGCTGTATAGTGTCCATGTGATTGGCACATTTTAGTCTTTGACCTGAACTTAGTTATTCTTTGCTGACTCTGTTGAATGTTCTGCACGTAATTAGTTAAGTCTTATCATTTGTGGTCGAGGTACAAGGTTCAGTCCTAGCAGTCGTAACACGTGCTGTAATTCCCCCGTTGTTGTCTCTCCTCCCATTCTTGATCCTTTCTTCCTACACTGATGCTTCCTGCCTCTTGGCCAGACCCAGTTTGTGCTGTCCGTGCTGGACGGGACATTTGTGCTGCCCTCGCAGGCGGAGATGGAGCGGGAAATGGAGGTGGACGTCGGGGCCCGGCGGAAACGCGGCGTCGCCACACGTCACATCCTTAAGCTGGACTCGGAGCAGTGGGCGTACAACGAAGAACTGGCCCGGCTCGGAGGCTTCCAGCCATTGCCTCCCTACTGGAGTGACCTATATGAGGCCAACAAAGTGTACCGTGCCCAGGACATGCTCGGCTACAAGACGTACCGTTACAGTGTACTGAATGACAGGGAGTGGGTGGTGCACACACAGGAGGGCCAGCCAATCGAAAAGCCCCAACCAGCCCAGAAGGCTCAAGTTTAGAAGTAACCAATCCTGTAACCTCCGTCATAGGATTTCCCAACCTGGACATTTCCATTGTAAAATAACTTAGTCCTCAAACCCATTTTTAGCCTTGGCCAAACCAGACCATAGAACCTTCTAATTTTTCCGATAACTGTTTTGACCACCCTTGACCCGGCCGTTTAGGTGCTTTTCCACAGATAAACTCATTTCTGCAGAAGGAAGCTTTAACATAAAAACATAGAAAAGCACTTTAGTAGAAACTATATGCAATGAAACCATTAACCCTTTGTGACTATATGGACGTTTTGACTGTGAAATAATAAGAGTCTTTAAAATACATCTTACTATAGCATTCAGTATCAAAAAGCTAAAATATAATATGTATAATCATGAAATGTGAAATATTAAATATACTTTTTATTAAATAAGTTAATGGAGGGAAGAGACAAAAATCGCACTACTGACTCTACACATTAATAAAAAACACAGGGCTAGACAGTATTGTTTTTTATCACTACATATCTGAGACATTAAATACTTGCATAATGTTTAGCGACTTTCTTGAAAGTGACAGCCTGACCGGTCAGCAGTGTTTCCCGATTAATAACCATTATGGGTTCTGGTGCTTTCATGTTGGCCCTGTGGTTTACAGGATTGCTGCTGTTTGTATGAATGCGGCTTGTTTTAAGGTCTTGGCAGAGTGTAAGACCCCTGAACACCTTTCTGTTCTGTTCAGTTTCTTCATGTTCTCTGCAGTTATGTGGTTACCTCAGTGTGATGTACAGCTATGTAACACAAAACCCTTTTAAACATTTAGTTTAATTTAGTGGATTTTTAAAAGTTGTTTTTAAATCCCAATAGTTCCCTTTAGTCGTATTTACTCCTAATAGCTTTTGACAATTGATGGGCAAAGTAAAAGAGGTTTAGAATATTGTTAACTGAAGTCAAAGAAATAAATATTTTACCAACGTCAGATGCTGTGACGTTATTTACTTGTTTTAAGTAAACATTAAATATATCGGTTGTCAAAGATCAGCAATTCTCAGCTTGTGGTTTTTGTCAGCCTTTGGAGTTTTTGTAAATGAATTAATTGCCGGTAAGTTTTATTTAAATGTTTGACACAATGTTTTACCTTTACAGCACCACCAGGTGGCAGCAATAACAGCTTAACTGTTATTAAGTCCCCCGACGTGTTATTGAACACACTCTCCGGAGTCAAAGATTCTGTGTCTGTTTTATTTATGCCAGTTTTAACACTTTGGTGTTTAGTAAACAGATTTTTAATTTAGTTGTAACTGACGGCTAATCATACAAGGTGAATTTTGGGACAATTCTGAGAATTGCACTTCTTGAAAGAACGTGTTAAAACTCAAAAATAGCTGAATTTAACCAGGATCTCTTGAGAAACAAAGCAGCACAAAGCGTACAATACCCTCCAAAAGACACTGAACATTCCTATAAACATAGTTACCGGATAAGAAAAGTGCCTCTTAAGGACGCGGCAGTGAGGCCAGCTGTGAGCTTCTGAATGCCTTTCGGTCTCTGTGGGAGAAGGTGATGCTCTTTGATCAACAGTCACCAGAACATTCCACAAAAAGGTCCTTCATGTGACAGTGAGGAAGAAGCACAGGCTGAAAAAAACCCAATATCCTAGATGACAAAGAGTCTGTAAATACCACAGAAAGGGGCAAAAGTGTAACTTTCTGGCCTAAATGTTCAGAAGTATGTTTGATGGCAGCTTGAACTATGTTGCAATATGCAATGGGCAATTGTGAAATGCTAGGAGAGACTGATCCATCATCTGTAATACTTTAACATTCATTGCTTTAACATTTGCTTTCTCCTTGTGGCTGCAGAGGAATGCATGAGTCAGAAATCCAGATTCTGGAACTCCATGACTGTGACACTCTTAATTGTGGAAGAAGTCCTAAACCTGGATACTTTGTCCAATAAACTGTACATTTTTTTATTGTTTTATTCTGTCATATATTAACATTAATATGTCCTAGCTGTATACAGTACAAGTATTTGGTACTAAACTCTGAGTTTAGAGTAATTGGTGCCCTGCTGAATATTTATATAAACATTTAAATAGAAAGTGATATAAAAATGATAGGTATATATAACTGTGAAAATATAACAATGGCTCTTTCAGCATACATCCAGAGGCACACTAAAGTGCTGGGATGTTTATATATAATCACCCATGTTCTGTAACGGTGTTTCCAGGTAAGGGTGACGCTCACCTGGGGGCCTCAGTAAGCACCCTGGATGGTATGCTGGATTATTACAGTCACACTCGTGCTACGGGAAATTTATCACAGTCACACTCATGCTGCGGGAAATTTAGTGACACCTAGTGTTTACTGTCATGTAACAATAGATTTCTGGTTTGTTGATTGAAAACCAAAGGAAACACACATACCAAAAGCAGGATTCAGGTCTCTAACAATGGAGTCGCCATTCCACCATTAATAAGCACAATGTAATTTTAAATGCATCCAACCATTTTCTGTAGCTGCTTGTCCTATTCAGGGTTGCTTGGGGTCCAGAGCCTATCCTGGAGGCTATGGGCGCAAGGCAGGGGATAACCCAGGATGGGGCACCAATCCATCACAGGGCACACTCTCACACACACACACACACACACCTAGGGGCAATTTGGTAATTCCAGTTAACCTCAGCATGTTTTTGGACTGTGGGGGGGGAGTTGAGTACCTGGAGGAAACCCCATGACAACACAGGGAGAACATGCAAGCTCCACACACATGGAGCCACGGTGGAGACTCAAACCCGAGTCCCAGAGGTGAGAGGCAACAGTGCTAACCACTGCACCACCACGTTGCCCCATTTTAAATGTAATTTTTGCTTTAAATGCAATTAGCAGGACATTAAGACTGACATACCTGTGAGAGCAAGGTGCATCTTACAGTGGGCCTTCAGGTCCGACCCCATGTCTAGCCCTCTGAGACTCCACTCTGAGAGCAGCAGATGTTATTTCAATGGGCAGATGTTTCTTTCACTGCAGTCTTCCCTACCCCATCTGGTATGGGGGCTGCCTGTTTGTTGGGTGGAACAAAAAGGTAAACTTCGCTCGGGAAAAAGAGTAACCACCTCCCCCTGAGGACTGACAGTGCAATCCATCTTATGTTCGCACGGAAAGCAGGCTGGTCGTTTCCTTCTGGAGAAGTCACCCACTCATAGTAACCGCTCCAAACAAATAAAAAGCCTCCCACAGGTCGTCCTACACCAGTTCAGCAACCATGACCTTCAAGAGACCCGCAGCTGAATATGAAACATTTTAGTTGGCAAAAGAATAATGTTAATAAAGGCTTGTTTATTTTTGATCACATATTCAGAGTCACTGATTATACCAAAAGTCAAAGTTATACCAAACAGAATTCTGTTCATTAGAATTCCTCTGTAAAGATCTAATAATGTTACCAGTAAGCATATTGTGAAATTATGTATCTTTATTTCATTTGCATTTGTATATACACTTTCATATTTAGTAAGAATACATTTTCCCTTTTCTTTCTACAACTATAAGCTGCCTGAGCATGATGTCATTTCCTGTGTGGCTTGCTTTTGCCATGGCTTTACTGCTGATATGTCATGCTCAAAGCATTCTGGGATGGCGCCAGTTTGTTAAAGTGCTAAATATAGTGATTCACAGTATGGTGCTTTAAACTGTAGCCCATTTTCATTCTTCAGACAAATTTAGCCATGGGGGAGACATTAATGGAAGACTTGAGTCACAGTTTGCAGTCACAGACCCCATACCCCCCCATCACATCCAGCAAATTCCCACTCATGTCTTTTATGGCCCCCGGAGAACACATTCACATGTTTTTCAGGGTTTCGATTTAAGGCAAATGTTACGTTCTAATAGTGGCCGACATCAGAAACCAAACTGACGCTGACTCTTACTGTAATGATATTGAGAAAATGAGCGACTAACTTCCTGAGAGACACTTTTTTCAGCTACACTGTCTCTTGTGTTAATGTCCCGTCATTGTGGGATGACACAAGACCTACATAGCATTTATGTCACCCTCTGAACTGTAAAATTCCCTGTGCTGTCATACAGAACCGGAGACCACATTCTGTTTCTCCACACTCATGCTGCGCCTGTGTTGCTTCTGCAGACATAATTTTTTGTTCATTATTAAATTTTGGTATTTATTCTGTACCCGGCTGTTTGCCTTTGCTGGTACAAAATGTTTTCAAAATGTGCTGTAATTGGTGAAGCTGGGCGGGGGCTGTGGCCCAGTGGGCTCTGCCTCTGTGCCTCTCATGGGAAGGTCGCAGGTTCGAGCCCAGCCTCAGCATGTCTGTGGGCCTTTGAGCGAGGCCCTTAACCCCCAGCTACCTGGGTGCTACACCAAACACAGCATGTGGGGGCAGAATGGCCATTTCATATGTACAGCTTTAACGTAACTATCACTATTTTCAGTGGCCACCCTCTCTGTCCTCTGTGATGGGGATAGCCTAGTCATAGTGGTCTTCTCAGCGCACCTTGATTAAGGAAAGCAGACTCATTTCAAGCTAAAAAAAAAAGAACTCCTGAAAAATGTGAACATCTTCTTCAGAGGAGTCACCCAGCAGAATGATCTCCAGCACACGTTGTCTCATGCCAGTGTAATGCTGCTCACCACTGCAGTGGATGTCAGTGCACAAAAATGACTGTTGGAGGCATAAAAACCACAGACGCGTGTAGTACAAATCTGCAGATGGCGTCGTGCATGCAGGCTCTGGCATCTGTATGGCTGTGATCTGGAAGATACATTAAATCCCATTTCAAAGAAAATCCACAATTTATATTACACGCCTACCACACCCTGAGTACCACAGAAGTGACTCTGCTCATATCGGCGGCTGCTCTGTAAATTTATTTAGATTGTAAAGTCATCCCAGACATGAAGTTTTGCTGAATAACACTGCAGACAAAATAAAGCTGCGTGTAAATAGTTTTTAATTGTCAATGAATTCTAATAATGATGAAAGTATAGCCAAGATAGAATTCCATCTGTTAATTGTTAATGGAACTTGTTAATAGGTTGCAGGTTCAAATACTAGGAAACTGTTCTTGTGAACAAAACAATTAAATAATACAAAATTTGTATTTAGTATAAGAATCCAGGAGCTCTTAAGAAAATACACTCGGAAGAAGAACTGCAATTATAAACAAGTGATCATAATCTAAAGGTTCCTGGCGTGGGTTCTAGCACCATCTCTCAAGGCGCTTAACCTGAAATGCTCCAGCAGATAAGTCAAGGTTCCCCACTTCCGGTTCTAGAGGGCCAGTCTGCATCACAGTGTGCAGGTTTCCCTGCTCAGACACATGTTACTCAGCTCACCAGCTAACTGCCAGGTTTAGTAGGCGTGTTTGAGCTGGGAAACCTGCACACTGCGTTGCAGACTGGCCCTCAGGACCGGAACTGGAGAGCCCTGATATAAATCCACCTTATAAGGATATATGTTGCACACTTCTTCAGATAAAACATCCAACTAAGCAATTAATTATAAAAGAACAGCTGAGTAACTATGATTAGGCAGTGGCGGTTCAGCTGAGTTGAGTCTGAGACATACCGTAACAATAGTGAGGGTGAGTAAAAGTGTACAGACCAGTGTCAGCTAGGATTATATGAGCAGAAGAGTGAGCAATAAGGAGGGTGAGAGCATGGTGATAAACATGAGTGAGTATGAACATATGAGAGGGCAGAGAGAAGGAAGAATGGGGGTGGCTAACAAAGACCTGCGAGGGACTTGGAAGATACAGGTTCTTTTGGAATGAGGAACTTGCATATGAGTTGAAACACAGCCTGCAGCAGAATGAAATTCGTGACAAAGGTGTTCTAGTAATACTTCAGTCACTCTGTGCCAGACCATGACAGTGAATCATGGGTTTGATCCACTCATCTCACCCCAGACTCCATGGAGGCAACTCTCAGCGAGTCCAGGACACGCATGGTTCCTGGAATGATGAACGGGCCAGGTGAATTCACAGCAAGGAGAGTGGAGAAGCTTTCCTGATATTTTCCTGGTATTTCCTGGCTCTGTTGTTGGCTGAGGGCCACCGGCATAGCAGTGTTCTCATAACTTTGCACAGATGAAAGCTTCTTGATTGCCGAACGCTTCGTGTAGGATGTCACTGGCTGGGAATGAGAAGAGGGGTCATTTTCCAAGCCAGCCGTTCTGGATGGACCGCGTCTCGCCCACAGTCCACAGTCCACAGCTACAGAGACAAACCCCCCAGGACTGACGCAGCCGTGAGTGTTGACTCACACAGACTTGCTGTTGAGACGAGGGCGAAGGGAAAGGAGCCAAAGGAGCAGCCACAGTCAAGTACTTGAAGAAGAAAAGGTGTGTGAAAACAAATATTGAAAGGTTTAACCATGTGACCATAAATGTATAATGAAGTCACAGTGTCAGAAGTCCACATTACATTACCCCAGAAACCTCCAGTCAGCTTCTGAAAGGTTTTTCCACGTTGAGTTTACTGTTCCCTCTTCTATCAGTTTGAGCTTACCTTACCTGAATCAGCAGCAGACCAAGATCCATATCTCTCTGGGTATACAGTATACACGCAGGTGGGTATGTGTGTTCAGCCCAACAGTGGTTCCGTTCACATTCGAATGATTATGCTGTTGCGTAACATAAATTCAACACTGTTGCGTTTACTTTTATGCCCCTGGGGGCTGCATGCTGAAAATCGAGTGAAAAATAGCATCCAAATATGGACACGAATGGCAATATATTTTAATATTGTTTTTCATAATTCATTATGTTTCCATTTCGTTCCATTTAAACATCTTCAGCTCAGATTCATGTAATTAATATTCACTGGTACTATTGCATCCCTAGAGTGAACCACTTTAGAACAATAATTCATGTTCCAGATTTAAATGTAATGATAACCAGAGATTAATATGTGAATACACCCTTAATCTGTGGTGAGTCATTGTATATTTATTATGTATATATTGATTTAACATAATAAATAATAAAGATGTTGCACAAAATACTAAAATTTTAATGAGAATATGGTGTTCGTATTTTTATACCCGTATGGTGTTTTGGCATTACCAGTACAGCCTTGTACCCTGTGCTTTCCGGAAAAGGGTCGAGAGACCACGATAAGTGCTTAGAAGATGTAAGGATAGAAGAATGGAAGGATGGAAAACAGTTGCACACTCCTGATATGGTATGTGCGTCATTTGCTGGTATGTGTATGACAATTGCAGGTCATATGGACAGATCAGGACGCACTGTAGAATTCCTGACATATCCAGCACTCTCTCCTCTTACTCAGGGGCCTGTAACCGCAATGCAATCCGCTCGAGGAGAACACAGGAAATGTGTGTCCCCCCCCATCCCCCACTCAAGACTCAATCGGCAGTCACTTCCTATTTTTAAACTACAGCTACCACTTGCATTTTTTAATCATAAAAACACGATCGAGTAAATTCTTTAAAATGTTTGAAATCATTTGCATGAATTCTTTAGAATATATTGCTATGACAAGTTCAACAACAACAACAACAACAACAATAATAATAATAATAATAATATTCACTGGCATCCCTTGCTTTGCGTACCCCACCCTTTTGCCCAGGCTGCAGGCCCTGGTTCTTGTAATTCTTGTTTTGTATCACTATCCTTCCTCCATCGTTTCCCAAATGCATCGTTATTACTCATATTCAAATTCCAATTACTGCCCCTTCCCACTTTCTCAGGCTCACAATCCAACTGTTGCAAACATCCTCCCACGTATTTAGTCTACTGAACAAAACCAGCTGATGCACCGTAATTTTTTTTCCCCTGTGTTCCTGGCGACAGAGTAAACGTAAACAACAGGTTCAGGCGCACAGCCAGGGAGGTATTCCATGAAGAAGGATTTCTTGCTTAGCCAGATAACTCCTTGGATTTAAGGTAGTCTGGGTTAAATGGACTTTATTTTCATTCCCTTTCATTTAGCCCAGACTACCTTAAATCTGACAAGTTACTCAGATAAGCAAGAAATCCTGCTTTCTGGAACAGCCCCCAGGATATGTGATGGGGTCCAAAAAACACCTTTTAGTACCTTCTCCCAATCTGGCCTAAATGATATTATGTTTAAGTGTAATGGTTTAAGCTGATGCCTCCATTACTAAGCTGAGATTAGAAGCTAATAGGTTTTCCACAGTGATGGACTCATATTCGGGTGTCACTTGCACCCTGGAGGGCGTGAGGCATCAGGAATGTTGCAGGATGTGCAGGTGTGTCAGCGCCTGTGGGGTTTGTACACTGATGCTGCGCGTGTCAGACCTGCCTCAGGCCTGCCTCAGGCCTGCCTCAGGTCCGCCTCGCTCGCCTCACCTGCATGGCAGATCTCTTCGCTCTCCAGACTCGGACTTCTGACTCACTTTCAGACCTTCTTTTTATCAAGGCATCCCCACCATCTGCCAAAATAAAATTATTTTTTCAAATACGAAAGTAAACATTTGTAAGACTAGACATTATAAAATCTGGCTCTGAACCACGCCAAAACACTAGTCTGATATGGTTTTATTGCTTTATTAGTAAAGTCTGTTGTTTAACCACTTCATTGTTAGACCTATGCTCAGGACTGGCACACATCATTCCTGCACCCAAGATAAAATTATGTCAATAAGGCCCCGCATGAGGATCAGTGTCTCTCCTGCCCCTTCCCCAGTTGCCCCCCCCCCCCCAGATGCCAGGCTTGCATATGCTCATGAACACCTCAAAGTCACTTTCTGTATTTCATTTAAATTAGAATTGCCATTTTTGTATATATGTTATTTACATAGTATGTTTCTGCATGTATATCTTTCAAAAAATAATGTACATTTCCCAAGTCTTATAAAGGAAGAAAAACAGTTTTCTCATGAAGGCAGGGAAATTAGTTATGAAGTACAGAATATTTTATGGATATCGGTTTGTATTTTTTCCAAGAGATTCCTAACGTACTGAGAAAGTGGCTCATGATGACAAGGAACTCATCACCCTCTGCACACACGGATAATACAGAGAGTCTTACAAAACAAGGTTCCCTCCGGAATATCTAAAATGACTGGGCAGCAATTCATTCATATTTATACCATAAACAAGTATTACTACACATTCAATCATTTTAAAAAGTACAAAATTGCGAAGGGGGCAAAAAAATCTTGCTAGCCCCTGCATTACCACACGTTTCCCTGAATGAGTAAAAATGAAAAAGAAACATCTGTGTTTAATAAGACAGTATGGATCCTACTCATGAATGTACTGTACAGGCAGAACGTTACTGCCTGAAAGGATTACTATGTTCACATGTGAATCATAAATCCGCAGTGGTATTTTAGGTAATAATATTAACAAAAAAGTTGTTCCCTTCTTTGCCATTGCTTCCTCATGTGTTCTGTACACGGTATTATTGTTTATGGTTGTCTAGGAGATGAACACACTCTGAGGAGCATCCCGTCCAAGCTTGTTGGCTCAGCTAAGCCTGTCAGAGCCTGCTTTCCGTGTCTATGCCTTTCCTTCACAATCGAAAGTGTAGCATTCATATTATAAATGTCTTACTTTACACAATATGGAGGCTTCACATTGTTCTCCATAATATCACAAATAGCTAATTAAATTCTGTACTATGTGTGCTGGGATGTTGCCCCTGTTTCCACAGCGTCTCGGTCTCCAAGCATAGACTTCTCAGTGGTGCTCAGACCCCATGACCAAATAAGGGGATGAGGGCTTTCCTCTCCTTCCCTCCCTCCCTCCTGCACATTCTCACTGCCTTCTAGAACACGAGAGAACTTTGCATGAATACTGTGACACGGAATGTTTGAAGTATCACAATGCAAATAACATATGTCAGGCAGTTTGCATTCCCTGAATCCGGAGGCCTCTGTTTTTATTTGGCGTTACAGCATCGTTAGACACAATGTTTTTAACACCAGACAATTTAACTGACATGGTAAAGAAGTTAACTCTTTCCTAATAAAAAAAAAATCTGTTGCAGAAGACCAATGACTCAGACTCTCCGTGTTAGCTACCCTGTAAAGTGACTTGGTGAGATAAGGGGGTATAGAGAGAAAGGAAGAGAGCTGTGTGTGCTTTGGTGTCAGTGAGACAGTCGCCGGGATGACATCACATGCAGTAATTACTTCCGCCTGTGTCTGCAGGGGCGGGGCTTGGGCTGAAGTCTCTCCTTTATAAAGCTGACGAACATTCATTCAGACTCAGTAAGCGCTCTCTCACCCAGAGGACAGACTCAGCAATACGAACACAAACTTAAACATCCTCTTCAGGTCCAAGGTAACACCGCAGTTAACTTGCTCTTACTTGTGATCGGAATTTATGGCTTACATACTGTTTTGTCGAATTACAAAACTGCTTGTTCTGTATTTTAAACACTTTGCTGTTATTAAGAAAAACCGAGATTTCATAAGGTGGGTAATTAATGTGGACAGAAATTGTTATTTATCAGTGATCAGATCACAATCATAATCATGTGGTAGAGTGTGATTCTGTCAAAATTATATTTCCGAAGATATTATTGCAGGATTTTTCTCACATGTTAATAAATGTGACATTTGATTAGATTAGATTCATTCGATTAACTTTATTCCTAATACATGCATACAGCATGTGAATAATTTGTAACTCTCCCTTTATGTGGCTATGGCACCTATGAGTACCTGTTGAATCTGACTGTGCTCCTCCTGTCTGCTATCGCTGCTTGTCTGTCCCCTTCCCAGGATGCAGACCATGTTCATGTGGCTGGTTTTTCACCTGCTGGCTGCAGGCCTATGTAATGTCCTGGAGGAAAGACAGCTGGACTTCGGCTTGCGCGTCTTCTCCGAGGTCTCTTCACAGGACAAAAACGTGGCCTTCTCCCCGTATGGTGTCACCGCTGTGATGAGCATGGTGCAGTTAGGGGCCAGCGGTACCACCCTAAATGTCTTAAAATCCAGCATGGGATTCTCCCTGAAAGGTGAGCTGCTGCCTTTGACGGCCTGAGCAATCTTCACTCTCAGGCGGTTGCGCTAATGTTAGTCTGTCTCATCGTACCGCTTAAAAATCTAGCTCAGAGTTATGCCAATTATGTAACAGAAAGTGCTGACCGAAAGTCTTGGGGCACTTGCTTAGTTGTGTAATAATGTTGCAAATTTACTGGTTTCGTAACAAAAGTCCATCGACAAGCAATGTTTAGCGTATCTGCACATATCTTCCACGCAGAAATTTTCTTTTTATTAAGTGTCATTTTTTTGACTGACTCATTCAGTTCTGTTCTTGGCATTTCACTAGTAACTGCTATCGGCTCCCAAAGGGATTCGAAACACAAATGTTTGGTGTTTCTTGCTATTGCAGAGTTGTTACTAATTAAAAAGCACCCAATGATGCTATCAATTAACTTTTAAGTTTGAAATTAATGTTTTACTTTCAATTTTCTGGTTGTTTCTAATGTGATATTTATTTGTTTTGTGAACAAATGAATGAAGTAATGATTTTTATTATAAAAGGAATGCATTAGCAATATTTTTACTGAATTAAGTAAGCGTGGCAAAACTTTCCGTGAGTGCTGTATATATTGGCATCAAATTCTATTCGATTAGAATTCTAATTCAGGATTAAGGGAACGGCATAATTATCTCACTGTATGGGTAACTGTCTGTGCTTTTCCAGATCGCGGGATTCCCAGAAAGCTGCGTCTGCAGCACAGGGACCTGTCCATGGAGGATGCAGTGCAGCTTGCCAGTGGCGTGATGGTAGAGAGGAAGTTGGGGCTGGAGAAAGGCTTCAGGAAGGGGCTTCTCAAAGCCTTCCAGAGCATCCCCCACCAGCTGGACTTCTCCAACCCAGACAAGGCCATGGAGGTCATCAATGCATGGGTGTTCGACAACACAGACGGTGAGAGAAAGTGTCAGTATACGCAACAGCACATGCAAGAATGATTGCGTCAGTGTGGTAATACTGATCTTTCTTAATTCCAGGCATGATCCCTCACTTCCTGTCTACTGACACTTTAACTAAGGACGCCAAGCTGGTGCTGCTCAATGCCGTCCACTTCCGAGGCCTGTGGAAGGTGCCCTTTAACCCGCGGATGACCCAGGAAAGGCTATTTCACTGTGCCAATGGGAGTTCGGTGCCTGTAGCGATGATGCAAACTACACAGCGTTTCAGTTATGGTGAGTTTTGACATTAGCCACATGTACTCAAATGCAGAATGATTCTGATATTTATCAGAAAATGAGAAGAAACTCTTCAGAAGATAAAACTTGGGAATGAGACTAATTTAAAAGCTTTATTATGTTATATTGATTATATAGTGTGCTACCTACATCTCTACAATTAACATGAGGAGTATAAGGAAGTACAAGCAAATAGCCTACATGGCTCCTTGGAACAAAATTAAGTGTAATATAAAGTGTTAAGGCGATAATTCGTGTGGTTCCTTCTATAAAGGTGACTTCATCACAGAGGATGGCGTGGAGTATGATGTCATTGAGATTCCCTACGAAGGCGATTCACTGAGCATGCTCATAGTGTCTCCCTTTGAGAAGGACGTTCCACTCTCTGCAATTTTCAAAAGTCTTGACGGACAAAGGATAAAGCAGTGGAGGAACGGCATGAGGATGGTCCGGCGGCAGCTTTCACTGCCAAGGTGAGATTTCAGCTGCTCAAATAAGAAAAAGTTGTTTTAGCACAATTGATGGCATCTTAGCACTGCTATGCCAGGTCGAAATGGAAAGTTAGTATACTGTGACACATTGGACTTTATAGCATAATTATTGTACTTCAGTATGAGGACCATCTGTTAGTTTCGGCTGAGAGGTCACAGCATGGCCATCTGTCAAAAATTATTTGTAGTTTTGTTCCTCATCATCTACATTTCCTCTGCAGGTTTACCATAGATTCTCAGCTGGACCTTAAGCCTGCCCTCTCCAGACTCGGCCTGGGCGAGATTTTCTGGAAGAATGCTGACTTCTCCGGCATCACCAGTGAGTGCTGAGTTCATATCCCATACAATAAGACAACCCTTACGAAGGTTTTATGAATGGTTTATAATCAAGTTATTAATTAATACGTAAAGCTTTGTAGGTCATTAATAGACATAAACATGTTATAACAGTTTTCTTTTTATTAATGAGTTACTACCATTTATAAGCAACAGAGGGGGATTTATTGTAAATTGCTACCCACGTTCCACTTTCTCCCTCTCTCTCCTAATGTTACAGGCTCTCTGTGCTTCTCTGTTATTAAAACCCAGGACAGAGTACACAATGTTGTTATGTATGATAAAGTGTGTCTGATATACTACATATATTTGAAAAGCCACAGATTTTCCATGAACACTGTTAGGGTCATGACTCTGTGGGGGAAGTCTCACCTACCCAGTGGTCTTACCCTTATCCAGGAGAGGAGCAGCTGTACGTGTCCCAGGTTTTGCAGAAGGTGAAGATTGAAGTGGATGAAGAAGGAACCAAAGGCTCTGCTGCCACAGGTATTGACACCCAGATACCCTGAAACACCCCTGCCCACTTCCACAAACCTGTCCCTTCTAAATTCTCCCTCACTGGCGGTGAAGCTTGCTGGGGTGGGGCACTGGCGATGAAGCTTGCTGGGATGGGCCACTGGCGGTGAAGCTTGCTGGGGTGAGGCACTGGCGATGAAGCTTGCTGGGATGGGCCACTGGCGGTGAAGCTTGCTGGGGTGAGGCACTGGCAGTGAAGCTTGCTGGGATGGGGCACTGGTGAAGCTTCTCTAAGGCTACATGTGCTTCGGTCAGCACTGGCCATGAGTATATGTGTAAGTGTGCAGAAGCCGCTTTTTATTACAATCTAACAAGCAAAATGTCCCATTGTGTCCTTTTCGTCCACAGGTGCTATTATCTTCTCACGCATGGCTGTTGAAGAGATTACCCTGGATCGGCCTTTCCTGTTCCTGATTCAGCACAAGCCAACAGGTTAATGTCCCCCCTTTACATTCATTTAACCTTGTAATTGTTACCTTAGATTTTCCAGAGTCTTATTCATATGCATCTTAGTGTTGTCAAGTTCCTTGGTGTCCTGGCTGTAACCTACATTTCATGTGTTTCATTTAGGTGTTCTGCTGTTCATGGGTCAAGTAAACCAACCTGACGAACACTGAAACTTAAAGGAGCTACAGGCAATAGCTGCTTTTAGGAGACATTGCACTGCTGTAATCAGCTAGCTTCTGATTCTGAACAATTTATCCAAGCAAGTCTGAAGTTGCCAAGGATCAGTTATGTCCAATCTGATATTTGGACAATCAGGGTATTTCAACTGATATTTCTTTTTGGTAACTTCACTGCTGCTATAAATGCACTGGATTTTCTATGGAAGCTTTGCTTACATCTTTTTCTGAACATTATATAAGTATTTTATTCAGTGTAAATGTTACATGACCCTGTACTGCATAAGCTGTTAGAAGCTGGATGGACAATATGACAGCTGCAGAATGCCAGAAGGAATGACTGAACAGGATATGTTCAAAAGTCACTACAAAATGATCCAGTGTAAGAGTAGATAAAGAGTAGATAAAGGCGGGTGGCCACTCCCAGACGCAGAAAGAGAAGGTGCTGGAACAATGTCCTGACACAAATCACAAAGGTTAGCAGAACATCAATCCACACAAACATCATCTCATGGCTAATGGTGGTCAGGATCAGTGGGAAAACAAGCCTATGACTGGGTCAAAAGGATGAAGGCATAACAGAATTTAACTGAAAGGAACAGTGCAGAACATGTGAAAGATATCAACTTTGAGTCTTCAAGAAGACATGATACTTTTCTGATTTCTTCATTGCTTGCTGGCTTTAAAGTGAAGGTCAAACTGAAATATGTGTTCTTTTTTGGTTTATATATATTATATTTTCATATGTGTTTAGAAAATATTTTTGTCACAATGTGTATATTTGCAAAGTATATATATTTATTGACATTTTCAAATAAAATCAGTATACATATCGGTGTTTTGAGTATATTTATGTTCTGTGTCCCATACGAATGACTTGGGTGTATTAAGGCAAACACTGACCTCTACTGCTGAAGCAACGAACTGCACAGTTTGGCGAATGAGCGCCAAAAACATCACCGCAGCTTCGCGACTTATCGTTTTATCTATTACGGCCCCGTGTAGCACTGTTACTTCACACGTCATAGGTGTGAATGATTGTCTTTTATAATATTTTATCTCTACATAACTACAAAATGACAAACACCAGCTATTGGAGTGTCATCCTTCATGGTGGACGTTTCCAACCAACGTAAATGAAATAATAATACCTGACATCAAATCCTGTGTGAAATGTATTCGATTTACAGAATTGCAGCACTTTTATGGTTTGACTGAAATTGGTCGTTTCACTGCACCTCCAACTAGGCTATTGCAAATTCCGTTACTGAAAAGTTCATTGCTTTTATTTTGCTATTCTGACTTCCTGTTGTCTATCACTACTCCAACATGATTGTACTATATTTTGCTTTTGCGTGTTCATTCACAAACGTAATACTCTGGACATTTAAATGATAATGATGTGTTATTATTGCTCCTGTAATATGCTCATAAACAGCATGAATGTTTTCTCTGTGCTGTGGACCCCTTTGACAGCCTGGGAAAACATATGGACCCCATCTCTGAATAACGATAATTATCTGTGATTTCTATTAGTGACAAAGTCACAGGGGCTGCCAACAGTACAGTGCTTTGTTAACTACATTCCTAATGCTATGTAAATGTAAATGATGTAAATGTAATGCTAAATTTCAGTCAGAATGCGGTGAAAGTAAAGGTATACCCCAATGTGCGACATATGGGGGAGTCCTGGGGGCGTCCGACACCCCCGATTAACCCACGAGACCCCCTGAAAGTCTCAAAAGCAAAATTTTAAGGGGGTCTCAAAATCAGTATTGCACAACAATAGGGAGATGGGGACTCCCCTGAATATTGACGGGTATTTCGCACACTGCATGGTATACCTGTAAATTTAATCAGAACTCTTGGACCCCCTAAAATCATGTTCAGGTTCAGGACTTCGGGTTTCAAAGAGCAAAACTGCTAGTGGATACTGGATATCCACAGCATGTGTATGGTGGTATTGTGTCATCACTGAGTCGGAATGCACGATTCATTCTGGATGTTTCTCTTACTATAGCTATACAACCTTGTGTCAACTTGCGTTTGCATTTGGGACCAGGACCGGGACCACCGGACACAAGTCAATTTGGGCGTCTCTCGGTATTGTAGCTGTCCATCTCATATACATTACTGTATGTATAATGTGTTACAAGTTAGATATGGACAGTGGGTCATTAGATAGTCAGCAGCGCTGCCCATTCTACAGTGTCTGTTACACCAAGCGATACACCCGTAATGTCCTACTATGCCCGTACTATGGACTTTGGATGTAAAGTGACTGGACATGATTCAATCAGGTGTAACTCGCGATAAGAATATAGTTCCATTTTTCTTGTC
>JAODJU010000002.1:25283813-25296087 GCA_026776725.1 Gnathonemus echidnorhynchus | reverse complement strand
AATCTCCCACCACCACCCAGGGCCCCCCCCCCCCCCCCTTCCTGAGGAACATGGTGCATCAGGCAAAAGGACAAACTTGAAATGGGAGTGACTGATAACTAGCAGGGGAGCTGAAAGTGGGTTTGTATGAAGTGTGTGTAAAATGTGTAGGCTTGTGAACTACAGTGAAATCAATGTTTAGGGACAAGTACACAATGTTTTATGGTAACTACATAACTGTGTGCATTTCACATTTTTTGCTATAACGTGCCATCTTGTTCTTGACTTTATGATATATTTTATGCTAGTCAAGGAAAGCAGTAGTTGTCTCAAGTTTTAGTCTCATTAACAGAATAGAATAGAATGAATACAATGCATTTATTGTCATTGTAAGTTACAATGAAACACAATGCGGGTGATTCCCCAGTGATGCTCTGAGGTGCTAGATTCAGTGTGAAATATGTGTATATGGTCTGATTGGATCCTTTGCAGGATTTCAGTCCAGATAATATCGCACAGTAGGTTTCTTTCCAAAAAGGAATTTTAAACAGTGTTAATAAAAAATAATTTCTTTTATTTATTTCTTTTTGTGTAGCAAAACTAGTCATCAACATGCGGTTATTTACATCCAGCAAACGCATGTTTATTACGGTAAATACAAGGTACATCTAGAAATAGCATCAACGACAAATTTCCTTTATACATGACTGAACAGATTTACTTCATACGCTAATAAATGTAATTATTTTTTTAGATTTTTTTTCAATGCTCATAATGTCTTCAGAGAAGCAACATTTTTAAAAAGAGATGCAAGGTACACATCAACGTGCAGAATAATCTGTTTTGACGCCCGTTTTCCTTTTTTAATCACACTCTCCCTTTTTTCCTCTTAAAAAAGGTCAAATTAAAGAATGTCCCATTTTCTGACTCTCCATTTGGATCTTCCTCTACAATGTAGAAAGATAACGTAGCTGAGAGAACCCAGATTTGGGCACTTGTGTGAAAGAGTTGGTAGGTGAGGGAACAAACGTGTCCTCTTTCATCAGTTTTCATCAGTCAATGATATCTTGTTGGCCTGGAGGGATTCCAGAATCAACTAACTGCAGCGAAGGAACTGAATGAGTCACAGCCCGTATCGGCAGTTTGTTTTCTTCTTCATGTTTGCTCAAAATAAAAATATTTCAGTGGAACGCTTGTGGCCAGATCATACAGTTTTTCAATTAGGCGTCTTGTTTTGGTGATGTGACATGTGGATGAGGGATGATAAGTAGGCAGACAAAAATGGAAAGTTATTTTCCAGGCAGGATAAATTGAAAATAAATCAATTTATAGGTTTAGGAACATAATGATGAGACCTTTAGATTTTTGAAGTAGCATTTGCACAGGTGACCTTTGAAAAGCTGGATATAGACAAAATTTCTATAACAAAAGTAAGGATGATGTTTTGATAAGGCAATCATTTGTGTATAATAACTGGCATTAAAGCAATCAGCCCCCTAATATGTGTTACACACACACACACAAACATATATATATATAAAATTCTGCTTTCATGAAGTACATATAAACTGAAAAAATGTTGAAATCACTAGTAATACAGGCAATACATTTAACAATGCAATAAGATCATGATTTGTGAAGAAAAACACAATAAAGGATCAAAAATGAACTGGTTGACTTTTTAACAGGTACTGGAAACATACGGTGTATATGTATGGGAAATGTGCGTTTGTTTGTTTGGCAATTTGGCACCTTGATTATCAATTTTTAAGTGTTCTGGCTTTGTGATTGTAATTTGTTTTAAACATGTAACACTGCAATGCAATCCAATGTATGCATACTTTTCCAAAATGTGAAATAAATTAAGATAATTAAACTTCAACTTCCAAAACAAAGGAAGAAAAAAATAAGGCTTTGTTTGTGATTTAAAAGCTGCCACAGACTGATATTGATGAAATAGATGAAAGATATACAGTACATATGTTAAAAGAAGTAATCAAAGTGGTTTTGGTTTTGAAGTTCTTTGTGCATAACTCTGGAACCCTGTTATACTATGATGTTTTACTGCCTTTTAATTGTTTACTCTATATATTTTATAAGATGTAGAGTTTTGGCAGGGGTGCTGCCATATTTTGGCTTGTGTCTTAGTAATTCAGTTGTGAACTGCCCAGGACACCATTAAATGAACTCACAAATCCTACATTCTGTGACCAAATCAAACTGAATTAGAGAATGTAGACCAGGGGTGGGCAATCTTACCCAGAAAGGGCCGCTGTGTATGCGGGTTTTTGCTGCAACTCCCTAATTAGATTACTAATTAGAGGACTGATTGGTTGAAAAGTCCTCACACTTGGGTTTGAACAGCTGACCTAAAGGTTACCCAAAAACCTGCATACACACCGGCCCTTTGTGGATAAGACTGCCCACCCCTGATGTAGACCCTTCCTGCTTCTGACAAATCAAAATGGAGGAAACAGAAATGCAATCTTTCTATGGTTCTCTTCTTCTTTCTTCTCTTCTTTATTCAACAAATCCTGCTTTACTGGCCTTCACTGAAACAGTCTAGGCCGCTTCAAGAAGACCTTCTGAATAAAGTTTTCCAGATCCTGGTCGCTTTTAGCCAGTTGCCCCACTGGGCTGTAGTAGTCTTCATCTCGGAGAAGCATGGGAGTTGCCGGGGGGTCATAGAAAGGTGGACGCCGGCGAGGAGGTGACCGAGGTTTGGGCATTGGCACTTGCTTGAATGTCCGGGGATTGGGGAAAACGTACTTGGGAAGGTAAAAATTCCGTCTGAGAGCCGGTTGGGCCCAGGGTCGCAACTTTTGTTTTGGGGAAAAGTCAAAACCATAATCCATAGAGCCTCCCAAAAGATCATTAAAAGAAAATGCAGGCTTTACATAGTAGCGAGGTTTTGGCTTGGGAGGTGGGAAATAGATTGGGTAATAGCCACGGAGGGGCTTTTGGTAAAACTTATTAGAAGGGTAGGTCCAAATTTGCTTCTGAGGCTTGGGCCCAAAATCTTGTTTGATTTGCTTGACTGGAAACTTTTCCTGCAACCACGGTTTGGAAGGCCGGTTGAGCTGAGTGGGTTGCTTAGGGGCAGGATTTAGAGGGGAAGGGGCAGGAGCAGGGACCGGCGGAGGGGCGAGTGGACGATACCATGGGAGGTTTTCAGGGGCATCCTTTTTCTTCTTCCTTTCTACATCGCTGATGATGTCAACGACATCATCAGCGGGCAGGTGCAGCTTACTTGAAATCTCTATTAGCTTGTCGATAGTCTGAGGGTCAATGTCATCCTCATCATTATTGCTGTCCTCTTCATCTGAGCGCTTATCTTCTGCTACATTATTCCCAAGAAACGCTTTCTTAGCCTGGTCCTGGTTCTGCTTCGCCTCTGGTTTAACCATGTACTGCAGCAGCATGTCAGACGCAATATCAGCCAGTTTCTCCTCCTCAGCCTTCGCTCTCTGAGCTTCTGCTGCCTGCCTTCTCACCTCCTCCTGCTCCGCTTTGGCCCGTGCCTCCTCTTCCTCTGGGCTCAATAACTCCTCCTCCTGCTCCTTGTCACCTTCTTCCTGACTGTTAGTTTGAATATCAAAGTCGTCCATAAAGTTTCCACCCTTGTAGAAGGGCTGCTTTTGTTTTTGCTGTTCTTCTTGCCATTTAATTTTCTTTTTCGACATAGCTAGCTTATATCCCTTTGGCTTTATATCAATGTCATTATTCAAAAAGTCTTTGTCCGTGTTTGTGTAGGACCCACGGCTTTCCCTCTGGCCTGCCGAGTCCCACTCTCTTTTGGTGGTGGTGCTGTAGTGATGGAGCTCCTCCAGCATGGTCTGCAGCTTCTTCATTTCTTGGGAACTGAGCTGTTCTTCCTCTTTTGCTTCCGGTTCTTTCAGGACTTCCTGCTCAGATTGGTCTTTTACCGGCATGGTCTGACTGGTGGTCCGACTTTTCACCTTCTCCGTCAGCCGTTCCTCCTCTTCCTCCTCTCTCTTTCTCTCCTCCTCTCTTTCTTGCGCCTCTTTGTCCTCCGCTGCTGCAGCAGCCATCACCAGCTCCAGCTCTTGCCGCCCATCACGGTCCCTGCCCCCCCCCTGAAGTGCCTCCTCCCCCTTCTCATTCTCCTTTCCCTCCTCCCTCTCTTCCAACCTGCTGCTCTTCTTCTCATCCCCTGGGCGGTTGAGGGCTTGGAGAAGAACAGCAGCTAAAGTCTTGGGATCCACGTCTTTAAAAAGCTCATCCTCACCCTCAGGACTTGTCTTAGTGAGCCCGGCCTCTGCCTGAGTCACATCTGGCACCTTTGTGTTTTCTGCCCCATCCAGCTGGGGGGTCTCTGAAGGCGGAGGGGTGTCACCTAGGTCATCGCTCAGTCTCTGTTCAGTTAATGGACTGGCAGTGGGGAGCTGTGGCGTAACACAGAACAGGAAAAGCAGCACGACAGTGGCCCTTGAGTTGTGTTTGTAGCAGGTCATGACCTCACAAGGGAAACAACACTGAAGAAGGAGATGGACCTAGCAGAGAGGATGAAACAAGGGGAAACATCTGCATTCACATAGCAAGAGAAAATGGCCTCAATAACAATTACGTCATTGTACTAATTCAATGCATAGCACAAACATCAACAAATGTCAACAAATGTTAACCAACACTATTTTAGCATTAATATTACAACGGTAAGATGCCATGTTGCATTTACAAATGATTTTGTTTATTTGAAAGCTTTGAAATGACCAAGCTTTTGTAACGTGCATTATCTTGAGGGTCACTTGTATGCATCCTCCTTCTGTCTGACTTCGTGAAGCCAGGTCAGTAGTCCATAGCAATGCATATATGAAATGCTCATATGCACTGGAATGAGAACCATGTGACTTTTACGTAGATGCTGATTTCAAAGACAACATTATATATGCAATAAAAATGTTGTGGTATATCAATTTCTGCTTTTTAAAAAGCAAAATATTTGCACGAGTACTAATTCTAAATTAGCTTATAGTCCCATTATTGGATTTTTTTTCATCATTAAAACCTAACTATTTAAACGATATGAAACTCCTTTGGCGTAGTCAGAAAACTCTCCGCAGCAGATAATGCTTGTTTTCAGTCGCCCGCACATTGGAGATCCATTGCCAAGCCTCATTAATTGGCTCAGAAGCTCACTCTGCTCAAATATGCGGTTTCATTAAGCCCGGTCATACACGTGACTTAATAGGCACGCGGAACTGCACTATTAAAGTTTGACGGTAATGTCAAAGCCTGATTTTTAACTTATTTATTACAACTGATAAATACATCGCAACACTGTGCGCAACCGTGTATGCCACGGTTTGATTTCTAATAAATACTAACTCATCGGTAACATAAATTTTAATAATAGCCTATATAAACAACGTCAATAATAATAATAGACCTAATAATAATAAACAAAATCCAATGCAGTCAAAATAATCAGATAAAATAATGTTAACGTTCAAAGTCATTAATAACTGCACCAATGCAATCGGAAAAGCTTTAAATGGGTTTAAAATGAGAATAGGTCATAAGGATGTCACACGAGTCCAGCGTAACTGAAGCAGAGTAGAGGCAGGCCTGATTAGTGTCCCCACCTAGCAAGAACCGTATGATGGCGCATTATGTCGAAGAACCCGAACTGCTTCCAAGGTAAGGTGTTTCAGATGTATTTACCAAAAGATGAATCGAGCATGTCATATCCAAATTGTTAGTTCACCTTTTCCCCATGGGCTTTACAATGAGCTCTTAACCGTTCTTATTTATACTTGTTTTGTACAATCTGTGTCACTGTTTTGAAAACAAATTTGCAATACATAATTTGATTCAAAAGTGTTTTCTGAGAAAACTTCTAACGCACGTCAATACATTTGTTCTGGACCTCCGTAACTTTCAATTTACTCAGGGCACACCCTTGGAATTTCCTCTAAAAACCGCCATCGCTATCTCCGTGACTCTGTTATCACGTTTAATACTTAAGAGATCATGGACTCCCTTCTATAACTGGGTAACCCGCTTTAGGAAAACAATGACTAGTTTTATAGTCTAGTTACTGCAAAAGCCTCCTCCCGATTATATCCTTATCTAAGAATCGGCATCTGTATATATGCATAATAACAATGTTTGCGTCGAGAAATACATAAATCAGCCCGAAAAGAAACTTTGGCTCGTTTCTCTGTATATCTTCAGAAAAAAATGTGCTTTAACACTTAGTGCGAGTTTCTGTTATTCTCCTACCTCGTGTCTTCATATCGCCATTGTTTTGTCATAAACATCACGAGAATGATCTTTGTCTCAGAAAACTAATTATAGCAGTACACGTCTGCCTTTACACTCCGCCCCTTATCATGCTCTCCTTTTTCCTCCCCGATTCAGTCTCTTCTAAACCCTTCTATCTCTGTCTGGCGTCCTTGTTTTCCTCTCTGTTTATCGTGCAGCCTTATTTATTCATTCACCTCCTTTTAAAGCATGTTAACCGAAACCAATTTTCTTATACAAAACAATGGACGATGAATACAACAGTCCAAACTGTTCTTCACCACATAAACACAGTTTTACATTTCTCTATTGTGTTTTCAAGCAAGTTTTTATAATAATAATAATTACTGTTACTTTGTTATTAGCAATCATTACAGTGCTACAAATGTAACTGACTACTTACCTGGAATACGTCGTAGGAAAACGTCGGTCTCCCTTGAAGTTATTTTGTTTTTAATTCTCTTTAATAATTATCTATTTCTCCTTTTAGCTGATTTGTTCAAGTATTTATAATTACATATAAAACTACGATTTTGTTTAACTATTTCTGTTTCTGATGTTCATATACGGAACGACCAGGAGATGATTCGTCAGCGCAAAGATATTTTCAGCACCCAGGACAGTTCCACCTTATATACGTAAACCCAATCCGCCCATGTGACCAAACGTCATGGCTTCTTATTGACGTAAGCTCCTCCATTGATAAGAATTTTCCTCTCGATCGAACCAGGAGTCTTCGCTACGTTGCAGTCTTCTGATGAATGAATGGAAGCCGGATGAATGAAGTAGTATGTTTTTTTTCCTTTTTTTTTCTTTTCTATTTTTTTTTTACTGAAGGGCAGACAACAGCACAGAGAATTGCAAGGTTTTTCCCAAGTGTTGTGATTGGCGTACGTATGGCATAACGGAAGCTGATAGTTGTAGAGATAATAATAATAATAATAATAATAATAATAATAATAATAATAATAATAATAATAATGTGATTGTTGTGGTCGTGGCGATGATGCTAATGCTGATATTTGTCATTGGTAATATGTAAAATGGGCCTTTGGAGCATCATACTCGACATGTTTTTCATGCTGCATTCTTCGCCTTGTTGGTCGCGTGCAGCGGCTCGAGCAATTCAGCTTCATCATCTTTTTGCTGCATTTTTTTTTCCCGGTCTTCTTCTCTTTGTCTTTTGCTGCGTCCCGCCCTCCTCCGCACACGTCCAAGTCTCCGTTCTCTTTGTGGCAGATTTTAGTTGATATCACCGGGAAATTGTACAAAAACCCATCAAGTAATGTACATTGAAAATATGGAAAATGTTTTTAAACAATAGCTAAGTGTTACATTTATTCGTGAGTTGAAATGATTATGTAATAAATTCCATAATAAATACATGACAATGAATGTTTTATAGGCACATTTTTTCAAAACCGTTTCTGTAATTTTCATTTAGCGAATTATTGTGTTATTATTAAGATTTGTTAAATCTCTGAAATGTATGGTGTATTTGGATATTGATACAAGTAAAGCTATAAATATATTTATGTTTGATAAACTAAATTACGTTTTTTTTCTTGTTATGGCATGTTATAGTTTCTCTGTACAGTGTACTGACCACCCTCTCCACTTGACACTTTAACAAAAGCATTTCAGGCTGCACTAAAATGCCTTTTAAGAAAAATACAGCAGATTTTACTGAAAAAAATCTAAACACTTAACCGTTGTAGGACAGCTGGGGATAGGCTGCAGATGGTATGTTAAAAAGAGGTAAGCAAAATACTCACGACTTGCAGAGCGCATATATTTTATTCCCTAGACTCACAATAAAACTAACAGAAATGTCTCCCAGTGACGTCAGAGGATTTCGGAAAACAAAATGTTCATGGGGCATCAAATTACATTCTGTTTCAAGAAATTACAAACTTAATTATAAGCCTCCTATGTTAATTTCATGTTACGGTTTTTAGGAAGAACAACACCTGAAATACAGAAATCATTCAAACGTACGGTAATAGGCGTGATGCACCACACAAATGGTGAATTTAGCTGGTGTTTAGCCTGTCAGAGAAAATTATTGAAACAATGGCTGATGCTGCAGTGTTCCGTTGTTATAATTTTCTCTCTCATACTTGGCAAACACGTGGTTGCCGGTAAATGGCATTCATCGGTTTATCTGTGAAAAAACAAATACAATTACAGGGTAATTGATCTGTGTGGAGCAGTTTCATTAGAAACTTAAGTGCATGCGTTCCAGAGATGGAGTAGCGGGTTTCTGCTGTGGGGGGAGATGGAGACGGGCAGGGGCTTGGAACAGGTACCCGGAAAACAGATACTTACAGCCTATATTTGCTCAGCAGTATTGACTGATGCTCACCAAGGTGACTTTATAATGTCTTTATTCAAAATTAACATTTTTAATGAAGGTTCTGGGATGACATAAAAATATATTTAACTTAACAGATGACGCGTTTTGAGACATTGTGTTTAATTTTTTTTAATATATTTTCATCACATTTTTTGAATCGAATATAAAACGTTCATTATATGTCTTTTTATTGGTCTCGTGTGGACTGCATGGTTCAGACGTGAGTTTTACAAATCCACTGAAATTCACGAGTGGAGGGCAGAGTGAGGTGGTTATCCATAATTTAAGCGTCATATACAATAACATAATTTGCAAATATCTTAAAAATGTATCATTTGAAGGTAGATTTTAATGTTTACGTAAGGATCGTCGAGCTAATGATCCTTTTACCGGCAAATACGTATTCTTAGAATTTTCTAGAAATCCATGGATGGCGGGCTAATGTTAATTAATGGCAGTCGCAATGACTGACTTTTAGAATTTATATATTCTATAGCGGTCTGTTTTTTAAAAAACATCCCGATGTTTATAGTTGTTAACGTAGTAAAAAGTTAGCTTTAACATTAGGTTCGGTCTATAATATTGGGAATCGGATCATGTGACCCAGAAATGTCCCCCAGCGAAAGCAAATCATTGGTTATTCCACATCGCCATAATTCTAGAACTAGATATTGCATAAGGATTTATTTGTGTTCACTTGCATCCAGTCAAGGCTGTTCAAAGAACTGGGTTAGCATAATTGAATAACATAATGGGAAAATTTGTTCTTTCAGGAACTTAATGGGTCCCTCTACACATTGCTTATAGTTCCCTTGCAGCAAATTTTCCCATCAAAAACAAGATGTTCCTACAAAGCACTGCAGATTAAAACTCTGGCATCATCTAACGATAGAACATTGCAGTATTTATACCTGGACTGAGCTCACTTTGTACTGCAGGAGCTCTGAAAACATGTCTAAGTACAGAAAATCTACATTATGTCATGTTTAACAGTGAAATTTCAAAATTATTTTTTTATTCACTTGAGCAGACACTTAAAGAATCACAAAATCATTAAGTGCTGAAATTCCTGCTGCAATTTTGAAGATAATGTTCTTTTCACGTTCAGGCTGCCCAGTAAAAGAAATCACAAGGATCACTCCCTTATGGAACGCAGAACATAATTACTAAATGTCCAGTTCAATACTCTTCTTCGGGGGATCTGCAACATCTGGGGATACTGGAGATAAAATCAGTTGCATAAAGCAGTGTGTTTTTCCTTTCAGCAAGACCACCTTTCTGTTTTTTGCTATACATTCAAACAGTCACCCATGTGTTATGAAATGCTGTGCGGCCGATAATTGAAAGCATAAAGAAGTGCGTCACTTTCATACTCTCAGACAATAGAACTTGTTCTCGGAGAAATGCAACTGCAAAACGTTTCAAGAATCATGCACAATAGCAACTAATTAAAAAAAAAAAAATTGAGAAGCAGTACCCCTTGTCACGGATCATGAAAGAACAGCTTATTTAAAAAATGCATTTGCTCTCGTAGAACTCACTGAGTCTGCGTTCAGCCAAATAAGGAAGAAGTCATTTGTTTATGTTCCTATACTAAAGGTTTCATTAGCTTTGCTTGCCCAAGCAGCTTATTTTTTAGAGAAAACATGTAATACAATAGTCACAAAGAATATCCCAATGGATCATACTTCAAAGAAAATAAACTTGGTAGCAAATACTTAAGGATTGGTATTTGGCTTGTGCATAGATGATTTTGAGATTGCCAATCCACTTAGTATACATCTGGTAAAAACATGACAGCTGTCTTCTGAGATCTTATCAGTCGGCCATCAGAATTTCACAGTAGTGATGGTGCAGCTAGCACTTTATTGGCAAGGGTAGTGGTGTGGATTTAAAGATTCTGGAACAAGAAGGTTTGTATGTCAGCCAAATTGATTGAAATATCAATGAACTGATTTTACTGTCTTGGTGCACAAGTTCTTTCTGGTTTTTGGGGGATCTATAAGGTGGACAAGTTTTGTCAGTTTTGTTCAGCCACTTTAAGTTACATTAAGAAAGTTTCTTTCAATTAGGAAATGAACCTAGTCTATTTTGTAGGATGAATTTGTTGCTGGGCTTAGAGCAAATCAGGACAGAATCTGTGTCAATGATGTGAAAGCTGAATGTGATCTGCATCACCAGTTGTTGTTTTTCAGGTTGTAACAAAGTTTCATCCAGATCTTTTGCATGATTTTCTTATGCAGGGTGCCTCACTCTTATGCCATATGGGTTGAGCGTTTGTTTACACAAACTTATTTTAGAGATATTTTACACTTGAATATCTTAATAGTACGAGTCATACTTTTCCATGCAGCCTCAGCCAAAATTTGGTGGTAATGGCCAGGAGTATTGGATATTACTGAAACTCATACTGCATTACATTTGAACTCATAACTCGGAAATTCCAAGTTCCTTGTCGAAAATTTCAATCGGAATGCCCCCTGAAGTCTGAATCCCAACTTGTGAAGTTAGAGGGATCTACACAAGCCCAACCTCAGAATTCAAGATGGCTGCACCCTTCATCAACAGAAGTTAAAGCTGTACTTTTATACTGTTTATTAGCACTTATGCCTTATTTGTGGCCCATTAAATCAGTCATACACACAAAACTGCCCAACCACTATCGGTTGCTACAGTGTTGCTACAGTGTTTTATGCACAAAATATCGCGCAATGTGTTATCGACTGGTATTGCTAACAGTGGCTAACAATGAACCTATCTAGAACTGGGGCTTAAATTAGTCATGTGCTAAACGTAAGTGAACAAAGATAAAGCTAATTTAAACTGGGGTACCATAAATCCGACAAGTTGTCTGGCTAAGCAATAAATCCTGCTTTATAAAATAGGTCCCTGGTATTGCTAAGTTTTGTACTGGAACGGGATTAACTTGGGTGAGACATCATTCCTAGTTCTGACCTCTGACCTCTGAGGTAAATGGAACGCAGCATCACTCATTTCTTGTGTTGTAAGAGAGAAAGGGAAAATACAGAAAAAAATTAAACAGAAAACAATGAACTACCTGGAATTATTATTTCTGGACAAAGGCATCTGCTTCAAGACGTCTTCCCAAATGGAAAAGCTGAAGTTTGTCACTACAAAAGGAGGGACAACCCAGATGTAGCCTTCGGGGACAACTGAAGGGGTTTATAAGAACAACAAAACACAACTAAACAGAAACAAAAGAACTGCAAAGGGCCAAAACAGGAGGCAGGTGTAACAAGAAAGTGAGTCAGGGGCTATTCAAACAGACCCGCACGCACGCCAATAGCTAACATTAACATCTACAATGACCGGACTAATGGGTAAGACATAGGCAGGAACATATATACACTGATAACGAGGACTAGATGAGATACAGGTGTCAATCATTGATAATAAGCCAAGCACTAGGAATTACATGTAACGAGCTACAACTGGTAGGGACAGACCCTGACACGGCAAAAACATTTTATTGAGCACAATAAAATTACCACAATTTGATTTGTTTCTCTGGTCCATGACTTGACCTGCGGAGCATGAGGTTTCAATCCAAGCATAGTTTCTTGAAGAGGGTAGTGCAGTGTTTCTCAACCCAGTCCTCGGGGACCCCCAGACAGTCCACATTTTTGCTCCCTCCCAGCTCCCAGTATGCCT
>JAODJU010000002.1:25241673-25253126 GCA_026776725.1 Gnathonemus echidnorhynchus | reverse complement strand
GCTACACTCCGAAATGAGGACAGACTCAGACAGACTATGCGGCGTTAAGCATTTATTGTGATTTTCTTCTTGGGGGTTCGGCCCCCAAGGAGACTGTCTGGTAAAACTCTGGCCCTCTGACAAATATAGTTGATGACCCCTGGTGTAACAGAAAACGCGACTCATCAGACCAAGCCGCCATTGCTCAGTGGTCCAGCTCAAATGCTCATGTGCCTGTTTTAAACACACTTACAGGCTTTCGGTGGTGGACAGAGGTCAGCTTGGGTATTATGACCACAGTGGCTATGGAGCCCCATACTAGGCAGGCTGCAATGCACTGTGTGTTCTGACACCTTTCTATCATAGCCAGCATCAACTTTTTCAGCAGTGCCTGCTACAGTAACTCTCCTGTGACATTGCAGCAGACAGACTAGCCCTCGCTGTCAGTACACCCCAGTGAGCCTTTGGTGCCTGTGATCACATCGAGCCTCAGTGCAGCAATCGGCAGTTTGTCTATAAGTGATCGACTTATTTTACAATTCTCACCCTAACCTGCTAGAAGAAAACACACACAAAAGGTTATTTCAAAGACTCCTATGGCCAGTTTCCCAGTCAAGGATTAAGCCTAAGCCTAGACTAGCTTTGAGTTACAATGGTGAATCTCCATTGAAACGGCAGTTTAGTCCAAGACTAGTCTTAATCCTTGATCGGGAAACCGGACCCTAGTGTATAGTTAGCATAAGTTCAACAAGCTGATTAGTCTCCACAGAGACTAAAAAACAATGATGAACAAAGCTAATCAGCAACACCCCCAACCCATCAGTTTTTTTCTCACATTTTATTTTCAGACTTTCAGCTAAAAGAAATTAAGTGGTGCGTGTATGTGTGTGTGTGTGACATTTTTTTATGACATTTTTTTTAATGTCACCCAGCCCTGTCACAGAGATGCAAAGAGATGGTATAATGTGAAAATTTGTACATTAATTGTTGATTATTGATGTTGATAATTGTTGATAATTAGAACATTACATTTTAACATTAATGCACCATACACAAGACAGGTAAGGTTTGATGGGAATGCGCCATATGGTGTTGATAGGTAGGGGGAAAAAATGTGAAAGTGGAACAAACCATTATTTACCAGAGGGGTAGCCTACATGGTGCTCTGAGCTTGGGAGATTATATTTGATGTGTTTTAAGTCAGAAGGCCTGGAACTTGCTGACTGAGTGACGTTTATATTGCGACTGTGGCGCTGAACACGCGTCTGCTGACATCACCCACTTAGCTGCTGTGTCAGCCCTATAGGCCCATCTTTATACATTTAATGGTCATCAGTAACATTTGATTTAGGAAGTTAAGACTATAAAGTTGACCAGTTTTAACCACAGGGTTGCCAACTTTGGTCAGGTGGCTGGAGTGAGATTTAGGTTTCTAAACAAGTCTGCACTCATGTTTACATGTTTTATTACCAGCGCTTTTGATGTAGCTAATTTTAGGTTAATAATGGAACAATATAGATTTCCAGTAAGATGCCTCGTATGAGAGTCTGAAAGCGTCAGTGTGGCACCAGATGCGTGAGAGTTAACCTTGTCTGACCAGCACGCAGTCACATGCGACGGAGCGCAGCTTCAAACACTACTGCACTTTACTTAATGTTCTAAGTCACTGAGATCATTTTCTCCTCTGACTATATACAACACATGAAGCCTCCACTTTCTCCTTTAATAACATGCAATTGGCAAAATGGTTAAAACAATTAATATTTTACATATTTTTAAGTATATTATCCACACCTAGACACTGAAACTACAGTGAAAGGTGTCAGTTCTGTATTGTAATGATGTCAGTGTGACTATCAGCAGACCTTTTAACTGGCTATGACTGCTGTGAGCCGTTTACTGAATCTCTTGCCGACCCACTGCAGCTGCAGGCAGCGTCGGCACTGTAACCTGTTAACATGGGCGCCGAAATGGAAGTCAACATGTTTCACAGCCGCCAAGCACATGCCACGCAGCCAGTGTGTCCCGGGTTCACAGCAAAAATAGGCAACTAAAAGGCACGATTTGCATATTATAAAAACATACAGTTCATTTGCATTGACTATTTATGGTTATTAATTGCGGGAACTGGGCAAGAGCTCAGGCTCATGCACATACACACATTTACAAGATTCCATTTTTCCAAGAGGAAATTGTGTAAATGCCCTATATGGACAACAATGCAGTCAGGCAGGCAACGTTCTTCTAGCATCTGCCAAACCCAAACTTGTCCATCAGACTGCCAGAGAAGCGTGATTCGTCACTCCACAGAACACGTTTCCAGTGCTGCAGAGTCCAGTGGCGGTGTGCTCTAGACCACTCCATTCGACGCTTGGCACTGCGCTTGGTGATGAGAAGCTTGCATGCAGCTGCTTGCCCATGGAAGCCCATTCCACGAAGCTCTCAGTGCACAGTTTTTGTGCTGCATGGGGTTAATGCAAGAGGAAGTGTGGAACTCTGCAGTTACTGAGTCAACAGAGCATAGGCGACATTTATGTACCTCAGCGTTCAGCAACCCCACTCTCTAAATTTACATGGTCTGCCACTTCATGGCTGAGTTCCTGTTGTTCCTAAATGCTTCCACTTTGCAATAATACCACTTAAAGTTGACCATGGAATATCTAGCAGGGAAGAAATTTCACAAACTGACTTATTACAAAGGTGACATCCTATCACAGTACCACGCTTGAATTCACTGCTCTTCAGAATGACCCATTCTTTCACAAATGTTTGTAAACCTGACTGCATGGCTAGGCGCTTGATTCTATACACCTGTTCCTAACGTTCCATTAATGTTACAGTAAGAATATTCTCTGGCAACTTTGAGAAGACATTCACATAACGTTGAGTAACATTCTGCGAACGATCCCTGTTAGCTAGAAACCATAACGCAATTCAAAACCTGAAGACTATTGCGTCTTCTGGCAAATTAACTAAAAGTAGAAAAGGAAGTGCAGGAATGTTGTCTTTGAATCTTTGTCTTTAAGATGAGGAAAAACTTTTATTGTACAATCTCAATAATAAATCCTTAATTTATTTTTGCCAGAGTAGGCAGTTTGTCATGAGGTGGGTGTAACACATCTGGCTCTGAATCATCACAGATTCTTCTATCTCGCTTACTTCAGAAATTATGGTAGATGGTTGGGCTTATTGCAATTCTCCCATCCCTGGACAAGTTCTGGATTTTCCAAAAAGATAAAGAGAGGAGGTTCAAAAAGCGTTGTTTTCACCACAGTAAAGGGAACATTTCCCCCAAATTTCATCCTTCTTGCATAAATTGCTATTGGCCTGCTGGAGTAGGAAGTTTGTCATGAGCTGTAACACCACACATGCTGAATCACCACACACACTGACTGCCATTTTTCTCACACCGGAAATGATGGCGACAGTTTCCATGATCTCACCTCAACCCAGAAGTACTGGGTCAAGGAGCTCTATGAATTAGAGCAGTGACCTTTGCTCAGGGTTCAGCCTTGTTTTACAAACATGGTACCACCCCACACAGGGCCGTCCTGACCAGCTGACTGCTTTTCCAACCAGTGCTTCCCAACTAATGGGATTTGGAGCTGCTGACTGGTTGGAAGGATCCAGAAAAAGTGAAATGTGACATAATTTGAACATTTGGTACTTTTTCCTACAAATATGGAAGAGCTACAAAAATAAATATATATAAAAAAGAAATATTAACAAAGCTGCAATTACACATAATTATGATTTTTGGCACTAATTTGCTAATGAAATATAACCATATTTTGACCTTAACTTGTAGTACCTCCAGGAAAATAGAGGTCTTATAGATAATATAAATTAACACTGATATATTTGTTAAAAGTGGATGTATATCAGATTTCAAAGCATTTGCAAATGAAACAAGATATTCAATGCAGACACTCTTCTTCACATTCATTGCACTTGTATAAACCACAGATATTAATAGTGAAGGTGAAAAGATGAAACCAATGTCTCTTCCTGTTTTTACGCACCATAAAATGACATGAAGTTTCCTTGTCTGTTTGTGTGCAGATGGCTAGGAAATAATTGTATTTTTTCTATTAGACTTAATACTTCCTTAAAACTAACATGCTATCGATGTGACCATCTCTCATTTCTCTTTTATCTCCAAAAAATATCTCCAGTGGCCCACTTAGGAGACCCCTACCCATGTCTGCCTAGGCCCCCCCCAGAGAAGTTAGTCCACTCCCGCTCAAACTGGTTTGTTTACCTCCCACAGGGCTGGAAAAATTGGAAAAAGTTCACCTTGCAGTATTTAAAAGTTTTTTTGTGAAATCTGGGAGCTGAAAATGATCCAAATAGCCAAATATAATATTTTCTGCCAACAGAGTCTGTCAGATAAGTTGGTGGTAATCTTTAGCCCGATTTTTTAAAATTTTGGCCTATATACTAGATAATGTGGTAAAGGAATCACCATTGAAATTGCAAATGTCTTTGCTAAAATTAGTTTTCTATGACTTAGTAACAATGTTTTAGCGGAACTTATTGATGGTCTCCACTGAGCAGTCAACTGCGGTCTTTGCAATGTGACAATTGCATGTGCGTCGCACATTGTACGAGCTGAGGGTGTCATGGTGGTGTACTGGGATAGTGCTGTTCCCGCACACCACTGGTTTGTGTGTGTTTAGTTTGGATGTTCACCCCATGTGTACGTAGCTTTTTGGCGGATCCTGTCCAAAATTATGCAATTTAAGTGAATCAGAGTGCCTAAATTGAGCGTATCTGCATGTGCACTCTGTATCCTGCGTCACGCCACAGCCAATGTTTATATTATATTATATTATATTTAAACGATTACTCGATCAATCTTGAGATTAATTGGTAGATTACTTGATTATCGATAAAATTGATAGTAACAGCCCTACTATAATGCATTATAGAAAACAGCTTCAGGTAAAGTGTCACTGAAGCTGCATATTGTTTAAATATGTTTCCTTTGAAAAGTGCATTCATTATATATTTAAATAACCACCGTAAGAATCTGCGGCGATGACCACTGTCTGTCTCACTGCTCGTGTTAATTTCCACCTGTTCTTTCTGACGAACCCAAACATCCAGATGCAAGCTGTTTGCCTGGGAAATAATAATCCTTTTTTCTCACTCTCCTGCAAAAACTACGATTTCTTCTGTTTCTTTTCAGGGACTTTTTGTAATTCAAATTCCTGACTGTACAAACTTCCCCATAAGGAGAAATCAGCACTTGTGGCATGATTCAGTGCATTTTCAATTGAGCATTTTGTGATGGATAGTTCAGGCTGGGCAATTCCCCCACAGTCTAAAAACATGCACTTTGGTGAATCGGTGAGTCTAAATTGCTCCGAATGTGTAGTTGTTACTAGGGTTTCATAATAGAGGTCCATTGAGAAGCAATGTTTAACATGTCTGTACATATCTTCCAGACAGACATTTTCTTTTTATTAAAACGTCATATTTTTTGACTGACTCATTCAGTTCTGTTCATGCCATTTTGTTTAGTCGCAGTTGTATTCATAGGCTCCCAAAGGCTCCCAAGGGAATACAAAACATAAATGTTTGGTGTTTTATGTTATTGCAAAGGTGTTACTAATTAAAAATCATCTAAGTAGACTGATTGTCAATGAACTTTTAATTCAGAACAACTATAATTTGGATTAATTTGGAGTCATTGGCTCCCAAAGGATACTAAACACAAATTTGTTCGGTGTTTTGTTATGACAAAGCTGTTATTAATTAGAAAGCACCGATTGATATTGCTTGTAAATGAGCTTTTAGACTCAGGACAACCCTTTTAGAACCAAATTTGGGTTTCAATGTACTACTACTACTAATATTTTACTTAATTTTGATGATGATCTTGTTAAATTTATCAGCCGTACATCAACATCATGAGTTTAATCGTTTACAAAAAAATATGCATCACATTAAATAGTAGTTTTAAGTAAGTCATTAAAAATATACGTAATGAAAAGAAAAAGTCTGTACAAAACGTGTGCAGATGTTAAACTATTTGAATTAAGCAAGCGGCGCAAGAATCTCTGTGAGTACTGTAAGTATATAAACCATGCTATCCAATGTCATCACATAAGCTCAATAACTGTTACAAGCTACTTACCACATACTGCTGTTGTCATTATTAAGAATAGTCCTAAAACAGCGGACATTCCACAGACCAAGAGTCGAGGAGTCAAGCGATATATCAAGTGGAGTGATAAGCTTACTCACAAGTATAAAGCTGAAAAGATGAAATGAACTGTTTGTGAAATCTAATACGTTCTGAAAAAGAGGAACTCTTATTGAGGGAATTATTAAGCAACAGTGCAGAAAACGTTACACAGCCATGCATGGCATAAAACCTCTTGTGAGAACTTTTGTTCTCACAAAGGATGTGCAACTCAAAATTGGGTTTGTGTTTTGACACACTGAGCCCCCAGTGCTTAAAGTGTCTACAGTAATGTTTATCACATGTAGGCCTATCTGCCAGGACTGTCAGTGGTATGAAGTGTTTCAGTGATCATAGATGTTTTATTTTTGATGGATGATTATTGTATCTGGACCACAACTAACTGACAGTTTAATGAAGTCATCTAAGGCAGAAATGTATAGTTAAAATATAATTAAAAGACTTGCAGATGAAAAAAAATTTAAGAGCTATTGAAGGTGGTGGGTATTCATCAAATAATAACAGAATTAGTTCAAAAAGTTCAAAATTCAGTCAGTCCTGCCATAACACACAATCACACCGTGAATCTATTTTAACACAATTGCTGTACCTTAAAATCCCGTTATGGTGGACTCGCTTATAACAGAATATCGTCTATAACGGACGAGGTCCGCTGGTTCCAGCCGTGCGCCTTTAAGAACATGCAGAAAAACCATCGGATACAGCGGACTCGCATATAACAGAATTTCGCTTATAATGGACAAACAATTTGGTCCCCAGGGCCGCTTTTAGCTGTAGTTTTGTTCAGCTATAACAGACATGCAGGCTCCACCTACAAGGCATGTGGCGTGCCGGTGATATCCAGCGCAGATACTGTACGTAGTCGGGATTATTAATAGTCACGCATCTGCTCAAGTAAAGTTGGATTACTACATGTACAATATAATAATCTATACCACAAGTGTGCTGGGGTGTGGCCTGAATAAATGGTGTCCTGTAGTTGTGTTCTGGGCATACAGCAACTCTGGATATAACGGACTTTGGATATAATGGACTGTTTTGCCAGGTCCCTTGAAGTCCGTTATAGCTGGATTTTACTGTATTAGTGAAGTGAAGGCCAAAAATGTTTCATTAAACATTTGCTGTATTTTCTGACCCCACTAGATGGTGGTCTCTGTTCAAGAAAGGGCACAAGGGATGCCCCAAAGCAAGGCAAGAGCACCATCTAGTGGGGTCAAAAAATACATCAAATGGTTCACGAGGAGTCGTTTTGGCCATCAAAACTCCCAACTCTACAGGTTAGCGAGTTTGGCACATTCACTAGGCAATTCTCCTGAGACTCAAATAGGAGATTTTTATTATATCATTTATAAATGTATTATCATTAATTATAATTTAAAATGCATATAATTACATTTTGGCCACTGGTATCACTGTTTTTATGTTTTATGTTCCTGCAAGCCAGATCACCCTCAAGGAAACGTGCCACATGGCTGTAATGCCGTAACTGATGCTCCCTCACAATGCAGGTAATGTGACTCATTCAGGACTCCTCTAGCAACCGCTCATTCGACACCAAGCGGTACCCAAGGATTCTCCAAAGAGACACAGTACCAAAGGAATCCAGCTTTTGTCTCAGCTCACTGGACAGTGCCCATGTCTCACATCCATACAACAAGACAGGGAGCTCCAGGAATCTAAAAATGGACCTTGCAAAGATATCGGGATTGCGAACCACCCTTTTCCAGCAACCTCATGACTGCAACTCCTCTCAAAAATATCCAGGGTGACCTGTGAGATGAAACGCCTCCTTCTGGGAACACCAGCAACACCAACACAGCCCTCGGCAACCTTCAGGGTCTTATCATGGAAGGTCTCCCACATCCCATTAGAGTCATCAGTCACACCCAAGTCTGCGAGTTCCTCACACAAACTGCGTGCAAACTCATCAGAAACAGCTTGACCTTGGAGTCTGGCCAAGTCCAGCCTCTTTCTCCTAGTAGGTGATAGCCTACTGGATCTAAGCTGAATCTTCAGAGTAGCAACAACAAGTCTGTGGTCAGAAACTTATTCACAAACTGGGCACTTCTGCAGTTCTGCAGGAGCCTCCAGTGTCTGCCTACGTGGAAGTGATCGATCTCTTTCACTGCACCTTCAGTATCCAATGATGAGGCTCAGGGCCTTGGAACCAAGATCCAGCAACCTGCAGCCTCTGACCTCCGTCAAGGAACACGGAGCCCTGTTCTCCAGACCCATGGGGACAGACACTAACCCCATAACCAGCCCTATCAGTGCCTGTGGTCACACTGAAGTCACCCGTGACCAGAGGAGTGTCACCTCATGGGCACCTGTCAAGAACCAAGCGAAGTTGCGAGTAAAATTGTCTCCCTCAACGAGACATCACTCGCCGCGGTCGGAGCATACACTGAGACAACAATCAAGACACCCAAGGAGTGCCTTAGCCTGAGTCTCATAATACAATAGCATGAACACCCCCTTGTGGTTAATCTACATTGTTCCCTGCATGATAAATCTCCGCAACACCATTGTCGATTTATATGCCACAATATAGTTTTTGTATGAATAGTAATGAGGAGTCTGTGGATGAAGTAATTATTCTTTATTTTCCATTTGCTCAAGTACAAGTTCTGCTACATTAGAATGCTTCTCCTCATCTGGCCCATCTTGCTCTCCATGAAACACATAGACACTACGCAGGAGAGAGCAAGGCTGGGGGCCCCAGCTCTGGGTCAGGCAGCATGCAGCACCCCAGGAGCTGGGGGCTAAGGGCCTTGCTCAAGGGCCCTTGGGCATTTGGCTATTCTGCTGAGGGCGGGGCTCAAACCAGTGACCTTCCAATCACCGACACAGAGGCTAAGCCACCCATATGACTATTAAAGATACTAAATTCTTTATTACTACTAAGTTAAAATTAAAGTGGTGTATGTTTTGGTTAAACCATCCATCCTATAAGCACTTATCCTGGTCAGCATCACAGGGCCTGGAGCCTATAACAGACAGCCTAAGTCACAATGCTGGAGCACACCCTGGATGGAATGCTAGTCCTTTACAGGACACATGCACACACAAATAAACACTATGGGTAATTTAAACATGCTAATTATTATAGCTGCATGTCTTTGGACTGGGGTGAGAAACCCGCACGACACAGCAAAAACCTGCCGACTTCACACAAACAAAGCAAAGGTGGAATTTGAACCCCCAGCCCTCGAGGTGTTAGGCTTCTCTGCCACCCGCTTGTTAAACAATGAGATATGAAATAAAGAATAACAGTTACTGTGACTGTCAACTGGATGGGGAAAAATGAGAAATGGATGAAGATAATCCAATTATTTAGTTTAAAATAATATTTACCATCAAGAATTCTTGCATAGATTTTAATATAAGTAATTCTGGGTCATTATCTTACTGTAGGATCACCGCTGAACTGACTAGGTGTTACACAAGAGGATGTTGCATGAAGCTGTGGTTACCTCTTCCTATCAGAGTTTCCTCCAGTTTCCAGATGCCTTTTGATGGTGTTGAACACTGCACTTACTGGCACCTTGGCTTTCTTTGCAGCTTCTCTAAAGAAAAGACCTGCATTTTTAATGGTTACAGTGGTCTTTCTCTCTTCCTTTTCAATCACCTCTTTTTTACCTTTGTTACAGCAAAGTACAACTTCCCGCAGTATAATATTGTCCAAACAGCAGTTCAGTGGGTGCTGTAACACAGTCTATTCCAGCACTGCTTTTATACAGACAGAAAGGTTGTATGTAATTTATAAAAGTTGGAATACCTGTAGGAATCATTAGCATCAAATTTCAGGGCATAGTTTACTTTCATTGCTACAGAAAAGATGTACTTTATTTTACTTATTTATTTTTACTTATTTTACTTGTTCCCTGAAAAAGGCCGGTAACACTTTGACACACACGCACCGATAACATACTTACTCAGTTACATGAACTAATGCAGTTGAAGCATGAAATTCATGAACTGTCATGATTTATTACTGATTAACTAACAACTAACAGTACATAACTAACAATTAGTTACTGGTTAATTAATGCATTAAATTTTTATAAGAAATTTGCATTATTTTTTAGTTTTCAGCAACCAAGACCTCTGTTGTTAACCTCTGTCAGTTTACCGCTAGCCTTTGTGCCATTTCAAGTCATTCACTGGCCCTGAACTGCTTAAATTTGAATGAAATTGGAAAAATGGGGGCGTTCTAGTACTTTTGACCAGCTGTGTATTTGCATTCTCATCAGTCTTGAGGCTCTCTGTAACTGGAAACTGTACGATTCAGTTCCCTGGAAACTGTTCTTCTTTATGCTGTCTGCTGACATGCTGATTCAAGGGAAAATAAGAAAAAAAAGAGAGAAGTATAGATATGAAAAAGTAGGACACAAATAATCTTCATCATGGAGCAGAGAGCTAAGCTGAGCTGAACTGGAGTCATGGACCTGTGGGCGGGGGGGGGGGCGGCGTGGAGGCCAGCGCCTGGAGTGCAGGGGCGTGCCATAATGAGCGTACTGCACGTTCAGCGGCAGCTCCTCACATCGCAAGGGCGAAGTAAGCCGCTTATGCAGCCCCACTTAAAGCCAGCAGCATATCAATACATCTCTGTGCTCAGGAGAACTTTCTTGGCCCCCGCATGTGCATCACACACGGAGGAGCACACCAGTGTTGCTGCTATTGGACCAGATAATGCTGCACCACGGGGCAGCCGTTCCTCCCACATGCTCAGCCCCCCCCCCCATCTGAAGCGTGGGAGGAGGAAGTAACTATGGGAGGGTTTCCACTGCCTGTCCGTGTCATACATCAGGCCGCCAAGCAGCGTAAGGGGCCACTGACTGCTGACTCCTGTTAAACCTCCCAGGGGCCGTAACAAGCAGATCAGAAATAATGGCCACTTACATCAAAGCCCCCCAACCCTCCTTCAAAAGATCTGCTGTAAAAACCAACCCAAACAACACCAATCATTTGCTGCAGTCCTGTTTGATGATTTTGCTGATGCTGGATTAGAAATGTTTTCCTTCATTGATTTTATTCTAAATACGAACACGCAACATTCGCCCTTTATACACTTTTTGATACAGTAGGAAATACGATATGGGTTTTCGGGTTTATCAGGAATAAACACAATGCTGGACTCGAGGTTTAGGTCTATGTGCCTGAGCTGTTTCACCCTGAGGGACTAGTTTCCTTAATCTAGGATAAGTATCTGCTTTGTTGCTGAAACAGTGAGTGTGAGAGAGAGAGTGGGAGGAGAACGAGG
>JAODJU010000002.1:25204509-25214756 GCA_026776725.1 Gnathonemus echidnorhynchus | reverse complement strand
AGGGGGAGGGGGAGGGGGGTGGTTATGTAACGTCCCACCCGATGGCATCTCCTCTCCTGCTCTCTGATGTGTTGGCATGGCCTCCTGGGGCAGAGAGGAGGGTGCCAGCTGGCTTTGCTGTGTCAAGCTTGCTTGGTACTGCTATCCTCCCCTCCCTCCCCCCCAAGCATTCACTGAAGCATGGATCTAGGGAGTGGAAATTTCCACTTGGATTTTAGCTGCTCCGTTGTCATTACCAGGCCACAGAATGAGCAATGTGGAAGCAGAAGGCGACGGAATACCAATGAAGTCAACCGGATTTCTCACAAAATGTTTGTTTGATTTATATGTGAAAATAAACAAGTCTTCCAGGTTGCCAATTTTGGTATAATCGCTGGAATATTATTGAAACTAGATATGTGAAAACCACTTTAAATTAACAGTGCGTTTTTAATTAAATAACTTAAATTTGTCAACCAGCTGTCAGCTTTAGGATTACTGAAGATGGTGGTCGAGCAGATTAGCAGTTAGTAGGTTAGTCTCATACGTGCAGGGTTGTGGGTTTGTTTCCCGGCTGTGTGTGTGGTGGGCGTGTATCTATTACATTATCACAATGGTTATTTTGACCTTGTGGGGACATTTTTCCGGTCCCTATAGGGGGAAATTCAAATTTATAAAAAATCTGTGAATGTAATCAAAACACTAAAAATGCCAAAAGTCTTGTATTTTGTTTGGTTACTTATGGTTAAGGTTACAGCTGGGTAAATTTCAGGGTTTTTATTTTTTTATGAAATTTTGTTGTTATTTTTAATTTTATTTATTTATTTTGTCTTTTAAATTTAATGTCTTTTATTTACAGGAGCTCTTTGTGAAACATCTTGAATTGACTTGTGTCTGTATAACTAAAACTGCCTTGCTTAAGGCTGTCATTGTTGGGATTAGAATTTTTGACATAGGGATGAATTGATGTTCCTCACAAAGATTCAGAAACCTAATCTGTGTGCGCAAGTGTGTGTACGTATATGTGGGGGTATTTTCCAGGAGTCAATAAATGCATGAGCGTATGCTCTGTGATGGCCTGGCTCGTCTGCTGTGGCCCCTGCTTTGTGCTGTTTGGTTCCAGGGACAGGCTCCATAACCACAGTGACCCTTGCACAGGATAAGCCATCATAGAAAATGGATGGATTGCTGAGGTTTGAGCAGTACTGTGTGCGTATTTTCATGGGAATTATTTAACCTCCATCTACTCACAAATGGACCAAACCCAGACAGATGGACCGTAAGCCAAAAACACAAACATTAAAAAAGAAAGATTATCAGAATTATTACCTTTTGAAAAACGTGTTTGGTTACGCTGTTCTTGTTGATGTGAGAATATGGAATGGATGCTAACATCATGAAAACAAAACTAAAAAAAAAATGTCCTAATTTGCTGTTTGCAGCTACTGTACTACGAAGGTACTGTGAAAACATCAGGTCGCAGATACGGCTCTTGGAGGTGTCATTCGCGTTGCATGCATTCCACTTAGAATACGAGAAACAACACACATCCTATTGGTCAGTGACACATTTAACTGGAGTCATATTGAAGGCCACAGTGAATAAATCTATGCAGGACATATCTGGAATTTTCAGTAAGTGTTGGAATAGTAATGCAGGTATGGAGGCAGCAGTGCAGAAGGAGAAGAGGTGAGAGCGGCAACAGGATTCACCGATATGGATTCTGCAAGCTGATCCTGATTGCCAATCATCTGTTGCTAATTCTGAAATTGACAGGACTTGAAAATTAAGGTTTGGTACTATTTTGTTCGATTTGACACTTTACATTCTCTGGATACCCGATGAATTACATCCTGGACATTCCCCCAGAGCAAAAACATTGAAATTTGTAATAAATTGTATTCTGTATATGTTCAGCTAACATATACAAATATTGTACCTACCAGACATTGCTTTGGATTAAATTAATTTTTATTTAATTTCTGACTAAGGTGGCAAATGTGTTAAACATACAGCATGACCTCATTATCATATTGATCATTTGAATGATTGACGTACCCTTATACGGATTAGGTCTCTTGGCTGATGTCTTAAGATCCCAGCAACGGCCCCACGTAGTACCAATGTGGACAAACTGGAACATCTACATTATTCATGGAGGGGAGGAGTCACAGGTACAGCAGTACTCTGTATAGGAAGGAATTCATCATGCTAAAACTGGCCCTACTACTGAAGCTTAAAGGTATATACTTCAGTGAGTGATTCATGGAAAATTACAGCCATTTATAGGTACTGAGACTGAAGGTGATTAGTCAATGCTGAATTAAACATGGCAAAGACAAAGACAGTGGCAGTGACCTGGCGATGCTGCCAGTGACAGTTGGTCAGTCGCTCCGCCCCTCCCATTGTCTATATTTTGGTTTAATACTAACAGTGACATTTTGGCCAAATTACATTCCACATTGTCTAGACTCCTCTTTAGCTATGTATAGAAACATTATTGTCAATTGATCATTTATTTATTTAGTATAATTATATACTGAAAAGGCTGAAAGGTTAAAAGATTAGCTTTCATAAAAATTTCATTTCCAGTGGCATCCAGTTATATATTTCTGCTTTTATGCTCATAGTAAACTTATATATTGCTTATTGTTCCAGTAAATACTGATTAAATATAATACATCTTTTACATGTTTTGGTTTGGTGAAGACTGAACAGGATACATAAGAACAATGTTTCTTTCCACATATAGAGGTCAAAGTCCAAATGTATATATACACCATCGCTCGATCCAGACCCATATTTGAAAAGTTCTACTTGTTACCAAGTGTTCAAAGTCATACAGTTAGAACTGAAGAATAAACTGAGACAAATGAGTTTGCCTGGGTGTTTTCTATGGGGGCCTGAGGAATACACACGCTGGCACTTCACTGCTTTAGGCCTCAACACCTGCCTTCATTTCCTGCCCCCTCCCCCCTTTAGCGGCGGGTCACATGACCTTACGATCACCGTCTGTGCCTTGCTTCCCTCCCCCCATGCTGAACACTGAGGTTATTATGAGAGTAGCTATGCTCCCCAGCACCTGTCAAAGTTAATCAGCTGTTCCGCCCTCAGATGGCTCACCTGTCCCAGTTAATCCAACCAGTATGTTTGTTCTCTAAAGCACTGAAGTCCCACACTGATGTGAGAGAAACCCAGATGGCTGGTGAAAAACATGACCAGTCAAATGGATATAGAAACCATAAGAAACACAACCAGCTTCCATTAGTAAACCTTCTCATATTATGAGGGACCACTAAGTTCTCGTTCATAAACCATTACTGCTATATAACTAAAAAGGCAGGCTTTGATATGGATACTTGGTCATGGAAGAAAAATTGTCTGAAAGCCGATATCTTTAAGGAAATCCAAGCCACCGTGCCACACATAAATTACACCAATGGAATATAACTCAAATCTGTAAGCCAAACTGATGCTCCATTTGCTGGAGGACCTTCAAGATAGCAGTAACCTCTTAAAGTGTAGCTCACTACTGGATCGGAAGGTTTCCCTTCTGAATTAAGCAAATATATAGAAAGCGAACAATGAGGAGGTAGCTGGGAAAAACAGGACAATGGAATTCCTAAGTTAGACCGTTAGACCCAGGAGTATATATTCAATGACACAGTCTCAGCACTATACACACTTATCCACAGTACTGGATGAGCCTTCATCCAAATCAAGATAATCACGGTTTGTGGTTCAGCTTTTCTTTTTTTCTTTTTTTTTTTTTTTTTTGGTATAGCTTTTTCTTTTTTGCTGTTTTTTTCCTCAGTTTATTACACGGTGCAGTACAAGACAAATTGTTACACACATAAAAACTATTTTGTCTCTAAAGGATTCATTCTCTGAATGAGAAAAGAAATGCCGTACGCATACTAAACTTGATAATTTTGACAGATTTCAGAGAGCACACCACAATCCAGTTCTTACAAGCACACAGAGCTAAACTCTACCTCATAAATACCATGCCACAGCACAATGAGAGAGAGAGCTGAGGGGAGACAATAGTGCAAGTCTCCCTTATGTCAAACTGTTCCAAAGCAAACTATAAACACATTCTGTGGCAAAAGACCTGCACTAATGAGTATACAAATGTCTGCTAATTAAACTGGTGAGCATGTTGTCAAAGATGTTGCAGCAGTTTGAGTGTTGCATTTATAAGATTTCAAGCTACTTTCCTTTTAAAAACTATGCAGAAAACACAAGACATTCTCATAATCTGTAATGTTATTATTGCAATGTTACATTAGCACAGCTAGAATATTAAGCAGCTCTGCGAGAGCATTTTGCCTGTGGAATACGTCCTTGGTTTTTTCCAGCACAATTTTCTAATTACGACCCCGAGGGGATCAAAAGGTTTTCGCTGTAATTTGCTAATCAACATCAAACGTAATTACGCATGAGTTTCTATGCATAGTTTTATGTTTCTGTGTGCAACCGTGTGTGTACCAGACTTAAAGTACCGCTAACACGCTCTCATGTTGATGTGGCATTTCTTATCCTGCAAAACACACCAGTTTGGCCACCGCACCTTTTCCATTTTCACCAGTTTCTTTATATCTAAATATTAATCTGTCTGAGTTATAGAACAGCTAGACATTTTGCATGCACATTTCTTTTTTGACTGCCATTTACGGCTCCTGACAAAAGAAAAATCCAGAGATACTAAAAAAAAACACCAACAAAGAACTTCTTAAAAGGTTTCTCTGAGCCCATACTGCATACTGAGTTTCTGATTCTAACATTTTCGCATCTGCTTTTTTAGTTACCTGTTTGTTAACCCTATGGAAATACTGCTACAGAACACACAATATGATGCTAATAACTGTGACTAAAAACTACCAACAATATTCACTTCACCATTGCACTAGATACACACATTTTATGTTGTTCGTTTCTGAGGAATCTGCCTTAATTCTTAAACAACTTTCACTTCCCCATACATATTTAAGTATTAGTATACGTGAAAAGATTATTCCTAAGTTAATAATTCAGTCCTTACTGAAAGAGAGGTATGTTAAAAAGCACACATATACAGCACTATCACAATAACTAATAAAGCAAAAAACAAAATAATAATAATAATAATAATAGTAGTAATAATAATAAACCAAACAATAAATGGAATAGATATCAGTCTTTCAATCCCGGTAAAACAGCCATCAGTGTTATATTATACAGCCTGTATTTCTTGTACATGGCCAGGTTTACAATCACTTCCAGTGCCCTTAGCTGTTAGCCCAAATGTCCCAGCAGAATTCCCTGCCTATAGCAGACTGTCAGACACAGCTTGTTAACCAAAATAAACCCCACAGGAAAAGGATGACATGACCAGTAAAATTTCACACAAACTGCGATGGATATTTACACGTTTCTTATGGTCCTTCTGCTCGTCGTAAACCTGGCCATGTGATCCCTTCCAGACCATTCCCCTCCACAAAAAGAATCCAGAGCAGTAGAAAGGAACACATCCCATAGACCTCTCAAGCATCGCAAGGTTTAAAAAAGTTGTATTTAAAATAGTTATGCATCTTTTACATTTTTCCAAAATGACGGAGAATAACAAAACTTCTATTTCATTTTCATCTCATCACTTCAGAATAAGCAATGAGCTTGGGTATACCAGTCTTGTGCCCTGACTGGGACAGGCTCCAGGCCGCCCAGTGACCCTGACCAGGGTAAGAGGTTGGAAGATGAATGAATGGATAGATGGTTGGGTATATAAAATATATATATATATATATAAAAATTTTAGACAACCAATATTCATCACAACATACAGTCAACTCTTTAAATAAGTCTCATCTTTGACTCCCACAGCATTTCTCCCATCAGTTCTTTCCAGAACTTAGTACTGCGTATTATTTCCTGATGTATTATTCATTTTACATAAATTAGATCAAGACGTTTAAAAATGGCTTCAGTGTATATTTGACATTTGAGTATATTTAGGTTGCCATCAAGGCAGCCAGTGCTCAGTGCTAATCTGAATGGATTCTGCCCATATCTGGAACAGGCATGATCGCTCAACACTAACAAGTGCATGGTATCCGACTGTGATGTTTTTGGAGAGACTGCACCGGGGGAGTCAACGTCACCTCAACACCCAGGAGAACTTTGCATATACCAGATCTGTCTTAGGTGTCCCTCAGGGCCTCCTTACGGGTTCAGTTACAATCTGGGCCATTTGTTTGGGAAACATTTAAACGGCCATGTGTGGGCTGGCAAAAAAGAAGTAAATACATGTCGCTAAATTCCCATAAAGAATGTCTGCACCCTGGTCATTGGACACCACTGGAGATACCTCATCAAAAGTGCATATAGCGTTCAGGAGTTCTAACACTCTGAGGAATGTACATTTTGCTATATACTGTGTACAGGTCAGCCACTGAGAAGCTTGAGTTCTCAGCTGAAAGCTCTAATCTCTGAGAAAAATACACAGCATGTACAATACACACTGTCTATAGTTATACTGAGAGTTGAGGTGGTTTGAAAAGTACATCATGACATCATAAGGCAAAATATACAAGACGGCTATATATGGATATAAGAACACATGAAACTATGCATTGACAAAAGCAGAATAAACAGTTATGTTTCATTCCAATTAAACAAAAAAGAATAACTACAGTGACTTAACTTTTAAATACAGTACAATGAGGCAGAAAGTGGTTCACAGTTCATACAAACATAAAATGTTATCAGTGTGAGTGCTAGTTACAGAAAAACTTCATAAGGAAAGGAGAAGGACTTGCTCAGATGGGTGTATTTCACTTGTAAATTGAGACTTTAAAAGCTGACTTCTATGTCAGCAAAGAGCTCAGGTAAACAATTTCTTCATGTAACATTTTAGCATCACAATAATATATCCAATATTGAACATGATGAAATATTGCACATTACACAATCTAACTAATTTCAGGTACAGAAAGTAAAAATCCAGACACTTTATACTCAACTGGTTGATTGAAATAAAATTTTGGTCTAGATTTTCACTTTTTGAACCTGAAATTTCCACCTCTGCTCTGAACTATTTTTTTTTAATTATTAATGAAAATGTAATAAAAAAAAGTTTTTAAAGTATATTGTCATTTACTATGCCAATCACATAATATATGTGCAAAATCAGGCATATTTCACCTATAAAAGCCTATAAACTTACAATCGCTCAGCCTGAAAGATTTTAGCCATTCTTCTTTCCTTTAATACAGTATATTAATATACACAGACCTTCAGACAATAGTCTGTGCTTATGTATATTTATAAAAACCAGAAACAGAGGGAGAACATAAAAAACAGGATATGAACAAAGGAATGCAAATGAAGGAAGGATGGGTGTTTGAAAGATGAAGAAAAGTTTGGTAAGACACCCACAGTCTCATCTTATGGGGGTTCACATTAAAGCGCCCTTTTGTTTAAGGACCCTTTAATGAAAACAATGTCCCTACACACAAAAGAAAAGTTTATTTAGAAAAGGTTTTAAAGGTACAAGCTTTAAACAAACTGCAGTTGAATACTTTGTCCCAATTCGTAATGAAGCAGAAATCAATTTTCACCCAAAACTGGGAAAATTCCCAGTAACAGTCGCAGGATTAGTACAAATCTATGGTTGTTTATAGTCAACGAGGCTATACTGACCTGCAGCACGATATCATCCACAAATTAATAACAAATACGCTTTGCCGAAGAATTAATTTTCTACAGTCTGTGGTCCAGTTGGGTACAAGAATCTACAAAGCGGTACGACGGCTGGTCCTAAAACTTCTGCGCATGTCATATTAAAATGCGATAGCAAAATAGGTTGAATTCATATGAGTTCCATCATGTTCCTGCTTTACACTAGTATCCCAGTTTGGCCTCTGATTAAGCTGGAAAAGTAGGACTTTTAAAGGCCGCAGTGAATGACCTTCCCTGAGAACTTTTCTAGGTGAAGTTTTCAGAGTATCCTGCTAGTCATACTAGAATAATTAGGCACTGACCCAGCATTCCCTCTGCTCTGTGCCACCAGACACCAAGGGGTGCTGCTGGTGTAGATTCCACTCAGAGGTAAGGCCTAAAACTCAAAACTGCATCCTAGTGTTGCAGGGTCACCAGGTGGAACGATACAGCTCATGTGGTGGCTCAGGGTCTGTAAGCCAAGGCTCCCCTTCCAGTGCCGGAGGTTCAAGCTGCAACACGGTTCGCAGGTTTCCCTGCCCAGACGCAGCGACTTCAGCTCACCAGCGAATTGCCAGGTTTATTAGGTACGTCTGAGCTGGGGAATCTGCAACCCGCGTTGCAGAACGGTCCTCCAGAACCGGAACCGGGGATCCCTGCTGTAAGCGTTCCGGCCCATGTGTGTCAGTTACATGCTTAATACTTAAGCACAAATGAATCTTGAGACCATCAAGTGCGTTGTGCATGTAAACTAGCTGGTTCTCAGTTCCCCATGGGGGATCAAGTGCAATGTAATTTAGATTAAAGGACACGTTAAAGACTGAACAACCCCAGCAAGCAGCTGTCTTCTATGTGACATAATGTATTTGTCAACATAACGATGTCAGCCACACACACGTCCACATGCACGTGCACTTCGAAATTTCACAAGAGCACAAACATACTTGAGGCTCAAACACACACATGCCTGTGGATTGATATGGAACGATTCCTTATTTCCTGTCTGCTAATATTGCAATCAGTTTTTTCTTTTTTTACTTTTTTTTGGTCCAAAATGCTACTAGTTATAGTTAAACAACCAAAACTTTTAACACATTTATGTAATTTGGTTATTTATCTGCCGAATAAGGGATAGAATACAGAGAATTTGTTCAAATGTTCAGTAGAGTGGCACTATAAAACAATATCAGAAGACAGCTTCTGATACTAAGACCTACAGAATGATTCTTACTTACAGTAGCCAGGATGAACTGCTTTAACCCAAAAGCACCATTTCTGTGGCTTGTTTAAAATATCCTTAAAAAGTGCATTCATACACTGAAATATGAAAACAGCAAGACTAATTAAGCAGACTGTTAAGAAGCTTTTTTTTTCCTGCACTAGTCAAATCTGAAATTACAATATTTAGCCTGTCTGTCATTTATGTATTATCATCATGTATTGTATAACTACCTAAAACCCTAAATATATTTGACAGATATTATATATACAAACACAGTGGCACTATATCTGTTAATTCAAATATTCTGCTTTTATTCATTAATTTTTTAATTCCTGCTAGTGGATTGAGTTATTTTTTGGTTGTTTAGATTTTTAAAATCGCTCCTAAGTCATTTTTATTAGTTTGTTTTAAGCGTATACATATATCTGTGAGTGTGTGTGTGTACTGGAGAATAGGTCAATCCATCGCATGGTACATACACACATAAGCTTACACACTAGGGACAATTTAGAGACACTATGTCATTATTTCGCCTGACTGCATGCCTTTATACTGAAAAGGGATCTCACACGGCATTGGAGGAGCATTCAAACTCCACACACACACAGCACAGGTTGGACTGAGACCTCAGACCTGGCAGTATAAGGAAAGACGACCTCCCCCATGTCCCAGCATGCTACAGACATATATAATGAACTGGCTTATGTAGCAAGCAGGGATTGTTCGTCTGTCGTGTCTTTAAGTATTTCAAAAATTACCAGTCCTAACCCTCCCTAACCCTACATCCTCACCATAATCTACTCCCTATACTCAGGGAGACAGGGTACATGGTTTAAAAAAATGGACATTTTTGTTTTTTTAACAAAACAGTACTTTCTACTGTACATAACATTCCCCTGTTGAGGAATGTCTCTACAGGTGCTACTGGCATAAGCTTAAGGGTAGCAGTCTGCACAGATTCTACGTGGGACTGTTTGTGTTTGCGCTGTATGGCTGAACGAGAGCTGCTCTCACCCTCATCCACTGTTAGCTACGATCCAACATTAGCATGGGAGAGCCTCTTTCTGTAGGCCATGGGTTGATGGAATCCTGCTACAAAACGGCATATTCTCTTGGGAAGTTTTGCATTTACTTTGCCCTCTTTAAGGTTCACTAGACACTAGTTACTCACAGTTGCCCAGTTACAGTAAGTCTCAGAGGGCATTGCAGATTCATACGTCTCCTACGTTACACAATAGCCCTGCTCACTGTCTGACTGGTAATACAATGTGAGGGACATGAACTCTTGTTACACAGTCCATGCTTACCCCTTCAACCCCCCCCCCCATCACCCCTCCCCCCCACCCCC
>JAODJU010000002.1:25192934-25202981 GCA_026776725.1 Gnathonemus echidnorhynchus | reverse complement strand
TTTTTGGGTGGGGGGGGGGGGGGGGGGGGCGCCTGCGGGTGGTAATGTCAGTGCTGAGAACACTGTCATCCATTTTTGACCACGGGATGAAATTTCCCACGTGAAACAAAAACATTACGGAACTAAGGCTGTCTGTAGATCATCAGATGGTTCATGACGTGTTACCCATCTGCCAGCTACTTCTCAGATTTACAGAAGTAAAATATCACATTTATCTGAGTTGTAAGTGGTACAAACCTTAATAAACAGGGGCTTATTCAGAAAGCTTCAGTGTCTGTCTTACTGTGACTGCCAGCTGGGACCAAACTAATATCAGAAACTTCATCTCATTTCAGAACAGACAGTCATGTAGTCTTCAGTGGATTTGTCTCTCAACTTTAAACATTAACTACCCACAGCGCACTATAAACTCATTGTCTGGTTAATGTATCGCCAACGTTCCACCATCCTTACATGTCATCGCACTGCCATAAAAGGATGGTCGAATCTGGAATCTTCAATTTTATAGCTTAATTCTGCTGTAAAAACAAACTTTTAATTTAGGGGATAAGGCTCTGGTGCACATTGGTAGAGGACATTTTTTTTTTAAAATGCAGGGGGCAATTTCAGTTTTTCTTTCCCAATTGGCTTTTGTACATCTGCCCTGAAGCAGTGTATATGATAACATATGTGGGATTTGGGCCGGAAGTAAAGGAGCTGGGGGACAGCACTCAGACCCCCACTGTACATGCTGGTCTTCCCTTTGTCATTACAGTCTGTTGGCCTCCATTCAAAACTTTTCTTCTTCGGTTCAGCAGAAAAATTAAGACTTAAAAAGAGTCCAAAGCCATTAGATAGTGTTTCCCAATCCGGTCCTTGGGGACCCACAGACAGTCCACGTTTTTGCTCCTACCGGGAGCTGGGAGGGAGCAAAAATGTGGTCTATCAGACAGGGAGCTTGGAGGGAGCAAAAACGTGGACCGTCTGTGGGTCTCCAAGGACTGGGTTGGGAAACACTGCATTAGGAGTTTCATTTAAGAAAAAAACAGATGTTGTAGTTTCTCAGGGAGCTTTTTGGGGTTTTTTTTTCCAAAACTTTGTGTAGAATCCTTGATCTTGGTTCAGGAGACAACTGAATGGTTCTGCTCCTCACTTTCACTGAAATTGGGCGTAAACATGGTCCACTCATCTGCACACTGTCCTCTTGCTTAGACCTCTGGCACAGCTGGAAGCATGCCTTTAAAGGGATAGAAGGCTGACCTTCTTACTGCCATGCATCTCTTCCAACCCTCACAGTCAACCAATCGCTCTGAAGCAGGCTTTGGAGACACATTCTTGACGTGGTTGTCATTTGCTTTCAGCTTCTCTGTGTCTTCCTCACACATTTCTCCCATAATTGCTGTTCAGCCTCAACATTGACTCAGTTCAATCCATCAGACATAATAATAATTTAAAAAATGGTCTGTGCTCATTGGAGAAGCAAGAGGAATGTGTCCTTTTTACATTCAGTCCATCGCTAGAATCATTCTTGTTCTTCTCAGTTTCTTTAGCATTGACAGGTATTATTCATGCTTAATTTAAAAGTGAAAAAATATATTTTCTATCTTCTACTTTAGATGACTAATATATCAAAATATTAGTTTCTCCATCTATAGAAGATGTTTCTCATCGTGTACTCATGAGGATCTTAACAAAAAATGAAAAGTTGTTGGTGTGATTTAAAAAGTTGGTTTCTGTTGTTTTATGTCCAATAAATAGCAAACTTAGATGCAGTCACGGGGGGTAATATTTGACTAATGCAATATACATATTGGCCATTTACATTTCCTGCAACTTTTATTTTCTTCCTCCTTCCTAGAAAATCATTGTGTGTTTCAGATTATATATCTATGTATTTATTTTTTAAGGCATTAAAAGTATATAAGGAAATGAATAAATGGGCAAACGAATCTGCTGCATGATGTAATAAGTTGCTTTGAGAAATTCAATAAGGGTATAATATTCTGTCTTAAGAGAATACTGGAAGGTAGTGCAGGAAGTCCTACTGAGATACTACACATGAGATGAACACACTTGAAAATGTACTTTGTGGACAACTTTAAATAGCCATAAAAGTATGACATAGTCAGTGTTCACACAAGGGTTCCAGACCTTAGTGTCACTACGGTAAAATCTAAAAAAAGCAGGAATCTCAGTGCACATTAACAATAGCTTATGTGAAGGCAAATCAATACACTTCTGGTAATGGATGCAAAAATGAAAGACTCTGGTGTGTGCATGCTTTTGCGTTCGTGTTTGGCATCTTTTCTCTTGCTGACAAATAACTTTGGATCAGGTTTATTTATTTCAAATGGTATTCGCAAGTTCTCACCAAAACTCAGAAAGTACCGAACAATCCAGTGTATAAAAAAATTCTGACGTTAACGTTCCTGCTTCTTATAAAACGAATAATAACATATTACTGCTATTGGTACTATATAAAAATATCTGTACCACAAGTGATTAAATATTACATATAAATAAATAACAGTAGAAAACTTGCAGCAGTTATTCTAGAAACACAATCAGGTCCCTCCATGTCATTCCTCTGAACACAGATTAGTCCAATAAATACTCACATCATGCATTCTATTACAAATATGACCATTATCTCTCTATTCTCACATTATGCATCCAAACCTGAACATTCACAAGTTAAACTAATACCGATCACAGCATATTTAGCAAAAAGGGCAAGCGGTTCAAAGAGAGAACTGTCCATTGAAGACTGGCTCTTAGATAAGTCAATTATTAATCATTTTCATTAGCAGATATAAGTGCATGCACTACATCTTGAAAACCTTTTGTAGTGCATTTTCCATCAGCGAATACCATTTTGAAATAAAAGCCTGTTTGAAAAAGTTATTAAAATGTGAAAGATATTTAACTAAATCAACAGCATTAATAATGTTGCTTGCTACATTGTCTCGTTCTTGTTTAAAAAGAAGGGGAATTGTAGTCTTGAAGGCTGTGAACCTGAAAGTGTATTTTTTCGTACTTGTATATGAGTGGCAAAGGTTGAGTTGCTTTTCATTGATTATTTTTTATCCTGGATGCCGTTAACCGATTAACGCAAAACTAAACATTGCTGTGTTGTTCCTCAGCTCCTCTATAGGACGTTCATAGTGAAAAGTGCAGCAGAAACATGCTTTCTGCCAAAACTCTTCAAAGCTAGAATGAACTGACGTATCCAACTGATCAGCATGCGTCACTGGGCCTCACATCACTTAATTACATACTATTTATAAAGTGCATTGAGACTTGTGCAGACCTATTTGCACTTCAGCCTATTTATAAACAAAACATAATTTTTATGAGCTGTTTGAACATAAAGTGGATATCCTAAGGTTGCATTTGTATGTGTTTTCAGTTTCTTGCTCCTTTATACACCAACAAAACTTGTAACCTATTTTAGAGTTAAAATGAATGCTTTTAAAGTCCTACGATGATTGCATTTGTTATATCTTTAAACGTTTTTGAGACTTGAGAGTTGCTATGCAGAGGTGAGAAAAAGGTATCCTCAAGGAAGCAGAGGGTGGGGGGGGCTTCCTTTTTTGAGGGATGTCTCTCTGAGGAAGGGGCTGTCTGTCATGTCATCGCTCTCCTTTCTTCTCTCTTGATCTCTCCTAGTTAGACCAGGTCGGACTCCACCACACACTGCTCGGTGTAGCCCTTCACCAGCTCCACGCCCAAGGTGTTGCGACAGAATTCGGCCAGTGGCTCCCACAGGGGTGGGTCCAGGAACAGCTGGCACATGACATTGCCCCGCAGAGTGGTGGTGTGGCGGCGGAGGTGGGACAGGAACTGCTGTTGCGCCAGGTCAAGATCTTTCCCGAAGATGTCAATGTTCAGGTAATACCAGTCTTCTCCGATGGGCACACGGAAGGGGAAGGTGCAGAGGCTGGCGACCGAGGGCCGAATCGCATCATCCACCATCCAGTCAATATCCTTCTTGGCAAGGATGGCCATGTTGCTAGGCAGGGGTTTAAAGGGCTGCCAGTCTTGTACGATGGTGGCATTTGGTAGGACATCCTGTGTGATGCCGGCACTCAGGAACAGCCTGTGGGCCTCGCTGGGGTCCAACAGCACTGCCTGGGGGACAGTGGAACCCCCAAAACGCTGTGTGTCCGAATCCTTCTCTGCCAGGCGCAGTTTGAGATCTTCAGCTCTGAAACGAACCAGGAGAATCCCCTGGAAGAACAGTTAGCAGGCCGGTATTCCTGTTAGTATCAACCCATTTATGTGTGTATGTGTGAAAAAGTTCAAAACCGCATAATTAGGTTTTTTCTTTTAATTTCAATTAATGTATCCTCTTTGATGCATGACCATTTGTTTCTCCAGTGTCTACATACATTTAAATACTTTCAAACCAAGTTAGTCATGGTCATGTAAACCTAGAGTCAGTTTCATGGTGATATAGAGGCTATACTGTAAAACCTCAGATTGCGAGCATAATTTGTTCTGGAAACGTGCTCGTAATCCAAAGCACTTGTATATCAAAACTCAGATGATTTGTTCCACAACCCAAAAATATTCATATAAAAATGATTAGTACAAAATACAAGGTAAAAATACATAAAACAAATTAACCTGCACTTTACCTTTGAAAAGAATTGTGGATGGCGTGAAGGAGAGAGGAGAGGAGGAGGCTTATTTTGTAGGACGACTTTCACTATAACTAACAGAATCACTATTATCTGTTGGCTTAATGGAATCTTTTTCTTTTTAACAAAGAACCTATCCAATGACAGTTGCTTTTGCCTCCTTTTCGTTTTTGCAGAAATGTGGACATTGCATTGTTGCTCGCACTGCTACGCCCTTATTCAGGTGGTGCTTTTCTACTAAATTTTGACTATACGACTGAGGTACGTTGACAAAGACCGAGCATGGGAAACGATTACCCACAATCCCACAGCGAGAGAGAGAGAAGAACCATTGGCTCAGTTGTGATCACGTGACGCTCGGTAGACAAACCGTATACATAATACTTGCACTGCAAGATCTCACTTAAAATTTTAAAAAGTTAAAATTTGTTTTAAAATTTTGCTCGTCTTGCAAAACCAAGTTACTCGCAATCCGAGGTTTTACTGTACTTGGAAGAAGAGGGTATTATATAGCTGAATATGGCAGCATGAACAATTACAAAAAATGAAGCATTATAATAAAATTTTTTGATTGCCTGTATTTATAATCCTTTACAGATTCTTTACCGATACAAATCTTATAGTTTATCATAAAAAAAATTACAGTTCATGACAATTGTGGAAATGTTTTAAAAAAAATACCATATCAATATATACAACACAATAATTCTGTACAATGGAATAATAACCTAATGACCAGGTAAACAATACCATTTATACTGTAAATGAACAGTCAATGGCCGATGAGATGAGATTGTCTTAAAAAGGCTTTACGAGTCATTACCTGCTTGGTGATGAGCCGATACTTCTGGAAGTCTTTAGGTCCCAGCTGGTCGTCACGGGTCAGGCGGCTCACCTTGACATCAGGGTACCTGGCCTTGACCAGCTGGGAGCAGAAGCGTAGGAGGACCCCAGCCACGCCCTTGCCCCGCTCCTGAGGAGCCACCCGCAGCCCCTCTACCAGGACCGTCTCACCGTCGTCGATCACGCACACAGATTCCAGGGCAATCTGTGCGGAGGCAGGGGAGCAGGTAAGGAGGGATGTCTGGGAATAGGCCTGCCTTGTGAATTTATCACATAACTGAAAAAAACGCTCAAGAGCGCTCAAGATCACAGTCGCATACTTAGGTGTTATGTAGTAATTATATCATTCAGTCTTTAAGACAACAAACTGAATTAATGACACTTTTGTTATAATCAAAACTGATCAATGTTCAAGACTATGTATTGTAGACTTGTATGTATGTGCATTTGTATAATTAAAAGCAAATGGAAGCTCAATTAGGCTGCTTTTCCACTGCACTAAGTACCGTATTTTTGGTACAGTACTTTTGGTACTTTCCCTTTTCCATTGACTTCCGGCCAAGTACCAGTACCAAAATCGCCAAACCAGCTGGGGTACTTCTTTGGTACTTCGATACTTTGGGATGGGACTTGAAACGCTTCCTTTGTTGATTGGTTATGCAAATAGCCTATGATGTCATTTGGCGCCGGTACCAGTTTTTACGCCAGTAGAAAAACAACACTTTGAAGTACCAAACTTCTAGTACTTTCTCAAAAGTACGGTGCCAGGTGCGGTGGAAATGCACCCTTATTTGACAAAATAAGCTTAGCAAATAAAAATACTTGGGCTTCAATATTGTCTTAAAAGAATTTTTTCCCATTTTTCCCCATTTTTCCAGCCTCTGTATTTCACTACAAAATTGATTGCAAATTTTATGTATATGTCACAGCCTGTCCAGTGACCAGTAGGGGTCACTACTAGTCCTCCGGAACCCTCCTGCTGCTTCCTAGCTGTGTCCTGTGGTGATCCCCAATCCTCATGTGGTCCCAGAGACCAGCCAAGGAGCCACACCCTCTTCTCTCGAGCCTCCAGAGTCCAGCTCGGGAGGGGCCTGGCAGTCCAAGTTGCCTGCAGCAGCCGTGCCGCTCAATCCTGATTCAGGAGACGTCATTCCACCTGCATTCAACCCAGGTGAGGCCTCTCCTCCAGTTAGGACTCTGCTCTGGGATGCTCGGTCCACTGTTTTTCATCTGCCATCCTGCTAGGAACTTGTAGCTCACCTCCAGGTGCCCTGTCTCATCCCCGGAAGTCTGGGCAGGTCCAGCCTCATAACCAGCTGTCTCACTGACGCCTGCCTCATTTCCTGTTGTCACCTTGGTGGCCTCCTCACCGTCTCCTGTCCCTAGTCCTGCCAAATGTCCTGCCCTGTGGTTCTGCCCTTTGGGACTTGCCTGGCACCCACTCTTTGTGCTCAGTATTACCCCGTGTTCCTGGTACAGGATCTTCTTGTGTTTGTTGTTTTGGTTCCATTGTGGCATGCTCTCTTTCCCTGTTGCTGATCCCCAGTCCTCATGTGTGAAGCGTATCAGTCCTTCGCTAGGCTGGTATATACATCCGTCCCAGTCCTGTCTTCCCTGTTCTGTCATTGTTCCCTGTCCTCTCCTTATATTATAAATAAAGTCCCCTTCTGGGTTTTTTCCTCCACTCATGTGTGCATTCTGGGGCTCTTTCCACCTTCACTCACCTTAATATGTGACTATACACATACATACATACATAAATACATACATAGATATATACATATACGCATACATATACACATACATATACGCATACATATACGCATACATATACGCATACATATACATATAGAGACGCTCCTACATTTTCGAACGAGATACGGCCGTTCGTAACTTGAAATGTTCGTAAGTCGTTATTCATATAATCATTTTAATCATTTCAATAATCATTTTAAGGATATACGCAAGTACTAAGAACTAGGATGCTGGGAGTTCGCACGCTACGCTGCTGCACAGCGGTAGTAGTCAGAAGTCGTACTAGGCGGAATTGGAGTGCAGAAAAAAAATTGATGTTGCAGACAGGAAACGGGAGCCCAATGAACACAATTTGGACTTACAGTCCTCTTCGTTTGTATGGCTGAGTTGAAAGTTCATATGTAGAGGAGCGTCTGTATACATATATATATTTATCTTGTTTTTGGGTTAGACCTTAGTATTGGCATGTGACTGATTATGGATAAAACAACAAGATCAAGAGATTCTTTGTTAAAAAAGCCAAGAATGTACCACTTTTCCATCTTTTCTCGCCAAGATGACCATGCGATGGGGTTCCTGCAGCCATGACCCATAGCGAGTGGGCAGGTAGTCCAAGCCACCGTAGATGTCCTGACTCATCGCCATTATCTCATCAAAGTCTTCCTCGGTTGCCACAGTGAACTGCAGCCCAGTCTGGGAGGGGAACTCAGGGAGGAGGGGGCAAGGCAGGCTGTTCTCAATTTTCATCCTGTAGCCTGAAAATACAGGTAAGAGGAGGATCGAATCAGCAAGGGGAAGAAGGACCTCGGAGTAGATCCCAAAATTTCATGTGATATCAGTGCTGTACACACATCATACATCACTGTCTATACACATGCTGGTCCAAAACCAAAGCTTCGTCAATACAGATAGGAGATGCTTATATGGCGTTCTGTATCAAACACTATAGAAAGCCATTGATAGACAAGAATCATATAGAATATGCCTATCCTCTTCTGTCTTCTGATTTTGACATCTATTCGACCAAGGAAAAGATGCTTTATTAAGGTAACTGGTATTTATGATTGTACTATTTAACATTTCTATTCATGATGCTCGTTTGTTAAAACTGTTCACTGACAGCTCTGTAAAGACTGGTTTCTATTTGTGGTGCTAATAGTGTCTCATTATGTTGTTTTCGGTTTATTTTGTAAAGTAGTTTCTTAGAAAATGTGTTTTTTTTTCACATTGATGAAATAATGGATTTTAGGAAATACATGTTTTTCGTTGGATAGAGTCAATATGCTGGTCATACAGTACATAGGTAAATGGCTAGTTATAGAACGTAGGACTGTATCAGGTCTGGACTGCAGATTTTATAGCATGAACTGTAAATAAAACAGATCTTAAAGAAAAACTACTTGTTCATTGTTTACCATCTAATGTTCTCTGAAATACGTGATTGGCTAGAAAATAAAATTACGGTACAGTATTTCTTCACTGTACTATCAAACTTTGTGATTATGTATATATTTTTTTTTTTTGTAAGGGAGGGGGGATGTTCATGGGGGAAAAGTTAAAAAAAAGTGGAGTTTTGTCAAAACCTTGAAAATGCAAAGTTGCCCTGTTCTTCCTCCAAAAAAAACAATAATTAAAAAAAAAAAAGAAAATAAAATTACGCAAACTGGTAATTTATCTAGCCACGGTGTAACAATGACACATTACTGATGATCATTCCAGCACCAGGGGTGTAATGGAAACACGCAAATCATGGCTCAGCACAAACCCCAGTTTTCATTTCACGGTTCAATGCAATTTCGGTACAGCCGGGAAAATGTAATATGTTTTTAAATTATTATTAAAAGTACAAACACAATTAAACTCAGTTGTAAACCAAACAAAGGGCAATATATAGACATGTGTGTATAACAAAACCTTATTTGCACATTGTAAAATATGCTAAATATATAATAATTCAAAAATGTGACTGCATTATAACAATCATAATGAACCGTATCCTGTATTCTGTACTTCCGAATATATCGCATATCTGTCGCAATTAACACCCCTATAGCTTTAGTAATTTTTAGCCTGATTTGAACTTTCTGGCAAAAGCACCTTAAATTATATTCGAATTCGGTATAACAGCCAAAAGACAGTCTTGGTCTTATGAACTACACTATCCTCAATACTGGTGTAATTTATTGGGAAACCAAAATATTTCCATGATACTAATATAAGTGATGTCGGGGGGGGTTCATCAAGCCTCTCGCTTCGCCGTGATGACTGGCTATGACCAGCCCTAGATGTAACCTCCCAGCCACAAATAGCAAAATGTTTTCCGTGTTGAGCATCTACAAAAATGTATTCATTCAGTTCATTGTGCATTCTGAACTGAAAATGATGTAACCGAAAGGCACACGGAGAATGTGCACACTGTTACAGCTCTATCCAGTGCGAACAGAAACACTGCAGAGTTACTCCTCGGCAGCCACAAAGCACTGGCTTCCTTTCCAAGTCTCAATGACTGGGCAGACAGAAGGGAAAGTCAATTTAAAATGAGCAGGCCAGGAATTGGATTGTTATCTTCCCATTTCATAAACTTTACAAACAGGTCCATGAAAACGTATATGCCTTAATAATATGAACATTTCTAATTAATAACGCTAAAAAATAACAGCATGGTAGTGACCAGACTGCCTGTCCACGCTCAAGCTTTCTGGCGTCCTACCGCTGCCCTTTGGAGGCCTTGGCTAACCCCCCTAATCCCTTAGCACCCCCCCCCCCCCAACATGCAACTACCATCCTGTACGGCTTCCACAGACAAAAACACATTCATCCTAAAGAA
>JAODJU010000002.1:25177296-25190157 GCA_026776725.1 Gnathonemus echidnorhynchus | reverse complement strand
CCCCCCCCCCCCCCCCCCCCCCATAAATTGACCTTAGCCTTTAAATTATTAAGTTGTGCTCCCAATATCAAAGTCTTCCCAACACCCTTGCAAGTACCTATACAATGTGTCTTTGACTTCACACACGTGCATGTCAGCCATGTTTATTTTAATATATTTTTTCATGCATGCAAACCTACCAGAAAGTCAACATCTTGTTCAGAGATGGCTGGAACAGGAGTACAAACACATAGAATCGCGTGACGGAATGGAATCACGGGCTCTGGGTTACAAAACCCTTAATCGAGGTACTTAACCTGAATTTCTCAAGCATAATATCCAGCTGAATAAGAGAGAGATCTGCATGTGCTGTTGGGTAAAAGCGTCAGTCATGTGACAAAATCATGGGAATATGACATAATTACCAAATGTGGGTCAGGACTGGGTACAACTCAATGTCAATGTCAATGTCCTTGAATCGACTGCAGCAGGAGGCTGGGTTAGCAGAGTTAGACCATGCGTTCCTGCTCTTTGCTCCCTAAATGACTTTGCAGAGCTGCGCCAAAGCTAGAGACCTTTGTGGTACTGAGGCAGAACAGAAAAATGTGTACAATGTCATGTACTGCAGCAGCTACGCATCCCTAAATTACCAGCCTGGCTCCTGGGAAGGCTTGGAGCGATGCATCCAATTTTGCTGCCTCCGTCAGAAGGAAAGAGAGCGAAGATCAGACAGCAAGCCGTTAAAAAAATAATAACCACAGAAAAGAGAGACTGGGAGATTTCGTGAACAATTAACACGAGCTGACATTAAAAGGATGAGCAGGTTGGCAGACTTTTAGAAAATTGTTCACCTTTCTTCTACCCAACGAATGTGCATTGATGTGAATAATTGTTTGTAAATAGAACTCTCTCGCATTCAGTCCCAAATTCTAAAGCACCAGGGGAATTAGTAGATTCCACACGCCGCCTCACAGGAACACACACACGCACACGCACTGGGACAAACGAATCAGAGACAGTGTCAGACACACTGATGTGTTTCCGATTCCATCCCAGTAAATTACCGCATAAAATAAGGTAAAGATTCCATCAGGCACAAACTGTGGCATATCACATCACAGCCATATACATCCACATAACCATCCATCATTTGCGTGTACATTATAGGTACAAATGCATATAAAGGTATACCCGTTTATGCACAATATAGTACATATAATATCAGTGTAGTCAGCCTTCACATGTGCTTCTGCTTTTATTTTGGCATAGTCGCGGCAGACCGTGATGACTTGTGTCATTATGCACCACTAGATTTAGCTGTTACAAGGACTGCTTGTTCTCAAAACTCAGCAGAATGACCTACCTTTAACAGTAGTCACGCCTCACATATGTTGCCTTCATATGGTATTGTAACTGAATAATATACAAATATAACATATCACCACATCAAACGGATCCATTTTCTTCATATTTTACATCCATACTGTAAAAGCCTTCTTGCATGGAATATCACTTGCCTTCAGAGACTTGATGGATTTTTTTAAGAGAGCTAAAATTGTTAATTTTAATGATATCACCTTTTTTCTGCTATGTGAAGGCCTTACTGAAGTGGTAATGCAGGGTAGTACATATGGAAAAAAATGCTTAAAATCACTATTAACGTTATATGAGGAACATTTTCAGTGCAGGCTATACATAAGCTACACATGCATCATACAAATGTCTGTGTAACTATTTACTGTGATGGGCTCAAAATAAAGGAATTTTTAACGCTGGTATCTTGATGGCATTGGTTAAACGGACACACATGCACGTGTATATATATCGATGTGTATCTTAAATAATACACATATAATTCTATGGTAAGCTGTTAACCCGCCTAATTCGGGCTCTTGGCTAAATTCCTTAATTTGGACCAGACAAAATGGCCGATACTGGATGGAGGGGGGATGGGACGGGATGGAGCGGTCGAATGGGAGATGGAGTGAGATGAGAAGAGATGCAGATATTGAGAGAAAGGGGACAAAAGGTGTTGAGAACTGACATTAATAGACGGGCAAATGGACAGACATGTTTCATGAGAGATGCACAGATCTCACAGCACAAAAAAAGCGTCTGGTTGAACCTAATAGAATAACTAAGCGAAGCAGTTACAGAAGATGCAATATATATCACGACATTTTATTAATAGCCGGCAACAAGAATAATTTCGATGTTAAGAGATTGCATGTCTTCTTGGCAAATATACAGTCAGCTGTACTTACTGTATTTAACGGGAAGCAGGATGTCACGGCGCTGCAACCAGTCGGCAGGTGTTGGCTTCTTATGCAGCCGTGAAAGAGGAGAACGATAAAGTACAAATTCTGTCGGCTACTGGATGGGGTTTTCTGTATAAGAGATTATTGGTTTGCCCCTCCTACATCCATCCGTTTCACGCCCCCCTACCGCCACCCGGCATTGTAGTAGCCACCCCCCAACACACAGTCATACCCCACCCCCTTCCTTGCGTTCGTTCTCTTTCGCTCATGCCACTTGAAAAAGATAAATGACTGAGCCTCGCGTTAACACTTACGCCGCCGAATAATTAACCAGGTTATCAATAAAGGCAAGTATACAAAAAATCCTACAATTTGTGTTTATTAATTAATCTAGGCACCATTAATATGTTTCATGTGTCTGACGTGGCCTGGAATCCTAGAAATTATTCTAATGCTTCAGTAACTGGATATTTATCCAATGTACCTTTAAAAATGACCGCTGAATAAGGAATTATAATTTATCTGCGTTAACAATCACAGCGTATTCCGGTAAACGCCTGCGTGGCTGTAAGGGGAAAGCTTGCGGATCTGACTTTGAAAACAGCGTTACAATTATTTTGATTAGCAAACATTCACTCGTGTCAAATTTACATTTCTTTCCTGCGTGTCACCTTATAAATTCTTTGCACTTAATTTGAACTTACGGAATGCGGCTTGGATGATTACCAAAATATCATGATGATGACTTATTTGGGATAATATCACGGAAAACTCACGATATTATACAAAGGACTTCTCTTCTTTAAGATAATTCCAGGACTACAGCAATCGAATATTTATTCCAAATATACGTTTAAAGGTTGTGGAAAACAGTACGCGACCCTCGGATTTATTTTGGATCCCCATTTCAAAGCAAAGGCATTTTCCAGGCATTTGTAACAGTTTTGCTTTAGTTGTGATGTAAATATTTAAGGTTTACTTGTATTGTCGTCTTTATTGTTGGCCTCTAAGTTGTATAATAGCCTATTTTAAAAGGGCATATGCTTCTCTAATATCATAACGTTATTTGTTTTAAAAAAATTAATTGTTTATTCCTCTGTTGATATTTGCCGTTGTTAAACTGTTGAAGAGCCCGGTCGTGTTTTCTCTTATATGGGTAAACCTATAACGCATACACGTCCGTATAGTGGAGCGGAGCTGTCTATAAAGGCGGTGCTGAATTTGTAGTCTTCTCTCTGGAGTTAATCGGTTGCGCTGCAAACAGTAATATTTATAATTTATAAAAGTGTGTTATAAGTTCATATTTTTCATTTGCCAATATTCAACGTGCGTAGATAGAACAAACCATCTGATGTCTCGTCAACGGTTAATCCAAGATATTTTAAATACGAGTGCATTGAAGGTCACAAGCGGAAACAGATGGCAAAAGGTGGGAGAAATATGTCTCTCATGAGTGCTGCTTGCGGTTTGAGAACAGTCGTGAGTAACTCCACTGTAATCTTTTAGGGATATCTGAGGGTCTTAATACAAGCACGTAGCCAGGTTGTAAAATTACGCGTTTGACCCCCACCCACCCCGGCCAGTATTAATCTCTGAAATTTTGTGTTTTAATCATTCGTACCAACTGTAAAATGCGTAATTCAAAATGTAGCCACGCTTATGATGGTTACATTTTGATAATGACACTGATCCCATGATTGTTATATTTTGAGTACGTGATCTCATGTGTCACTCTTGCGGTTTTAGGTAGTGGATTTAGGGCAGGGCTTTAATTATTTAACACTATGGAAGCTAATTTTTCCTTGGAGCTCAAATAACCTATTGGTCTAAGTCTAAATATGTCATGGCAGGTGTGTATCCCTCCATTGATTATTTAGAATATCATTTATTTATGTGTGTGAATGTGAGCACGTGCTCATGTTTTTATCTTCTATTTGTGTTTATACGGTACACGCACAGTATTAACACTCAAGATATGAATGTTTATACCGCATACATTTAAGTATTTCGTTGTGTATGAGTATGAAAGAGAGAAGTGACTGTATCCGCTACTTCAATAACCACGTGAACTATTTTTGAACCTGAGTCGTGTTTTCAACAACAACAAAAAAATAATAAAGAAGCCTTACCTCAAATCACTTTTATGTTTTAAGGACTTTCAGTGCAAATCAAGTCGTGGCATTTATTTCAAAAGTCCGATTCACTAAGAAATGCAGGCACAGATTGATCAGTTGCTGAAAAGGTTTTAAGGGTGATTCAGATTCATAAGAAGGTAATACAAGCTAAAGCGAAGCACAGAGCACCAAAGAACAAAAGCTAATCCTCAGAGACAACAGAATACTGTGCAGCCTGGTTACGGTCACAATGAGGGTTTAATGGGTCATACTATAGCTAACATTATGGCACAGATAACTGGAACAGTCAATTCAATAATTGCTATAAATTCTGTGTTGGCAAAAACAAAAGCTTGCAGGGGCATGACAGAACCCACCCTGAAGTGAAGCAACACTGGAGACTGCTGCCTGCACACGGGCTGCCCATGAGAACAGTGATCCAGGTAGTGCAGTGGAAGGGGTGCAAGATGTCCACCACCAGAACCCAAGAGAACTCCTCTGGTCCCCAGCCTTCAAGTTCCACAAAGTTCTGTCGTTAGCTATGGCAGCGAGGTAGCCTGGGAGGAAGTGGAACAGGGGACTGCGTGACGGGTTCTAACAGTAACACATGGGATTGATCTTGTACTGGGGAGACAGTTGGAGATGGGGCACTGGGTTTACTAGTCTAATGATCAGAAAAAAATTCAACCATGGAATTGTAAGGAAGTCTGTAGATATGCAGGACATGCTGTCTCCAGTATGGCTGCAGGAACAAGGAAGTGATGATCTGCTCTTTCAAGCCAGTATCTCCACACTTCAAATACTAGTTTAATAGCTAACAGTTACTGATTGCTGGTGTCATAATTCCTTTCTGCAGATGTGAGGTTTCTTGACAAGCAGATACCTGGGGGTAACTTTCACCTTGTATTTAGAAAAGAATTACTCCTACACCAGCTTCAGAAGCATCTACTTCTGCAATAAAAGAAATGGAGGGTTCTGGAAGTTTAGGAAAATTGATGAACTAGATCTTCAGTACCTTCATGTCTTTTCTTGTCAGCTTGACTTTGTGGGGGCCCCCTTTTAATTTGATTATGACGGTAGCAATGAGAAGATACCCAAAATCTCAGTATTCACTTTATTGTCAACAGTTTATGCCACCCTTTCACTGCTTCTACCTTTAAGTGGTCCATCTGTGAAACATGAGCACTAATCAAATAACCACAGAACCTGGTATCATTTAAGAAAGTTCACAAATAAACCGTATGTGTCCTTCATGGCTTCAGTAAAAGCAATTCTGGAAATCATCAATATACACAATAATCTTTCTAGGTATTCATAGAGGATTTGAAACACAAAAGGTGCATTGACCAGACCATATGGCATTAGTAAACACTCTTAGTGACTGATGTGGGTGTGAAATTCCATCTTCCACTCATCTCCATCACATATCCAAATGAAATTGTAGGCACTTTTCAAGTATTTATTAGCTTCCTGTCATGGTGATGCATGGCGCAGGAAGAAAGAAGGTGACGATCCACTGAGCGGCTCCAAGACAACAAGGGTTTATTCAATTAACTAAACACACTGAGAGGAAATGCACCAAAACAAAAGGACTGTGAGGGGTCAAAAAACAAACAGGAAACAGTACAGTCTAATCTGAAGACCATGAAATAATCACAACTAAGGGACTAAGGAAAAACAGGGAACGCGAATAGGAAATAAGCCAAGCAAACACGCTGTAAACATAGACAACAACTGACTCTGGAAATGAACAAAAGGCAGGCACTCAAATACACAGATAATGAGGACTAACAAAGGGCAGGTGTGGACCATCATAAGAATCAACAAAGGAGCAGGACAACAAGCAACAGGCGGAATACATCACGACTAACAAACACAGGAACTAGGAAACACTGGCAATACTGTGGGCTAACACTAGGTTAAGGTTAAGACAAGGAACAAGCAGAACCAAAATAAAACAGGGCACATACAGTGTAAACCAAAACAGAAAGACAAAGATAAACCATAACAGACAGTAAGGAAAACCCAAAAGTGAAGGAAAAAATGAAACCCCATAAATTAAATAAAGGGTGAGACTGGCCTCAGGTCAACCTAAAACCCACAACTGGAGGAGTGAGAGTTTTAGAGTCAGTCACTCAACCAATTAAGCTATGTGGGGGCCTGGGGAGCCGGGAAACACAATAGGGACTAAGATCTGCAAGACAAAGGGAACAGGCTGGCCAGTGACACCTGCTGGCCAAATGGGAACAAAACAAAAAGGATAGGGTCAGTCCAGCGCTGACCCTGACAGCTTCCCTTAACTGCTCCAGAGTTGCAGGAACTGGAGACTTCACTCAGATTACAATAACCAATCCATAGACGGAGACCCTCTTCATCAAACAGAAAAAGCTGAATGTTGGGTAAAACTCAGGACAAGTGATCGGGCTCACAGATACCACTGGACTTGCCACACTTGTACACTGCACTGGTAGAGCAAGACACTGAAAGAAACAATAAATTCTTTGTTGGATTTGGTGACGACAGGGTCTTGGTGCATCGATGGTGAAAAGGCGAGCACAACCTCAGAATTAGGTAAACAATGACCGATATAACCGGTAACAACTGTAGTGTTACTAAATAGCTGCTATAACAATAGTGGTGCAGTGGTTAGCACTGTTGTCTCACACCTCTAGGACCCAGGGTCCATGTGTGTGGGGTTTATATGTCCTCCCCATGTCATCATGGGGTTTCATTTACAGTTGGCACAGTGCAGCCAGGCAGGTAAGACTGCCAGACAGAGAAGCGTGATACTTTACTCTATAGAACATGTTTCCACTGCTCCACAGTCTAGTGGCTGCTCCATTTGAAGCCTGGCATTGTGCTTGGTGATGTGAGGCTTACATTCAGCTGCACAGCCATGGAAGCCCATACCATGAAGGTCCATGCACACAGTTTTTGTGCTGGGGTTAATGCCAAATGAACTCTGCAATTATTGTGTCAACATGCTGTTGGCGACTTTCACACACTATGCCTCTCAGCACTCGGTGACCCTGCTCTGTTACTTTACGTGGCCTGCCACTTCATGGCTGAGTTTCTGTTGTTTCTAAACTCCTCCATTTTGCAATAATACTACTTACAATTGCCCATGGAATATCAACAAGGGAAGAAATTTCACAAATTGACTTATTGCAAAGGTGGCATCCGATGACAGTACCACAACAGAATGACCCATTCTTTCACAAATGTTTGTAAACCTGACTGCATGGCTACGTGCTTGATTTTATATACCTGTGGCAGTAGGTCTGAGTGGAATACCTGAATTCAATAATTAAGAGGTGTGCCCCAAAACTTTTGTCCATAGAGTGTATATAGAGCAGTGGTGATTTCTTTAAGTCAAAAAGTGAAGCAGAACTTCACCAAAAAAATAAGGGAACATAACATAAAATATTATTTGAATGCCAATGTATAATCACAACAACCATTTCCACGTGAAACCAAATGAGTGTGGCTGTTCAAAAATGTTTGACAAAGTGTTGTGCAAAACAGTGCCACCCTCAGGTTGATAAAAGGAATTACAGTGAAGCAAAACATGCCTCACTAAGCTGATAGACCTCAATGTATTTCTAATCACCTTCTATTTAGCAGTTATAGAATATGACACATTTTTAAACCCACCCATTCAAGCATACCTCAGCAGGTCTTTCCAGTCATGCAAGTCCTTGATACAAAGATGATCAATACTAATTATCATTCTATTATGGTAATTATCAATACTGACTGATATGAAAAAAAATATCAAGACAAAATATCATGATATGTGCCTTAACACCTACTACACATTAATAACAAACATTATATGACTATACATTTATAATGTTTGTTATAATATGATGTTTGTTATTAATGTATATCAAAGCTGAGCGGGTATATTAGGATGTTAAGGTATACTTACACTGCTTATGAATGTTCTATGAATGCATTATGAATGCATTATAAAGGTCCAGTAAATGTAAAGTGTTATTAGATTTTTTGGTATATGAAAGCTCTAAAGACCTTATCAAGGGATAAATAAATATATATATATATATATATATATATATTGTTTTTGCATTTCTTATATCCAGTTATACATAAGGGGAAAAGTTCCCCATGCCATTCCTGCAGATTAGTTTCAGTTCCAAATTTCAGGTTAAATCCTGACAACCATACCCATAACTGTGTCATCCAAGTTATTTTGGATACACAAGCGGGAGGCTTTAAGCTTAAATTTAGTCAGAGCCCAACACAGAAAAGGAAGAAGGGGTTATCTAAATATAACTGCTAGGAACACAGAAAATATATTCCTCTCCAATAGTGACACTGCGTTGTGAATCTTTATGGATTAAAATGCCTGCATCTCTGGAGGAAGGAGCTGATTCTGCTGAACATTAAACACGGAATATTAAAGTTCTAAAAGAAATCTATAATCATAAATAAGAAATTCAATGTACTTATTATGCATACTACATTTATATCCATTCTTTTTTTCCTTTAGTGGAGCTTTAACAATTTAGTATAAGCTCCACTTGTTACTTGATATTTTGTATTAACTTATTTATTCATTTAATTTATTGAGTAATTGAGCCAGATCTGATAGAGGGAGAGCAAAATGGACGATGTACATTGGCTTGAACTTCATAATTGTGATTGTGGCTTTTTTAGTTGACAGTATATTGGTTTGACTAATGTGGATAGCAAGGCGGTTCACTGCACCAGTGTTAAAGGTTCGAATCCCATTCTGTGAGTTAGCATGTTCTCTTTGTGTTGCACAGGTTTCCTCTAGGTACTCTGGTATTTTTCCATAGTCGATAGACATTGGCAGTTAAGTAATTGGTATGGCCAATTTAAACCAGGACCAGGAAATTAATCTCATTAACGCATAGCATTAATTTTAAAGTCATACCACATTATTATATATTTAATCACATTAACACATGCAGTATTTTGATACCCAGATAGAACAATACTGTAATATGTGTGGTATCACCAACTACTTTCAATGGAAAGTAGCTAAAGCCTGTTTGAAAAGGTGCTAAATGTCGCTAGATGATGCCATGCGCTAATTAGGATATGGTGACATCACTGTGTTGTGTTTGAATTCTGCCTAGTGTCAGATGGTGTCAATACTTTATATCCATTTGCTTCTGCTTCCCAATAAAGCTATTGTCTTTTACTGTTTTTAAGTTTCTGTTGTCAGCTAAAGTTTGTCCAAAAAGTTGTCACTAGTGGCTTTTTTCCCAAAAAAAAAGCCTCTAAAATGTTCTGAAAAGTCACTATATCAAGCTACAAAGTCACAAAGTTGGCAACACTGAGTATGAGCAAAGATTAGTAATAGAGACCTATAATATTCCTTCCTGGTTGTAAGGTTATGACATCGCACAGAATCCCAGAATTCAAAGCTAAAATTCAAACATTCAGTTAGTGTTTCACAGAGAAGGTGATGTTACATGTTTTATTTCATTTTAAAAGTTTCTAGGCATACATAGGATAAAAATATTGTAATTTGCAGTATTTGTTTTATTTTATTGAAGGCTTATGCCTTAAGATCTTAATATTGTTAATGTTATTAAGTGCACTTTCAGTGGTTGTCAGGAGCCATTTGCCAAATAAGTTTTAGATTTTAGATAGATCATGCGCTCCAAATGAAATAGTGTTTCGATCCTTCTGTTAATGCTAAATACCTGTCTTATTTCCATCTGTGCATGCAGCCTTTTTGAAATGCATCGAAATTAAGCTTGTATTTGTTAGCAAGTGGTATTTTTTGGAAATGAATAATCTGTACATCGCAAGTTAAACCATTAAAATATTTTTAAATGGGTTATTCTCACAAACTCAAGAATTTAAAAACGTTAGTGAAATATAGCATTTGTTTTTTTCTGACTGCTCTGATTTGGTGATTTTTTTTAACCATTTTCTCCAAATAGGTGGCCAAAATCAAAGAGCACAAAACTAGATTAAATGTTTTTAAACTTTATTGCTTCTAACCCACAATAAACTATTAATTTGTACATATTTATGATTGTAAGTTTTAATATTAGGTGCAATTCCAATTAATCACAGAAAATTGCGCAGTTAATTGCTTATTTTATTTTTATTTTTTTTAAATCAATTCACAGCCCTAGTTTAAACCAAGTAATGCTTTTGACACATTTTACTACTATTTGCAGGTGTTTACCACCAGGGGTCATGATGAAGAGATCCTTCCAGATACACCATCTGGAATAAGAAGAAAAGAGGATGCTGGAGAAAGATGGAAATATTGGGTGCCTAGCTTGGAAAGCTCTACAGCTTCCACGAGGGAGTAGAGGAGTAGGGCATTAGACAGATGGAAATATTTCTCAGATTTGTTCACTAATTACCATTCAGTGCTTTTCCAAACTGAACCAGTGGTGCTGAGCATCCAAGCCAGGCGTAGAAGGGATAGGGGCAGCCATCAACGCAGGAGCTAATCGATAGGCTTGTGGTGAGAAAGTGACCATGTTAGGACGGGAACAGCTTTAAAGTACAGAGTGTCATTTTTATGATTCATCTCTCTGGTTTTATGTAGCAGTTCGTGCTGGATTTGGGATTCAGTATCTATTTGTAGGCAGTAAGGTGACACAGATGACTGAGAGGCTGAGATTGTCCTCCGCACCCATGGTCATGTGAACCTGCTAAGCAGCTTTTCCAAGGCAGGACCACTGCAGAGCATCCGTGTGGCTTTCCGGAAAAACTGTTTCTGTGTCAGGCTGCGGCTCAGCATACATCTAAACACAGACACACAGAGGTCGGCTCTACATTTACCACTGCATAGGTACCCCCACCTGAATACGGCCACATTCACGAGAGCACATATAAACACAAAAAATATAAACGCACCTTTAAAAAAAAAACATTCAGAGCTAATGGAGATACGCCTGCATGAAACTGGTAGCACTTTTTTGGATTTGAAGTAAATACTTGAACCCAGTTATATGACCGGAAGGCTGCCAGTTTGAATTCCTAACTCAGCAGAATACTCACATTGTAAACCCCCCCCCTTCCCCGCACATGGTCACCAAGTTTCACTCTTAACTGTATGTGTATGTCTCAGAAGTAGTGCATGATGGGATATGAGAAAAGAAGCCTTAGATATACCTATATTTGTGCAAATGAAGCATCATTTCACTTTTGTTTTGCTTCAGCCTTTAAAAAATTAAGCTCTTTGCTAACTGGAAAGGTTATGGTTCTGTTTAGGCTGTTTGGCTACTAGTCATGTTGGGGTGAAGTGTGCAACACACAAGGAAAAAATAATATATTCCAGTATGATTGCTTATTTAATGTTTATTTCAAGTTCATCATGTTCCATTCAATGCACATTAAAAAAAAATTTATGCATCCGGGTAATATCGTCAGCATACTTTAACATGGAAAATTGTGTTTAAGTTTTTTTTTAGCCATGTGCCCATGATATATTTGGGTTGTATCCAGGTGACCTAAATAGTTAAAAATAATAGACATCTGGAATTAAATAATTAAGTAACTTAGTCTGTGTACAAAATAGGTGTTATTCCTAGCATTTGATGTCATAACCTTTCAGTCACAGATGCTTAGCTTACACAGCTCTACTTGATGACTTCCTAATTTCACCCAATTCCAAACAAGACAGAGGTCACTGTTTTCCACTTGTGCATTCACTGAGACCCATATAAAAATAAACGTGAAAACTGACCTGCACAAGCCCAGTTAATTCAAAGACTGTGCGTCGGTGCCAGAAACAAGATTGTCTATAATAAGTGAGCTTGCCCTTCATTCTGAATTTTCCAGGCCGAAAATTCTCCTCCCCCAGGAAAAATGAGCTTTGTAAGCTTCACCACAACTTGACTAATAACCAAACGACTGGAACAGGACCAAACCCTTTCCAATATTACTAAAGAACTTTGGATTTTTTTTTTTGAAGATTGAAACAAAGCAGAGGATGGCACAGTAACCTCACACCTCTGGAGACTAAAATTCCAGTTTCCGCTGCAGCTCCACATGTGTGGATATTCTCCCCATGTCATTGCAGGCTTTAGCTGTGAACATTCTGTGTGTCTCTCTTTTTGGGTTAATCCCTGGCTTGCGCCCATAGCTTCTAGGATAGGCTCCAGACTCCTGCAGTCCTGCATCAGATGAACGGGTATGGAGAATGGATGGGGTAACCGGAAAATTTCACATGGCAACCCAGTCAGTGAAACTCAAATCTAACTTACAGTAAGAAGCAAACAAGTCAAACAGACCCAGCCAAATGTGCCCTAGGTTACACATGCAATAAATGAATGTGCACCTGTGGCAGAAAATTCCTCATTGAACATCAAGATACAGCAGATAATGCACTGTCTGGCCAAAAAGTCACCAAAAAACCACTCTGTAAACCAGGGCTCACCAACTCCGGTCCTGGAGATCTACTATCCAGTCAGTTTTCTATCCTACCTGGCTTCTGATGAGCCACACTAGTTCTCAGGTAAATACCAGGAGCAGGTGTGGCTCATCAG
>JAODJU010000002.1:25163037-25177196 GCA_026776725.1 Gnathonemus echidnorhynchus | reverse complement strand
TGTGGCTCATCAGAAGCCAAGTGGGACAGAAAACCTACTGGATAGTAGCTCTCCAGGACCGGAGTTGGTGACCCCTGGTTTACAGAGTGGTTCAACTGAACACAAATCTGAATGATAAAAAACATTAGATGTTGTATAAGCACATGGAAACAATGCATTGATGAATGTGCACCATAATCAAAGCATAACCAACAAAATATTAATGTGTGCAATATTAATGTGTTTTTTTGGCCAGGCGATGTATTTTAATACTTCTTAGAGATATGTGTCCAATCATCCATTCATGTTTTTTGATGGCTCACTGGTTTTAAATCATTGAAAAAAATATGCAAATATTCCAGGAAATGTGCATAAAAAGTGTGCAATATTCAATTATACAGGGAAAACCACGCAAGTATTTTCCGAACAGTTCCTAGTGAACAAGTAAACATTTAATATAAAGAGTATACCCCCCCCCCCCTCCACCCTAACCAGGAGAAGCAGCTAGAAGATGGGTGGATCAGCGATAAAGGTTATTATAGTGTTCTGTTACTGTACCTATTAATTAGTGTGAGACCACTGGTTCACTGTAATGATTGCATAATAAGAGAGTTGGCACTAGAATTTTATCATACCTTAAACATTTTAATGGCATATAACCTTTAGTAAAGTGCATCATGAAATATATTCTATTCTCAGTACTTTTTAGAATAGGAAAGGAACTCACATATCACAATCATGTGTCTGAAAAATGACTGGATTGATGTTTAACTGCATTACTGAATAAAGGATTCTTTGTTGTTGTTTGTGTGTCTGTTACGTGTGTTTGTGTTACGCTTGTGTGTCTGTTTGTTTGACCCTTATTACCAGTAAGCTGCTGCAACGACCAATCAGCTGACAGCTTTAAGCTCAGATTGCAAGCAAAGCAAAGCAGGCCAAGTTTGAGGTGCCTGAAGTGAATACATTCCCCGTGCTCTGTAAGCCACGCTGTGCACATAAATGCAGGTTTAGTATAGTAAGCGGTATTTAAAGGGGAGGGCCGGACAGATAGTGGCTTACAGGGAAAAAGCACCACATTTCCCACCCTAATTTCTACCTCTTTAGTGCTACCCCACCCAAACCTTGAGGGAGAGAAAAGCTGATGACGGGCCTGAAAGTCTGGAACAAACATGCAGTATCGGCAGAGTGCATTTAAGCAAAGTGACCTCACGGGGGAGACAGCGTGCTGCAGTGAAGTGCACACACACATACGCATTCTGCGGATGAAACGAACGCACCAATACCCAGAGATTTTATTAACCTAAAGTAAACTTAAATATTTCAAATAATATCCATTACAGAGATATGGGATTAAGTACATTAACATAAAAAACACTAGATTATGGTTATAGGTGATAATATTTCATAATCTGATGAATCATTAAGCATCATATTTTAAGTTGGAGTTACGCTATCAAAACTTTTACAGAGTCATTTGACTAAAAATAGTTGATAAATTGTATTTATTATTCTGCTATTGATTTTATGGGGAAAAATCATTTAAATTTTTACTGTTGTACTACCATTAGAAATTCTGCATTCCATGAAAATAAATGTAAATTATACCTGTACAAGTTGTTGTATATCAAATTATAAAAGAAACCGTTTTCGGTCATTTAGTTTATTAGTTTTTTTGTTTTAAATTGCTGCATGTGCATCTATGGCAATCAGACAGGGATGTTATTTGAAATTGCAGGGAAGCAAATATTTACATACTCAAAGGTAGAAGCTAATGCCTTCATTTGCCATATTGAGTGATGGTGTGTGTTTCAGGAAGGTCTCAGACTTCCTTTTAGTTACTTGGGAGGGGGGGTTATCCATGGCCCTGTTCCTTCTCATGGAAGTTGTTTTCCAGATGAACGGCACTGAGCCAAATCCTATCTCTGAAGCTGGGAAATTCTTAGAAGATTCCATGCTTTTATCTTGTGGTTGACTTGTTTGAGGTGAGACTAGGTATGGTTGTAAATAGATGGAATAGGAGATAGTCAGCGACGGGTGCTGAGCTCCGCATGACCTTAGCTGCACAGCACTGACTCTGCAAACAGATTAAACATGTAATAGAGGATGATTATTTATCCAGACTCATTCCTCCTCATGGGTATTTGGAGTAATTCAGGCCAAGCTCTCCACTACATTAGCTCCCACCTGGCTCCTTACCAGGACTCTAACTGGAAACCCTTTTATTTTTTTCTGCATTTTGAAGTTCAGGTGCCTCTTATTTGACTCACACTGGCTGCTTTAGCAGGACTCCTTGATGGTTCCTGCAGTATTTGGTTTGGCAGTCCGAGCGTCGCCATGGCGGGAAGCAATAGCGGGTTTGTACGTCGGCAAGAGCAGCGATGATTATTGGGAGGGGTGAAGCTAGCGGAGTATTTTGGGTTCAGGGATTAGCATTGTGAGTTTCAGAGCAGGATGTGACAGGTCGTGTGTTTGCACTTTAGGGAGGTTGGGTGGGTCCATGCTGAGGTGCCAGAAGCTGCCGTGAGGAAGATCTCTCCACTCCTCATTTGTCCATTTCCAACGTCCCTTTCTTCATTTGAGAACTCCAAATACATGGATGGGATATAGTGCCAAAAATGAGCATCACCTGTATACTAAGCAAAATGTTATAAGACGTTACAATAAGTATAAAACAGAAACATGAATGGCAATTGTAAAACAACATCCATCCAGCTGCTTGACCTAATCAGGGACATCAAATAATACAAAAATGATCAATTTGGTACTGAGATTTGTCTCTTGTTTGATACGTGTCTTTGTCACATGCTGTCACAAGCCAGGCTGCTGGCTCAGCACCGGTCCCTTTAAATCCTTTGCCATGTTTTGCCAAATGAAGGGGGGTATTTGTGAGTTTGTGTGTGTAAGCTGAGAGCTCTCACAAGGAGCACTTTAAGGTGTGTTTGTTGTGTCTTTTTCAAAGGTGGTAATCCAGCTCATATTTGGGCTGCAAAGATATTTTTGTAGCCTATAAGGTGTGTAACTTGTTTTCTTGAGTTTCCTGGTACTATGTGGTCCTGGTTTTTGGGTATTTGGGTCACCTTGATTAATGTCTAGCTAGTCTAAAACAGATCTTGGTCCATTGTAGCATTTCTCAGTAAACATCTCGAATCCAGAAAATATTACTGTTACAGTGTACTAATTTTTATGTTAGCTACCCAATTCTGCTTAACATGTATTGCTTTATGTTATTTAAAATATATAGTAAGGTCAATCAAAATATAGTTAAGGTCAATCAATTTATTATTCTTCCTGTTCTGTTTCAAAGTATTATCAAAGTCAAGATGGCTTTGCAAGATGCGTATTCATACACAGTTCACACCAATAAACGAATGTGGCTGGGACAAGCTACAATTTCAGCAAAATGAGATACTGTTTCAAAATTAATAAGCAAAATGAAAAATGGTCATGACATCTAAATAGCGCTATGTAGGTGACAAAAATCATAAGTAAGCAGAGAATGATCTGAAATCATATATTAAAGATGGCAAAACAAGAAAATGCATAACAGAATGAAGACAAAGGATAAAATGTCAATATGAGTCCTACACTACAACGCCATCTGGATCATAGCCAAGGACAAAAAAGCAATAAAAAAATAGGATCCCCCCCCCCTAAAAAATGGCCTTTGAAACCCTTTGAAAAGCCTTTGAAAGATGGATGGATGGATGGATGGATGGATGGATGGATGAACAGATGGATGGACAAAAAAGAGAGGAAGCCAATACGCTAGGCAGGAGTAGCTGTTGTCAGACATAGAAGAAGGGCTCACAGAGTCAATAGACGTGCTGCGGGTCCAAGTATGGCATATGTGCAGGCATGGGAGAAGCAAGACACACACTCATTCCAGGAGAAGGAGAAGGACGCACACTGATGGGAGTGTGTATGAATCAGACACAGAGAGCCACACAGGAGGCAGGGAGCAAAAATGTGAACTGACTGGTAGGGAGCTGGAAGGGAGCAAAAATGTGGACTGACTGGTAGGGACCTGTGAAGGACCAAAAAATTGGACTGTCCGGGTGGGACCAATCCAAGGAGTGGATTTGGAAACACAGAATTAAACTACACAAGTCTGTTTTCCCTTAAAGACTGAGAGTGAGCCGGAATGCCACACATTTTCTGGAAGACTATTCCATAGCTGCAAAGCTCTGTAGGTGAATGCTCTGCAACACAGCGTACCCTTTTCCACTATGGGAACTAATAGATTCTCTGTTCCTTGAGAGCAAAGCAAACTAAGGGGCTTGTATGGAACTGCAGGATCGAAGAAATTCTTTGTGGCAAGGTCATCCACAGCTTAATCTTCTACTTTAATAGTACCGTAAAATCTATACGGAACCGAAAGCCAGCATACCAATTACAAAATAGGATTAATATCATCAAATATTTGGTTCTAGTAAGAATTTTGGCTGCAGCAAATGTAATTTAGTTAATGACACAGAGGTACACTCAGACAGTGTAGGATTCAGGGCAGGAACAGATCCATTCCAAAGGATCAAATCTAGAGTATGATTACTAGAATTTCAGATTCTGCAGAACATCAGCATAGTCAAGAATGGAAGCAAATGCTATTCTCAGGGAACCAGTCACTTGCCATATATTATAGGAATCATAAGATATTAATGTTAAAATCCCCAACAATCACAGCTATACCAATACTGACAACCACAGAACAACTGACAACCAAGTTTTATACTCCTGTATAAAACTACAAGAAGCACTACAATATACCACAGAAAAATGGGAGGAGCTACATGCAAAATGTCTGGGAAACAGTTTACTGAGCACAATCACAACAGGCATGGTAGGGTGTTCATGACCAGACTGTCCAGTCAAAACTGGACTAAAATACAAGAACACACAATAGTCAAAAAAAGCAAACCCAACTAATAATCTCACAACAACAGAAAACTGGGGAAAGTGAGTATAAATAGGCTGAAGCTAAATTTAGGAGCAGGTGAAAAAACGTTGCAATAAAGCATTCAACAGAAATATTCTAGGGGTGGAGATCAGGGAACTAACAGGTAGGTGCAAGGGATCCTGGGAAATGTAGTTCATGAATCCTGGGATTGTGGCATTACAAAAAAACCTGGTCCTGTATCACTATGCAGGACTTCCTGCTTAGTCGGATAACTTGTCGATTTAAAGTATTCCAGTGTTAAAGGACTTCATATTAATTCACTTTCAATTAGCCTAGCTTAAATCCAACCAGTTATCCGACTAAGCAAAAAATCCTGCTTCATGATACAGGTGCCTGGAGGTTTGTAAACAATAGCAAGAGTAAGTGATAAGGAAGAATAAGAAGTAGTTTAGCCAGCAACATTAAAACAAGGACACGGATCTTAAATTTGCATCTCAATTTCGTAGAGATTCCTAGATACATCTCCAATATGGCCGAAACAACACTCCTTCAGTAATTCGGATAAGAGCTGGGAAGTGGAGATGGGTACTTAACCCCTTGCTGTGACAGTGCCCTCAGACAGAAGTGCCATTAATATCCCGTTAATTCAGCAGAGACGAGTGAAACCATGACCCAATTCCATATACTGTAATATGCTGGTAGTTTGAAAATTGAAGGAAATGGCGTGCTTAGCCAGAAGTATTAAATTGGATTAAATTCCAATAAGCATTCTAAAGGATCGGGTGCATTACTTCTTGTCGCCATTAAAATTCGGTTATTTTCCTTGACAAATGAAATCTGCAATCTGTAAATTACATTGTCATACATCTTATGTACCACTGATTCACTATGTCTCTGTTCAACATTAACGGTTTCTGAATTGGATCTATTAAAACACTGGACTATATCGTCCTCCACACCAGGTTTTCTCTCACTTGCTCAATCCACTGCAAAGAACTTCAAAGCACAGTAAGTCCAAAACTGCCCATGCAATCAAGTGAGATATCATGTTCAACATTTCAACAGCTTAAGGCAATATACACTCAAGGCCCCAACTAAAGTCTGGCAGCTATAGGCTAAGGTGACACAGATGAGCTGAAAAAGGTGGTCAGATTCATGGGATTAGTCACACCTCTTCTGCACATATGCTGTGTATATGTTCAGCTGAAAAGGGAGCTTCAGTCTCAGAAACTCAAACCAGCAGTATCAACTCGTTCCATTACTGGCTCAAGTTGCAGATTAACTGGTGGTTAGCAGACACCCTTCAAACAGTTTGTTTTGGTCAGACAAAGTTGACAATAGCTAGTAATCTCTTAACAGACACACCTGTGGGTGACTACATAAAACCAGGACCATGACAGCAGTCACACATCAAGACAGCCAGAAGAAACCAACCAGGGAACCATCACACACTGAGACAAGATGGACCGCAAACTTGCTTTCACCATCCTGGCACTGCTGTTCAGTCTGTCAAAGGCATACCCTGTGACGGTAAGTCCTCAATCAATCACCAGGGTGCAGACAGTCGCTCAGCATCTGTATCACTCGTGTCTGGACATACTCACATTTGAATCTCTCTTTGAACTTCCCTTCAGGAGGATGGTGATGAGGGAGGTGAGTCATAATTCATCTCTTATTACCACAGGAAATGACAAACACTTATTCTCAATGTGTTTGGCTGTCTCTCTTATCATTGGTGCACCTGTCCCACTCCAGTCATGCTCCAATGTCAAATTCTTCTCATTTAAGGAATCCATTTGGAGGACTCACATAACGTGGACCTATCCAGGAGGATTCTGGAGGCAAACAATGGTTAGTCTTAATGTCGCCGTTGTTGCATAGTTTCTGATAATGTACAAATAACATTTTTTTTTTCATTTCAATTCTTAACAACAGCTACATGCTGGAAATGTAGATCTGGTGACACTATAATAATAATAATAATACCTACAATATATATCTAACGCTTCATGATCTGAAATAGAAAAACTATAGTCAAGACAATTTCATGAAGCCTATTCACTTTCGTTTTACCCTGTTCTAAAAGTATCCAGTCCGATGCTGGTGGAAGGAGACCTGCTCATCACAAACACCAAGAACGCCATGATCTGCTATATGAATATCTGCTTGTGGCCGAAGTCTGCAAACGGACTTGTTGAAGTGCCTTATGTGTTCAGCAGTGATTTTTGTAAGTGGATGCCAATTCGACATTTCAAAAAGTTTAGTTTTGCATTCACCCTTTACATTTTAAAAGAAAATAAAAGGCATCTCAAACGATAAGCAGCTCCGCTCTAGTGCGTATAGAAATGAGTTCATATGTACTGTGTCCATTAAAACCACGCTACACTGGAGAGTAAAGTTTTGTATCTGTCACTCATTTAGCATAAGAACAATTAATACAGGATGGTTCGGCAACTTCAATTGTCACTGTTAGACACTGATCAGTGTTTTGAGAGCCAGTATTCATTATGCTGAAATGTTCTATCCTTCTGATGTGCTTCTGCTGTACAGCCACCTCTGATATACAGGTGATCCAATCTGCTATAAATACATTCAGCTCTAAAACCTGCATCCGATTCATCCCTTGGACGTCTCAGTCAGACTACCTCAGCATTGAGAACTTGAATGGGTAAGACTGACTTAGGACTTAGTGCTTGAGTGATAGTTCACAGCTTTCATTCAAAATAACCTGCATTGTTGCTGTACATTTCTGCTAACAAAGTTTTCTTTAATTCAGTCGGCTGTCTGTCACATGACATTCTCTGCATCACACTGCAGCATTGATCTTCTCTCTTGATAGATGTTATTCCTCTATTGGTAAAATTGGAGGCAAGCAGGTGGTCTCTCTCATGAAAATCAGCTGCCTTATTGGCGGAATTGTTCAGCACGAGCTGAACCACGCTCTGGGTTTCTATCACGAGCACGTGAGAAATGACCGTGACCGGTATGTCAGGATCAACTGGAATTACATTGACCCAAGTGAGTAACATCCTATCAGGGCCACTTGTAAGCTTCTGAATAATATTATCAGATAGTAATTTCTCTTGACAATTCCAGGATAATGTGTGCGCGGTGAACAACATCCACTGTCCCATAAGGACACAGCAAATCTCTTGAAGAACTCAACTAATACAGTTTCCATTTGTTTCACAGATGAGACCTTCAACTTTGACAAACAAAACACCACTAATGAAATTACTGCTTATGACTACGGCTCTGTCATGCATTATGGAAGGTAAGGACAAGAGTCACCATACAACATTAAGGACACAAAGTTGATATCAAATGAAAGAGTGGAAGGTCATTCCTTCAACTGCTTTTTAAATGTCAACTTAAAATCAAAAGTGATGCCCCTGCCAACTCTCCATTTGTACAGGACTTCTTTCACAATTAAGCCTGGAATGGATACTATCACTCCAATCCCTGATGGAACTGTGCAAATTGGACAGAGGAATGGATTGTCTCAATCTGATATTCTGAGGATCAACAGGCTCTATGGCTGCTGTGAGTAGAGAACACATTTCATTCAGCTGCTAACTTGCACATTTGTCTGGAGATGCAGCTTCTAAACTCTGCATGGGCTGGACAGCAACAAAAAACATCCCTGCAAAGCACATTATTCCTTCAGTTTACATATTTTCCAGATTTCACAGCTAATTTATGCTATGTGTGTCTTCATCTTTTCTGACCATTTCCTTCCCTGAAAAGTTAAGAATACGTTTCATTTCATTGTTGCAGAAAAGGATACTTAACTAGGACCGCACTCCTGAAGATGAAGATTCCCAGCAATCATTTTATCATTTTATTAATAGTTGATGCAAGAGAATCTTGTCTTACTGTCATGAAACTATTAAACTGTTAGCCTCTGTGAAACTGTGTACTTTGATTTCCATTTCTGGGCCACCACATCTCAGTGCTTTTCAGTTCTTAATAATAGCCATAATGTATACAAGTACTTCAACCAAGAAGAATTACTTGAGTAGTGGAGACATAAATCAATACATTTGGTTACAGAAAGCCCATTAATTTTAAAGCACAGTACAGTCATGTTATATTACAGACATATTCCTTCCGGCATTTGCATGATTTTCACGATTCAAAACAGAAATCTACTTCAGGTGCACACTGTTTGGGAAAACCAATGAGGTCTGACAGCATCCTTAACATCTTTGAACTGAAAATCTAATTTTAACATCCCAGCCTGTCTGGCTTGAAGCTACATGCTAACCCTTCCAATTGGCCTGCCTGCATTTGCTTCTGGTCATTGGGTTTTGTATTAAATCTCCATCTTACCTTGGTGCCTGCAGTGAACTGCACTGTCCCACAGTGAAACATACCAGGCCAACAGAAGAGTTTATACTACTGCCCTGAAAACTGTAACCACTTAACACTTTCAAAAGGCCTAACAACACCCCTCAATGGTTGCTTGCTACACCATTATTGAACTGACAAGAGAGCGACCACATGGCAATGGATAATCATGCAATAAATATTACAACATAATGTACGATATCCATGCAGCTAATTTTAACATTCCAGCCTGATTGGCTTGAAACTGCATTTTAATTCTTCCAATCAGTCTGCCTACAGTTGCTTCTGGTCATTCATAAAATATTGGTTTTTGCCTTGGTGCCTGCAGTGAATTGCCCTATCCCACAATGGGACACACCAGGTCAATAGAAAAATTGATTTGTCTACCCTGAAAACTGCAGCTGCTTAATACCTTCATAATGTTTCAAAAGCAGTGAAATAATCCATGCTTCACTGTTATTTAACTGTCAATAAATCCCAAATCCCAGTCTTGCTCCGTCTGTTTGCGTGCTTTGCCTGTGGTCTTCAAGTTTCTTCCAGGTACTCTGTATTCTCCTCATGTTTCAGATACATGCAGTTTTGGTCAATTTATCAAATTTGCCCATAGTCTATTGTTTTTGTGTGTGGGTGCCCAACTTGCATCTCATCTAAAGATGTTATTGTGTTTAGACAATTTTATTTGTACTACATATAACTATGAAAACATATAAATTTATTGACATAGGATTTTTCTCATGTAATGGATCCTGCATTTCCTGTTGCACCCTAATGTCAATTTGTATTTGCTGTTTTGGTAATGAAAAGTGAAAGTACTTCAACCGTGGAAACCACGATCTGCCACCCAACAGCATGTCAACAGTTCATCATTTTTGCTCGGTCTGTTGTCAGTTGGTGCTCACACTGGCTGACCATGAACCCCTAAAGCCTTTCCGCTCCAGAGATGTTCTGACCAAGTCATCTGGCCACAACAGTCTGGCCCAAATCAATATAATTTGTTTTATATAATATAAACCGGGAAAGCGGAACCATTGGGTCCATTTCAAAAGAGGGATTTGTGGATTTTTTTAGGAACAGCCATTTGTTTGGGGGTATTCCAGGGTTTGTGAGAAATAGATTTTACTTGAGGTAAAATAAGCTTATTGGCTACCAAAAATGGTATTGAGTGTTTTAGGTTTGTGTTTAATGGATGTAGTGATTATTTCTGCATGATGATTTTTTTTTGTTTATTTTTTTTTGGAAGGTATGAGCTGAGGGGTACTGCTATGACTCCCAGAAGGCTGTTTTAGGCAATTTGCCTTAAGTTATGGGGGGGCAGGGGGGGGGCGCATGAAGTAAGGCTGGAGATGCTGGTGTAGGGGTGGGGATCTAAGCATTGTAACCCACAACCCTTTTCTTAAAAAATGTGTATTTCCTTCAGTTGTATTTAATAGAGTTTATGTTTGGATTGATTTAGCATTTTTTGTACGGTTTAGTTATAATTGTGTTAAGGGAAAGGAAGAAATAAAAATTGCTGACTACACTATTTCTGATCTCTCCATCTGCCTCTATCCACCGTCCATCTCGACAGTTCCTAATAAAGTGAGTAATAAGTCTGTAATTTACCGTAGTTTGCATAGTAGGTTATTCTTACATTATTACATAATATTTGCAACAAAATGCTTTCATGAGACCCCGTTGAAGGACTGGCCTCCTGTCCTAGGCATACCCAGGCCCTGTGCCCTATGCTGCCTGGGATGGGATCGACCCCCCCACCACCCCCCTGCAACCCTGTACTGGATAATCACTTAGAATGGATGGAAGGATGGGTGGATGTATGAATAATTGGATGGATGTATAGTGGTGAATAGCATAATCAGCAGGTGCCAAAACTACACCTGAACCACAGCTTTGCCATCGGGTGATTGACAATATAGTGGTGATTACAGGTTATGGGCGAATATGAAGAAAAATGTTTTCTTTAGAAAAATGACAGGCAAAAACTAAGAGGTGTCGTAGAAACACCCATCCATTTCCTATAACTGCATATCCACCAGGGGGCGGTGGTGAGCTTGGAGCCAGGGCACAGGGTGAGGGGGGGGAGCCCTTAAAGGAGTGCCTGGACAATACAAAGCATTTAGGAAAAACACATTGGAAAAGTACTCAGCCAAACTCCATTTTGCATATTAGCATGACAATACAATAGTCATGCAGTACAATAACGACAGGAATAATCATCATGAAATATTATAGCAAAACACACAGGATGTTTAATAAGGCAACAAGGCGGCTGGATAGGTGTTGCTGTCATAATTATAACCCAAAGTTGGGGCTTCATACAGATTTACTGCAGTGAGGTGAACTGGTGACTCAAACTTGCCCATAGTCTCCCATGGCAGAGCTTCCCATACCCTCTTCTTCCTGGCACAGAATCCAGGCTCACGGCGACCTAGTACAGGGTAAGTACCTATGCAACTGGATTCGATTGCTCCACATGCAAACTTCAATAGCGATGGCGCTTTCATTTTCTAGGATGCATGAATTCTGAAGAAAAAAACTCATGTTACTCAAATACTCAAAGGAGTATAGTCAGGGATTGACATAATTGATACACAAGTATGCATTCACCTTTAAAAGTGATATGTGCGGCAATCGCTTATTGTAACAGTGTGAATGCGTGCATATTTTACGTGCATTTGCGCCGATATGACAAGAATGCAACACATCACATGGTTCTGATCTCAATATTACAATGTAAAACATTTTGGATAATGGCACAGGCTTCTATTTTGATCAAATGCATTATGATTTGCATACTGACCTCAAACGAAGCAAACCTAGGAAATAGCTAACTAAAGTAGCAAGACACTTGGCAGAGTGTATTAATATCTTGCAAAGGATAGATGATAAAGAGAGTCAGACATATATTGCTTCTAGTTTAGAAGTAGATTGAAGTGTTATTTCCAGGATTCAAAAAAAAAACAAAAACAAAGATAAACCCTGGGATAAATGGAGAAATAATTCAAGTTCTGACCAAAAGCGCAAGCAAGCAGGTGAAGCAGAGGACGCTGAGATTGCTCTACTCAGATGGTCTAGTCAAGCAAGCAGCAGGCAAATTCCAGTCAACGGCCCATTGTTTGATTCAGAAAGCTAACCAGCTAGCGACACAGCTGGGGCAAACAGATTTCAAAGCCTCAGGTGGGTGGTCGGTATAAGTAGAAACTATTGTTTCTACTTTCCAACAAATTAAAAAAAACAACAAATAGAGAGGCGAGATAGAATAGAATAGAATAGAATAGAATAGAATAGAATAGAATAGTCTTTATTGTCATTGTACAGTGTACAACAAAATTTGGTGTGCTATTCATAATAATGCAAAAGAAAAAAATAAAGAAAATAATAAATAAATAAAAATATGAGGTATATGCGAAAAAATATATGTACTGAGAACTTTACAAAGATAAAAAAATACTGAATGAGGAATAAAGTGCAAAGAGGCAATGCCATGAGGTAATAGCACAATAAGTCAGCAGTAAATAAAAAGCATGTGGCAGAAAAGGACATGGGAATATGTCCTGGACGCTGCAGCAAGGTGGACTGATTACTGCTGGTTCAACAGCCCTCGGGTAGAAGCCGTTCCTCATTCTTGAGGTGGGGCCTGGAAGGTTCTGTATCATCTACCTCATGGCAGGAGGGTAGAAGGGAGGTAGTTATAGGTGTGCATGTGGTCTGCAGATGATTTCAGTGCCGAATGCTGGATCACTGAAGAACCACTGGACTTACTGGAAGATTACAGCCCTGATAACATGTTTAATGCGGATGAAACAGGACTGTAATGGAGGGCCATTCCTGACCGAACACTTGCATTTAACACATCAGATGTGACCAGAGCTAAAACATCAAAGGAACACATCACCCTGCTGCTAGCAAGTAACACGGATGCAAGTGCAAAATTACACCCTCTTGTTATTGGCAAGGGTAAGTCACCGTGCTGCTTTAAAACAGCGAACAGCCCTCCAGTGCCCTGCGAGGCCAAAACAAATGCAAGGATGACAGGAGGCGTTTGGGAAGCATGGCTAAAAAAGCTGGAGAGGAAGATGAAAGCCAAAGAACCAAATATCCTGTTGCTATACGACAGCTGTGCAGCACACTTAAAAAACAGCATGACTAACTAATGTCAGATGTCACGGTGCGGGACGGCGCAGTCGGAAAGAAGGTGACGATCCACTCGTGGTTCCGAGACAGAGGGAGTTAATAATAAACAGAACTGAACGCAGAAGGTGAAACCACAAAATAAGGGAAAACAAGGGAGCTGAACTAGAAGCAGAACAAAGTAAGAATGTAAGTAAGAAGTAAGAAACATGGGCACAGGGCAACAAGCGACAGGTAAAGTAACTAAAAGTAATGAAGACAGAAGCAAGGAACTTACAAGACCTGAAACTGAGGAAACACATGGAAGAACTACACTAGGAAAATAAACAAGAAAACAAAGTATAAAATAAAACCAAAACAGAACACAAGAGGGCAAATCTAGAACAGGAAGCTCAAAATGAAACAAAACACTGGGGAACAGAAACTCCTAAGTACAAAGAAACAGATGAGGCTCATTAGCCAGCCTCAAACCCATAATGGGGGAATGCAGTCTCTAATCCACACACTCAAACCACTGAGCCATGCTGCTGTCTGTGGAGCAGGGGAAACACGCAAAGGGTTAGACAGAGAGTGAAAAGGTAGGATGGCCAGCGACAGGGTTCGAATTACGGGGGAGCTAGGGGGAGCTCGGCTCCCCTGAAAAGGACCTGGGCTCCCCTGAAAGCCTACTTTGAGACATTTAGGGGGAGCTCTAAAACACTTTCCATTTTTTGTGTCGCATATAGATTTTGATTTTCTGTACATTAAGGTTCCTGAAATAAATGATGATATTAAAAATGTGTCAATGTTGTGTGTTTATTCGCTCATT
>JAODJU010000002.1:25134286-25153369 GCA_026776725.1 Gnathonemus echidnorhynchus | reverse complement strand
ATATACACACACATACATACACACACACACATACACAGTCTATTTATATAACATATACATTTACTTTGTATATCGTAATATTATACACAAACCCTTTTTATTTTCCACACCCTGTGTTCTCTATTCCTCCTTTAGGTTGGTTTTTGCCTTTCTTGAGTCTCGTTGTTAATTACAGTTCAGAACTACCGGGCCGTTAATCTTTCAAGGACAGTTTATTGCCGTTCTTTCCCTCTGTCCCATTTTAACATTATTATGGTTACGGTTGCAAGGCTGTAATCGTACGGAAATTAAAGTGTTGCAGTAACACTGAAAAGGAGAGGGAGGCCCTGTAAAAGATTTTTTCCTAAAACTCTCAAGGGCATGACTTGTCTGTCTCTGTTGAAAATGAAGATAATAACTGCTAAAGAAAAAATGATCATGTCTGAACTAGAATGCAACATAAAATTGTGGAAACTCGCTGCATCGCATGTCTACGGGAAAACTGTGGGCTCTTTGGTGACATCTAGTGCTAAAATGGAAAAATTCAATGATCAAACACATTACATCTGGCGGTGAGCTGTGGTATTGCAAATTTTTTCTCTGGTAAAAATAACTCGACTTTAAAAGCGACTGTTTTTCTTTTCTTTTTTTTCCTGAAACTTAATTTAGTATAAATATACACATGTAGCGCCACGTCATCTCGCACAGTTATTTTTTTAAAGCAATTTCTGGCAAGATAATGCAATTTCTCGTCTTTTTATTTTAAAGTTTTATCTAATTTCCCACTGTGGAAAAACGTAAAGTATAATGTAAAGCTATTACAGATTACGCTTTGGAAAAAAATAAATATTTGCATTTAACAGCCATTGTATACAATAGTTCTTCATAATTATAAACACAGTTTGAAGCTATTCTGATTCATAAGAATGTGTGTAGGCTCTAAATAAACATATTATATAGGCTTATATATATTTTGAAGAAACTTGGTGATTTCATTAGAAAACAGTTCATTAAAAAAATCATGAGTAGCGACTGTTTGATACTTGGTAGTAAATGTTAATGCATGTTTATGTTATTTTTAATGCTCCCAATTCAGACTGACCTTAGGCTCGAGGACAGATTGTGCCTGCCTGCATACTGACGTCATTGTTGTAAGATTTGCGCAATCTGGTTTCCAGAAGTCGTACAATCGAATGGTCGACAGAGGGAGCAATAGTACCAGGAAAAATCAACATAGTTGGCGACAAGCGATTAGATAAAAGTATATTACTTAAGTAAACAGATGACATACTAATTTCAGTAATAATAAACAAGGAATGTAACAATTCATAAAGAGCAAGTAGTATTACTATTATTAGAAGAAGATATAACTGCATTCAAATGAATTTGGTGCGCAGGTTTTCAGTGAAGTTTATCAAAATGATAAATCAACACTGGTATCATGCATTATAATCAAATATTGTAAAATGTATATTTATAAATACAATAGAATAAGGAAGTACAATGGAATGTTAATACAGTCAGCCTGTCCATTTGCTGACAGCAGTTTGGCGTTTTTCTCGTGTCATGCTTTATGGTTCTTTAAATGGAATAAAAATAGCAGGTGTGGAAACGAGTAAAGAGCCGTCTTTTTTTCTTTTCTTTGAGGCGCACCGGCGTGACGATTGTCCACGCGGTTTTTCTGTCTTCTATAGTTTTACCTGCTTTGTATTCCTTCTATAAATGGAAATGTGTTTTTTTTAATCTTATATATGTTATATATGTCCTTGTCATTTTCACTGAGAAATATATAACAAAATAATTTGTCTAAACCTATTTGTTGGCTTGTTTGTTTTTAGCCTACCGAGTGTTTGAATTTATATCATAAAAGGAATCAATCAGAATTAATATGTACAGTATGCACACACAGTGTAGATCATATTGTACTTAAGTTCACTGAACCTGTTTTCCCTTAATGAAGATGAGAAAGTAGATAAACATATCCCATATAACTTGCCCCATATCCTTTAAAGACAACAACTGGCATTGCCATTTATTATGGGAAACAAACTGTTTATATGCATTTTCATCAAGTATTACTTCACTTTACTTGTTATCTTTTTATCTCACGGTAAAATAGTGACTCTAACATAGTATTAACCAAAAACAAATATAGCCTATCATTAAAGGTCTGTCGAATGTGAAAGTGAAAACTTTATCAGAAAGGTCTTTAATATCCTTATGCATCTGTTAAGTCATTCATTCGTTCATTCGTTTTTATTGAGATCATAGTTTGTAAATCAGCGTTCAACCTGCAAACACAAAATGTGGGCTTAACCTAGACATATCATAAATTTTCCCAACTGGAATTTCTGAGCCGTTTATTATTTCTGAATATTAGAGGATGTGAACTTTTGTCTTCGTCCACAGCTGTCCCTAGGTCATGACCTCAAACTGCATTCCAACCCCCCTCGCCCCCCCCCCACACACACTATCTAATACAGCAAAAACATCTCTAACGCACATACATTGTAACAAATAACATTCCGTAATTTTGCCAGTAACACAAATATATACCTAACTTAAATAAATTAGCCTGATAGATAATTCGAGAATAATAACATAACAAGAATAATAACAACACAATATCATAACGAAAAACTAAAGAATGCATTTAAGAATTGCCGGTGGTGTTAAATTTATATGTTTGAAGTATATCGCGGGCTTAACGCAATGCAGCACTTCAGCTCCGAGCATATACAGTTTCGTCAGGCAGCACAGCTTCAGGTACGACCTTGACTCAAGGTCGCAGATACACTCAATGACATCGAGAACACCGGCGGTCTGCATGATACTTCTTCCGCCGACTCCTCTGCCTTCGATTATGAATATGGAACCATACCGGATCCTTGTGCCCTAAGTAATTACTATTAGGAAACTTACATTTTATATTAGTTTTGCATGTCCGTAAAAGCGGCGCTTTAGGCTACGCTCCCTAGACGTGCAGCAGCACAGACGCATCTGTTCATGTTCTTTCCGAAACTGGACAGGTAAACCTCCCTTCCTCAATTCCTTCAATACCGGTAGGGTATTCATATCTCCCATCCTCCTCTCTTACCGCGTGGGTCACAGTTAACTTGGGATTTAAGACGGTTCCTTTCTAGCGTCAGTGCGCGCGCTGTCCACGGCGACCGCGCGCACCCCCGTTTCACTTGCTGAGTTTAGTCAGTGTCACGAGACTTAACTGACCGAGAGAGTAGCTGCGAGCCGCTATATTTTCCATGCCTTCTAAAGCAATGTGCGATTTACAGCGGTGCGTATCTATGGAACCAACGAATTGCACGACATTGTCGTCCTTACAAAGAGGTACAGAGGGGAAGATAGAAAGAAATGTGTGGTTATAAGAACATTATATGCTGTATCTAGTTATCTGGCAATTGTTTAAATAAGCTGCTCAAGACAAAAATTCTGAATGATTACCTATATTCGGTAAAATGTCAGTTACATTCATTTCAATGTGACGGTCCGCCGCTATAAATAGAATTAAGTATTCGTTTTGTTTGTATGTTTACATAAAAGAAATCTATATATCATGTCAGCATTCTGTTCTGTAGCACAACAGCACTTCACTACGTAGGCTATGTGTATAGTTTCTATAGCTCAGTGTTCCATTTTCATTGTAGCCGACTCATACACTTAAACAGAAACAGTTAAAACAGTAAGTGGTATACGGATCTGCGGTACCAGTCTTCTGATTCTGTCACATTTTTTTTGGATTTGATAGCAGCGGTATAGGAGAATTCAGTCGTGGGTGGACGTAACGGAGAACCTGTAGACGCAAAGGGGAGAGGGAGGAGAATCGGCAAGGGGTGTACGCAGAACTATTGCTGGTGGTATTAACGGAAGACGAGAAGAGACTCCGCCAAGGTATGTAAATATGCACGCCGAATTGCAGAATTTGGATTGAAAGGTGGAATATTATTATGTTTTTTTTATTTTTATTTTCTGCATTGCCCAGTTAAAGGGCAGTATATTGCAAACTCACCAAATGTTCGTCAGATGGCATTCTCCACATTTCCTTAGACAGCTACTAACCTTCACCCTTGCGCTATACAGAGAGAATTTACTCGCAGGTTTTATTTACTAAAACAGAGGGGGTGCCTTAAACTGAACGTCTTCGTGTTTTTATTTTGAAAGGACTGGAGTTTTTAGGCACGTTAAGAAGTTGTCTGAGTGAATCGTTTGGTCCGAGTATTGTGTCTGTGAATACCGGTAAGTACTATAAGAAATGGTATGTTGGGCTGTATGTGCTTGTTTTCCGATGTATGGGATTAAGTTAAAGCCTACTATTTGTCAGTAATTAACAAGTGTCTCCGCATGGCTTTTAATTTGACAGTTTCTCGCAATTCTTGATGCATGGGCGCTTTAGCTAAATTATAAGCCTTTTTATATCTAATGTTAATGTTTGTGGAAGTAGCTTATATGAATGCTTAAGTATCTGTAAATCGTCTCTTAAAGTGGACATTTTAATGTATTCCTAATGCAACTGGAAAATAGCAGTGTAATGCTATTTAGCATAGTACTTTTCACTTAAACTCAATCAATGCAGATTCCATGTTGGCTTACTGAGGCTGACAGTGAAGTGCGTCTGGTTATTGTAACGTTACGTGACAAGGGTTACTTAGTTCTTAAAAAGAAGTCCGCAAGTCAGTCATTCCCAGTCCGCCAACCAGAGAGTCGTGTCCCGTTTGTCTAAATTTACCTCAAACAGAAGGACCCAAAATAGACTCACACCACTACCCCTGCTCGAACAACTGAAGCTATCAGCGTCCTAGTATTCTAGGTATTTCTGATGGCACGTGTCTTTGCCCTGGCGGAAACCGTCAAAAATTATTTACGCGTGCGCGCCCACACACGCGCGCGCACATATATATATATATATATATATATATATATATATACACACAGTTAATATAATTTTATAATGTAATACTATATAATATCATATTAATATAATATAATATGTATTTTATATATTATATCAGAGTTGAATCACAACAATGAGCTTTACTCTTCTGTATTGTCAGGGATGGACTGAGAGTTTCAAAACCACAATTTGGAAACCCTTCTCCAAGACGTCGTAATCCAGTTTTGCAATTACCCTTTAGAATGATTTACAGATCACCTGTGAGGTTGTTGTCCTGTGGGCTTGTGTGGCTTTAACCCTGCGTTGTATGGTCAGTGGCCTGACTAGGGAGTCGAAAGCCAGTTTTGGGACTGACCTTTAAAAGAATTCAAAGGGCACCCAAGCCGCATGGACATTAAAGGATCTGTGTTCCCTGGATCTTAAACCTGGCTTGAACTTCAAATAGTTTTTTTGTTGTTCCAATTTAAAATAAAGCGTGTCACATAAAAATGCCTTATGAGGTTGTGGTAGAAAGTTATTTTGTGGGGTTTTTGGTTGTATGCAGATGCCAGCAGAATTACGATCACACAGTGTTGAAGTATATTTTAAATTATGTCATCTACCTTTTTATGACCTCCATGGACCAAAAAGCAATTAGATAACCATTAGCCAGCAAACACAAACAGATAAGAGAGTTAAGCACAAGTGTTGTGACGTTCAGCATGATTTGAACCACAGGCACAACATTCTGTGTGTTTTGACTGCACTTTTATGTACGATAAGAAGTGTAGTTTTTTATTTGCATATCCTAAATTTGACTGATTAGTTTACTGCTTAGATATTTTTTTAATGTCTTTAATTTTTGCCTTTTTATTTATGACCACATCTTTTGCTGTAATTCTGGCAGGTACAGCAGTGTACCTTAGCTTGTCCCTCGTTCCCTCGTGTATGTTCTTTGTGTGAAACATTTTAATTCTCATGGGGAAATAGCAAAGCTACCGTATGAGCTGGGAACAGTGGGGTACTGTAGCTGCCGCTTCTGTCCTTCAGGTTGTCCTGCAACTTTGACCTTTGAAAGGCACCACTCGTGCAGAGAGAGAGAGAGATCGTGTTATGCATGTGATTTGGAGGAATGTGTGTACTCAACAAGCCAAATGCATCTTTGTAGGCAAGGCAAAGAATGAAAGGAATATATGCGTATATATTTCCATTTTTGTCAGCAGTTTCTGTTATACATTGTGGCAAAAAGGGAAGTAACTGAAGTCAACACTGAGAGGACAAATAATAGGTATCTTTGTGCTTATAGTAAGATGTGCTACATATGCTTTGCATTGACAGTGAGAGAGAATGTCATGCTAATGAAATACTTCATGGATTGAAGCTTTGACCCCGTTGGACTGTTTTGTGTCTTTGGGCCTTCTGCCATTCCTGCTTCTTTGTGCGGGCCCGTTTAACTGTCTCCTTAAGACAAATGGAATACCCTTCAGAAAGTCACCATGTCTAGATGTGAATGTTCATTTTCAAAAATGTTCTTCGATCAAAGGTCAAAAACATTAAAGTATTTGGTTTAGATGATTTACATTTCTTTTAAGTGCATTTTTTAATGTTGGTTGTTACTTGCAAATGAATGTCAATATATACTAAAAGGCTATATACTTTCTAGGATTTCTGATGAGCAGACCACGCTGAGGTTAATAGAATAAAGTGACACCTTTCGAAAAGGAGAGGAAGCACCTGAGAGCAGGAGGAGAGAGACTCATCCACAAAGGTACTTTTTTTTTTGATTATCACTATATAGTTTCCAGCATGTCTTTTTCCTGGAATTTTCTGCTAATTAGCTTGCAAGTAAGTCCTTGTTCTTTTGCAGACAGGGTTTTCTGTTGTAAAGGGTGAAATTCAGTGGAATCTGTGTTGTACTAGACATTTCACTTGTACTAACATTACATTAAAATGTGATTTCTTTTATCTTTGTTAAAGAAAGGAATGTTCAAATTGTGAAAGTTGTGTACTGTTTTAATAGATGTTGGGGGGGTACTGAATTAATAACAGAATTTCTTGCCTTGATTTTTCCCTGATTTCCATCACAGAGTTTATTAGACACACGCATCACTTTACATGCTTTCCTCGATGTACACAATTTCCTGTTATATGAACGCTGGAGTATCCAGGTCTGGGCCCAGTCCCAGTTGGTATAGGAATTCTCTATATATCTCCCAGTGATATCTCAGAGATGAGTACATTTATTGTATTCGTGTGTGCTGATATAGGCATCCAGCACTACAAATAGTAACAGTCAAGAATTTTGAAACGGGATCTTTCTATAAATTACTGTAGATAAATAAGGCACATAATGGTGGAATCAATAAAACAACCAGACAGACTGACAGCATATGTTCATGTTTGACTCCACAATGAGCATGAAAATGACAATAGAAGTTATTTCCTGGAACTCATTTGCAGTTTAATATAAATTTGTTCATATTTTTCTGTTGGGATTGCCATTGATTGACGTAACAGACCAAGACCAAGGATATTAGCCCAATGATATTACCATAGATCAATAATATAAATCAACATATAAGTACAAAATGGTCTATGTCAGGGGTTGGCAGTCTTATCTGCAAAGGGCCGGTGTGTATGCAAATGGTTGGGATAACCTTTCTGTCAGCTGTTCAAACCCAGGTGTGAGGACTCTTCAGCCAATCAGTCCTCTAATTAGTAATCTAATTAGGGAGTTGCTGTGAAAACCAACATACACAGCGGCCCTTTCTGGATAAGACTGCCTACCCCTGGTCTATATAATATGTACAGTATTTGTGCATGTAAACATGCATGGTTTGATATACAATATACTTTCAGATCCATTGTTTCATCTTTTAGCCCTTGAACTGAAAACTTCTCTAATGCCATGAGATTAAGCCTTGTAACTATTAGTAAAAATATCACCTGCTAGTAGGAGAAATTAAGCCATGAAGCTGTCAGTGGGGTGTCTTGTCAGTCAGTGATTGGTTTGACCCAATTGGGAACCAGAAAGTGACCAATGGGAAGTAGGACAAACCTATCAGTAACTGACAGCAGAAGCAGAAAGTTCAGGTCCAGAAAAATTCTCTGTGAATAGATATACTCTGTGACTCTGACTCTGACTAACAGTGTATCAAAACCCTACTCACATCACTTCTTTTCGTATGACTGAGAAATCACAGGTCACACATGCAAGAGATTGTTGTAGGTTATGCACCTCCTACAACGTAAGCAACAGCAACCTTTTTGTTACTTCATTTACACAAGGGTCAGTTCTCCAGCTGATTGAAATCCTCTCATCTGCATGTATCAAAATCAGTGGGTTCTGGGGCTGCGAATCACTGTTTGCTGTAAGCACTGAATCATCTAAACACTATATGCTGTCACAAGTAGTTTCTTTTGCACCTTATGCAATACTAAAGTTCACCAGTAATGCAGAATAACATTAACACATAATACATTCCTGTAATACGGTGAATTGCCAGCATCACAAACTTTGCCATATAGGAAAGAATGTGTTCACAGAGTTTTCGCAGAAATGACCTAAGTAATTTCAGTGTGTTGTGAGACCCACTTTCACCGGAGAGTCCAGATCCTATGCATGGGTATAGGTCAGGTATCACATGTTATGCACCAGGGTATTAGATACGCAGAGACTGAATCAGTATGGCCAGTATGGCGGATATCTAGTCAGGGTCTGCTGACTGATCAGCACTGTGCAGTTTTCACTGTGTAGCAGTTTATTTGGCACCTTTCGCGTTAGTTGAGAAGATGCTCAGACTTACAAGATGGCGGGAAGTATGGTGTGTGCTTCTTGAGAGATAATCACATAACAACCCAGGTAGGACCAAAAAAAAAAAAAAACATCCAATTAAACAAACAGACCTTGCTATGAGGAACTGAATTGGGAGGGATTATTATAACTAGCTAAGGGAGAAACATGTCAAAGATGAGAACAGAATGCATTTGCTAAAGAAATTAATGGAAGATTAGGCAAGGCAAGCACCAAAGTACCTGTTCTGATTACATTGACAGTCATACGGAAATGTAAACAAGCCACAAACATTTTCTGTCAGAATCTCAACATCACACTGCATGGTGCTAATTGCTCATCTTTAACTGGTTTGCAGGTTGTTTTTCAGTTAATTCTGATGTCGGTAAACGAAAAAGTTCTGTCTTAAAAGCATTTGCAGAAATCATCGCTATTAGGTGGCCCCCTGCCGGGGGAGGGTCTCCTGGGCTTCGTGAGGGCTTACAGAGGACACAAAAGACAGTTCTTTTCAGACAGCTCTCTTGGGCTTAGACCTCCTAGCTATACTATTTCAAAAATTTTGTTTTCATTGCTTTTGTTTCGTCTGTGCGAAACAAACATTTCCAGTATCTAACGTGCCGCAACAGTGGGGGAAATGCTTACATTTTATCGTGCTATTATCTGCAGACACACTTCTCATTGATGAAATGACCATAGCATACTTCTAGATTGTATTAAATCCAGCAGCGTTTCAAAGAAAATTTAATTTTCGCTGTTGTAAAAGCTCGAAATGTACTCGTTTTTAATTGCGGAGTTTCGTATCTAATGCCTTCAGTGAGTTGGTGTACAGAATGGGTCAGTGGATGTAAGGTTTTTCAGAATAGTTGAACTTATTGAGACATTCACTTGTGGCTCTCTTGCTAAAGAAATATTTTGTAATTACTATAAAACATGCCAAAGTTCAGTGGTTATGTAAACGGATCAAGGTGCTAACTGGGAACAGCTGGGTTGAGGTATTGAGACAGAACGTTTCCCATTTCCAAGGCTATGTGGAAAGTTAAAAGCCATGGAGGCAAATGGAAGACGGGGGGAAGGAGCTAAAGGAGTGTAGATTACTGTAAATCAGATGCATTCCTGCATATCAGTTCTGAGGTTAACTGGTGACGCTGACGACCGAAGACTTGCTTTGACCTATATTGCGTATGCTTTGTTTTTGTTTATTTCTGGAACCTGGCGGCGTCGCGGTCGATACGGCTGTATGGCGTATCAATGACGCCCAAGGTCGTGAAAACACCGGAAGTCTCTGCACCTCCACATTAATCCTAAGAACGCATGTTTGTTTCAGTGTGTGTGTTTGTGTGGATTACGTTTATATTACATTGTGGGGACCAGTTTTCAGGTCCCCACAAAGATCTGTGAATGCAGTCAAAAAAGTAAAAATGTCAAAAGTCTTGTATTTTGTTTGGTTAGTTATGGTTAAGGTTTTTTTCCTGTAGAAATGAATGGAGAGTCCCCACAAAGATATAATTACAAATCTGTGTGTGTGTGTGTGTGTGTGTGATGCCATCACGTGTTTGTGTAAAACACAAATAGTGAAACCATTGGAATGGAAGTAGGACATTTGATGCGTAAGCAGAAAGGAGAGCAGAGGAACCGCTGCTCTGCTCCGGCCGTTACTCTTCACTGCGATCTGCTGAAGGGCACAGCCGAGGGGAAGGGCGTCCAGCCCCAGCGCTCGCTTTACAGGTGCTTGACGCTGGCTTAATTGGAAGACTGGTTGCCTGCTCTTTTACTCCTGGATTAACGCCCCTAATCCAGTGCAAGGGCAGGAAGATTCATTACTGTTCTAGCGCAGAGGCAACAGCAAACAGCTTGCCATCCCATCCCCTCCCCCACGCACGCCGTCCGGCTCCTGCTTGCTCTGTAGCCCTTTCTCTCTTTCGCTTACGCTGAATATATTCAGCATTTCTGGACCAGAATTTACAGAATTTAATTTTGCTTGATATAGTGAGATCGATATGTAGATTAACCGGAGTTCCTTAAATGTTACTGTTTTGTGTTTTCAAAAAGAATATGAGCGATCAAATGTATTTATTTTATTGCCACATAATAATTTTTAAAATTTGATTTGAATGCAGTTCATTTTGACATCCGGGAAGTTCTGTGTCATTGTAGACTTTAGAGAATTGCAGATTGGTTTGTGTTTTTACACATACATGAGATTGGAGGGTCTGCTGTATGGGACTGGAATGACAACTAGCATTCAGCTCAGCCTGTTAGTATAGGCAGACTAGACCTTCAGCAAGTAGCCACTATCCCCATGGTTAGAAAGCGAAGGACTAATTGCGTCTGGAGTGGACTGGGCAGGTATGAACGGGCAAAATATAGAGCAGGACATCATCAGCCATTTTCGCTTATGTGGTCTTTTATTGGCGCAGCTGATTTGTAAATAGAAACTAAACCATATATTCAGCTTCTTTTACACAGCTTTCCTCACCATGATAATTTATGTTCGACTAATTATATTTTATGTAGCTGTAAGCATTTCAGTAGTGATGTTACATTCGCTTGCTTAATAATAATAATAATAATAATAATAATTAGCACTTTTTACTTCTAAAATCTCAAAGCACTTCATATTAAACTAAATATACTACAATCTCTACAATCTGTAAGTTTGCCTAAAATGATTAATCTTAAGGTTTTATTTTTTATTTTTTTTTAAAAAACAATGTACTGCTGGTTTGAGGAGCACAAACAGCAACATAAAAAGGCACGATCACCCCACACAGCCCTAGTATACAGAAAGTGTTTGCTGCTGGGTATTTCTGCATCCTCTGCCTTTCAGCATGTAAATAAAACATAATTTAAATATGTTATTGCATTTGGTAGTCAGCACTGATCAGTCCAATCAAGCAGCTGTGATTTTCTGGGCAGCATTACAGAGCCTAATGGAAAAAAATACCAGTAAATCTATCATTCAACATGCGTCTGTGTGTGTGTGTGTGTGTGTGTGTGCGTGTGCACTTTGCATGAAAAAAATGAAGAGAAAAATCAGCTGCATCACACTTTATGTAATTAATACGGAGTAAACGAACCACTTAGCTCTGCTGTAAATATGCAACCCATCCATTTTATAATTATTTATGAGGCCATGTAGCCTCTCAAGTGAATGAGTCTGGTTTAGCATTAATTAGCCACATGCACACTTGGTGGCTGCTTTACTAGGTACATTTAGTTAGTAATGGGTAGGATCCATTTTTGTCCCCAGAACCATTTTGGGGATAGACCGGCCTCTCCGAACGCGCGGCAGTGTTTTAGTGAGCTGTTAGTGTTAACGAGTCTGGACATTCTCCTCTGACCGCTCTCATTAACCTACTGCGTCCGGTAACATAAATGCCATTGACTGGATGTGTCTAGCCTGTAAAAGCTAGACACTGTAGTGCATGGAAATCCCAGGAGGACGGCTGCTTCTGAGATACTGGAGCCACGACGTACAGCATCAGCAATCACAACACATCCAGAATCACTTAGACTAGGCATCTTAGCCGCTCTAATGCTTAGTCGAACAGTAATTGAATCTCTTGACCCCATCTGTGTGCTGTATGTATTTTGATGCAGCCACATGATCCACTGTTTGCAGGAGCAGGTTGCCTGTGTTAGCAAGCAGGTGTACCTAGTAAACTTGTCACTGACTGCACATAAGTACAGCACATGGAGACCATCTATCCATCTTTCAACCACTTGTCCTGTATGGGGTCATGGGGGACCCTGGAGCCTGTCCAAGGTGACATAGGCAGGGGAACACCCTGGACAGGATGCCAGTCCATCCCGGGGCACATATATGCAAAAAACAAGGGACATTTTTTGTTTGCAAACCGCACCCAGATCAGGGCGAGGATTGAGACCCTCCGTGATGGAGGTGCAAGGAAACTGTCACCCACTGAGCCACTGATACTCCAACGGAGAACCAGCATTTTTGAGTTTCATGCTGCAGGCTGTAACTTTTAAGAAACGCGGCATCAAACTCAGAATCGATGTCAGGGACAAATATTGAGTGGGTTTTTGAATAGAATGAGCTGATCCATTAGTTCCGGAGTGTATAACATGTAGCTCTTACATGATACAATGGTAACTGCTTATAGCGATCACAGTTATCGTGAACAACCGCTTATATGGATCAAAAAGCTTGGGACAAAATCATTCCTGCACAAATACTGTTTAAATAATTTAAGTAATCAAGTAGTCTGCTTACAGTATTCATTTTGGGTCTTTTTACTTTACTTTGTTAAGCCTACTTTGCCTTGCGGCAACCCGTCTGCTTCTGGCTAGCTACCTGAGGCAAATGCTGCGTGGACAAAAATCACGACAGAAAAAACATTTTCTCTCAATGACAAATACAGACTCATCGAAGCTTATGATCAACTGCCAAAAAACGAGCCACCAAGATACAGCAATGAAACTACAATAAGCTATATTTTATGTACAATATAGTACTGTGTTATAGCGTATTTCAATTACACACAGTTCAGTAATTTAATTTGTACAATCCTGTAATTTGAAAAGCATTTGAAACAGCTGTACTGTATTTTGAAATTTGTCAATAAAATTCAGTAAATAGCGACGCTGTCCGTTTCATTACCTTATATTCATGTAGTAAATATACAAATGTCAATTAGATGGTAATCTGCCTGAGACATAAAGAAAAAGGAAAAAAAATTGGTTATGGCGATCAATTTCACCCAGACAGACATGATCACTGTAAGCGGTTATTAGATGATTCATAATCCATCCTAAAATGGTTTATTAAATATCTTTTTCAAAGGCCACTATATTTGGCTCACGGTTCTGTCCAGTTCTGAATTTCGCCCCAGCAGTGAACTCCTGGGCTTTTACCCAATAGCCTTGCACAGTTACAGTCTTACAGGCCTAATCACTTACAGTAGGCCTACATTCTGACCCCTCACCTATAAACTTTTAAAAAGTATATTGTCAACCAAGTCATGTATTAGTAGAACATTTATTTTTAATGCAAAATCTAAAACGTGTGGCAATTTTTAAACAGTCTGCAGTTGAGCACATTACATTCTACCATAAACACATTTGTATATAGCGAGGGGAAATGGGAAAGAAATGCATGTAAATATGTACATTAATTCAGCTTTTTGTACCTCCAATACAGAGTGTTCTGTAAACACTATGATTTCTGAGTGCCTGTCCCCACAGAAAACGGTAATATCTTTTCTGTGTGTTTGGGTGAAATATGAATTCAGGTCTATGTTTTTTATTGAGGGCTATAATTATGTTTCTGCACAGCTTTTTTTTTTTTTGGAAAATGCACATTAACAAGTATTCCGATTCTAGTGTTTATATGTAATGAATTTCTGGAGTCTTTAAAAACATTTAAAACGTCGGGTTTTTTCGCAGCCCATCTTCCTTTCATGTTATACTTGCAAACCATATGTGCTAGAGGTTTAAAAACCATCCGTTTCCAGGCTCCTAAACAGTCTGTATCTGTGCATCAGAGCAGTTTGATTGCCCAGGATGTTACATCATAGCGGTCATGCTGACAGGGGATTGTGTCGTTGTGCAATGGTGCCCGTCTGACTCGTTTTCTCTTTGTGTGTCTCTCCTTTTTTTTGCCCTGTTGCGATTCCACGTGTGCTCTTACTGGCCAACCCCCCCATTGTGCTCCCTCTCCTCTGCTGCTTGTCTCCCCCAGGTCCTTTGCCTTAAATCCGATCCATCGCAGTCACCATGTCTTCCCGGGACCGGCGCACTGATCTGTACATTAAGGCCGAGCCCAGCAGTCCTGAGGGAGGCGGAGGCGTAGGTGGAGGTGGACGGGCCAGCCCGGGGGGGGCTTCCTCTGACTCCTCCCAGAGCACCGGGGGAGGCAACAGAACTGGGAGCGCCGGCCGCTACTCCCCCACGCTCTACACACCGCCCTTGCGCTGCCATTTCAAGGAGGAAGGTCTCGGGGAGGAGGGCTCCACGGGGGGCGGGGGTGGGCGGTGCAAGTACACACTGAGCACGCTCCCTAAGCGGCTGTGCCTGGTGTGTGGAGACGTGGCATCTGGCTACCATTACGGCGTGGCGTCCTGTGAGGCCTGCAAGGCCTTCTTCAAGCGCACTATCCAGGGTGAGCCCGCCGTGCAGCTGTGCGCCTCTGCAGGTGCCTCCGGCGCGTAATCCCACAGTAACCTGCGTTCCTCCCTCTAACCGAAAGCAGACACCTTCTCCAGCCAGATACAGGAACTTCGCTCGATCTGTTCCCATTTCTGTTACCCTCAGGTAACATTGAGTACAGCTGCCCGGCGTCCAACGAGTGTGAAATCACCAAGAGGCGCAGAAAGGCGTGTCAGGCCTGCCGCTTCACCAAGTGCCTCAAAGTGGGCATGCTGAAGGAGGGTGAGCCTGCACGGCATGCCGCCGACAGCGTTCCCAGAGAGCGCCCCGTCACCCTACGCTTAGGGCGGGATTAAAAATCGTCCCATACAGACCCACCACACTTACAGCGGTCTGGGGGGCGGTGGGTCCCTGACCAATCATTTTGCCGGCCCACAAACCCATCGACCCACTGGGAAAATGCCCAGGATGCCAGATGGCCAGTCCAGCCCAGTACACGCTAGGTGTTCATGGACACGTGAGCCTATAATCCTGATCCTCCTTCACCAATCAGCCATCATGTGGGCCTCGTATCCGCTAATCTGTCATTGTTCTGCTTTCAACTGCCTCTGTCTGTTAAACTTCAGTACTATATATATAAAATACAGTAATACTGTATTAGTATTTAATCTTTTCGTGGTGATTGAGTGGCAACACTGTTACCTTACAGTTCCAGTGTACGAGGTTCAAATTCTGTCCCCTGCCTTGTGTCTGGAGAGTTTGCATGTTTTTTCCATGTCACATGAGATACCTCCTGCAGCTCAAAGACATGCATTTTAGACTAATTTATGTTTGAAAATTGCCCATATTGTCTATTTGTGTATGTATGTGTGTGTGTATCATGTATTTATTACATTGTGGGGACCAAATGTCTCCACAATATGCTTAAAAACTTGCCATTTTGACTTGTCGGGACATTTTTCCGGTCCTCACAAGGAGAAAGTCAATTTTATAAAAATCTGTGAAGGCAATCAAAAAAGATGTATTTTGTTTGGTTACTTACGGTTAAGGTTAGGGCTGGGTAGGGGTTAAGGTCGTCATGTTGGGATTAGAGTTATGCCCATAGAAAGGAACGGAGTGTCCCCACAAAGATATAGAGACCTAATCTGTGTGTGTGTGTGTGTGTGTGTGTGCCCTCTGATGGACTGGCGTGCTGTCCAGGTTGTTACCGTGCCTGGGGTAGGCTTTCCGTGACACTTCACTGTTTTATACCGTGGCTTTGGTAAATAATATATTCTTCTTGGCCCAGAGATGTCACATGGGTGTTAATTGTTTTTCTGTAACCACACAGGTACACAGGTAGTTCCGGCAGCCTAATAACAGTTCTATATTAATGTGTTTTAATGTTTTATTAAACATGTTAATATAAAAACTTGTTTGGCTTTTTACTCATAAATAAGCAGATATTCTTGAAATTACCAGCATAATTTTCCTTGGTTTTCGAAACACAAGCTCCCGTCGGTTGACATAAGACGTCGCTTCCAGTGAGTAGCCTGACCAGACGTTCTATCCTTGTAGGGACTATATTTTTAATACCACATCGGAACGGGATCAAATGTCAGTTTAATAATTATCATTTGAAAAATTAACCTTCAGTGGTTTATTCTGTTTTTATTATTTGTTTGCTTACCATGGTATAATCAGGGTATACCACTTTGAAGGGTGCAGTTATACTATAGTAAACTTGGTTAGCTATTCCACCAAGTAGTCATTGATTATTTTCGCGTAACTGCACACCTAAAAGCGGTTTACCCCTTACAGATTACACAGCGGATAGAAAATAAATGCGCTTCCTCGCCTCTTCCTCAGGAGTTCGTCTAGACCGAGTCAGAGGAGGAAGACAAAAGTATAAAAGACGGCCAGAGGTAGAGAGCGCCACCTACCAAAGCCCGCCCTCACTGCACTTACGGAAAGAGGGTAACAAAGGTGAGAATTGGCTATCCTTTGGTGTGAACAGGCAGATGGGTCTTTATTGTTATTCCAAGAGCCTTGCAGAGATTGCAGTTATATCACATATATCAGGCGTGCCGTGAGGTCGATCTCTGCAGGTCCACTGCTACTCTGTTTATAGTACAATCAGGTTTGGTCACAAGAGCACATTATACTACATGTGTGTGACCAGTGGCTTGAAGGTAGCTCCTTTCCAGGGATGTATATATTTTAAGGATATACATTTTTAAAGTGATATAGCACACCTTACTGTGGTCCACCCTGAAGTGGTCTCTGCTTCTCCTGTTCCTTTTCTTTGCTGATGAAAATGTTCATGTTGTTCTACACAAAATACTTTCATCATATGCCCTTATTTCAGGTTACGTGCCATGCTGAGGTATCAAATTTTTGCTGGAGGGCTGATAAAGAACACATAGCACAATGCCCCACAGCATGAGACTCCCGACCCCCATTTTACTGACCTGGGGGGCCCAGTAGATCACGCCAACCAGGACGCACCACGGTAGATCACAATTGACTGGTTGCGGTAACGATTGCAAATTTTCATATTTTTATAACATTTGGAAATCGTCTCACTGCCCCCACTTTTGGAGCCCCTGTCCTACAGCACTGAGCCGACCCTCCTGGGCCACAGGTCACCGACACACTGAGAACGACATCACAGTCATGCCTGTTTGTGTGGCACCCAGGCTCCTCAAATGTTATCGTGTCCCACCTGCTGGTGGCAGAGCCGGAGAAGCTGTTCGCCATGCCAGACCCCCTGCAGCCGGACACGACACTGCGCACCCTCACCTCCCTGTGCGACCTGGCTGACCGCGAACTGGTCGTCATCATCGGCTGGGCCAAACACATCCCGGGTGAGCGAGGGACCAATAGGGGGATGCAAGACAGCTGAGACAGTGCTGTGTGCTGCGTAGTCATTGGTCAGCGCGTTTGTCTATCAGCCCTGAGCCCTCCTCTTCTCCTCAGGCTTCCTGTCGCTGTCACTGGCGGACCAGATGTCAGTGCTCCAGTCGGTATGGCTGGAGGTGCTGGTCCTGGGTGTGGCTTACCGCTCGCTCGGGTACGAGGACGAGGTGGTCTTTGCAGAGGACTTCGTCCTGGATGAGGAGTTGTCCCGACTAGCTGGGTTGAGCGACCTCAATACCGCCATCAGTCAGCTGGCCCGGCGGTACAGGGCACTGGAACTGGATCGGGAGGAGTTTGTCATGCTGAAGGCCATTGCGCTGACCAACTCAGGTAATCTCTGAAAATGAATTATAATTACTGTCACAGGCATTTAACTTTTATCCAGATCCTGAAACAGGAAGTTACATATGGAAATGAAGAGGCAACATTGCTGAGCATTTTTGAGAGAAATGGTGACAAACTGAAATGTCAGAATATTGTTCACCAACACTGATATACACTCTGCAGCCTATTTTAGGTTATTTTAGCCTGATCCTCCAAACAGCAAAAGGTGGATCAAGAGGTTCAGTTACTGTTCGCCTGAACTCAGTATTGGTAATATGTACGATTTAAGTGATTTCCAACATAGTGTGATTGTTAGTGCCTGATGTGTTGTTTCCAGCATCTCAGAAACCTTCCTAAGATCTTCACACACTGCATTGTCTAGAGTTAAGAGAGAATGATGTGGTGATTAAAAGAAAATACATCTCATCAGGAGCAGTTCTGTGTCAGAAAACAACTCGTGAATGAGGGAGGTCAGAGGTGAACGGCCAGACTGGCTAAAGCTAACAGGAAAGCAAAAGTAATAGCTCAGCACTATGGCAGATAAGAGCAGAAAGGCTCCTCTGAATGCATTAGTCCATCGATGCAGTTCAGGAGGCAAAAGTGGCTCCTACCCGTACTAGTGAGGTGTACCTAATATAGTGGCCACCTTAAAGTGAATAAATATTAGATGCAGAAGGAGCTTCTCACAAAGAACATTCATTCAGATCTGTGTTTCTCCACCCAGTCCTCTGGGACCCGCAGATGGTCCACATTTTTGCTCCCTCCCAGCTCCTACAAAAACACGGACTGTCTGGGGGGTCCCCAAGGACAGGACTGGGAAACACGGATTAAGATGTTACCCTGCACTGTAGTATGGAAATGGAAATCATCTGTAAAGCTTTGATATAACACAAGACGTTTCCTACAGTTAAATTTGTCGAGCTGGGGGTGTAGTACTGATTGATCCCTTTTTTATGGGAGGTTCCTGAGCTCTTATAGTGACCCTGCCCCCCTCCCCGCCCCCCATATCCCCCTCAGTTCAAACAGTGATTTCAGTGGGTCACACATGGTAGGAGTGTCAGCACTTCTTCTCTCAGGTGCCACATTGACCCCCCCC
>JAODJU010000002.1:25113370-25129191 GCA_026776725.1 Gnathonemus echidnorhynchus | reverse complement strand
GTAGGGCTCTGGCAGTGCTCATCCTGTTCCTCCTTGAACAAAGGAGCAGATACCGGTCCTGCTGATGGGTTAAGGACCTTCTACGACCCTGTCCAGCTCTCCTAGAGTAACTGCCTGTCTCCTGAAATCTCCTCCATGGCCTTGAAACTGTGCTGGGAGACACAGCAAACCTTCTGTCGATGGCACATATTGATGCACCATCCTGGAGGAGCTGGACTAACTGTGCAACCTCTGTAGGGTCCAGGTATCGCCTCGTGCTACCAGTAGTGACACTGACTGTAGCCAAATGCAAAACTAGTGAAAAAACAGTCAGAAAAAGTGAGGAGGGAAAAATGTCAGTGGCCCCCACCTGTTACACCATTCCTGTTTGGGGGGTCGTCTCATTGTTGCCCCTCTAGTGCACCTGTTATTAATTTCATTAACACCAAAGCAGCTGAAACTAATTAACAACCCTCTCTGCTACTGAAGCTGCCCAGATCAATATCTCAGAAGTTTAATTGTCTTGATGTTATACTCTGATTAAAAAGTGTTCCTTTAATTTTTTTGAGCAATGTTTATGCCAGTAGGAGGCTGACATTACCTGGATAAATGTTATCTCCAGGAGTTTTTGCCTAATATATACAGTGGGTTTAAAAAGTGTACACATTCCTGTCAAAATGTCAGTTTTTTGTAATGTAAAAAACTGAGAAAATGAGACCACCTGTCTTAATGTGACCTATAACCTGTACAATGCTATTAAAAAACAAATCTGGCAAAAATATTAAAAAATAAAAAATGTACAATAAGCTGACTGCATAAGTGTGCGCACCCTTAAACTAATACTTTGTGGAAGCACTTTTTAATTTAATTACAGCGTTCAATCTTTGGGTACACACCTGGCATCAATTTAAGTGACTCTGATTAACCCCAAATAAAGTTCAACTGTCCTAGTAGGATTTTCATGATATTTACTCACTTGCATCCTACAGCAAAAGCCAAGGTTTGCAGAGAGCTTACAAAGCATCAAAGGGATCTCATTGTGGAAAGGAATCAGTCTGGAGAAGAGTAGAAAAAAAAAATCCACGGCATTAGATATACCATGGAACACAGTGAAGACAGTCATCAAAAAGTGCAGAATATATGGGACAACAGTGACATTACAGAGAACTGAATATCCCTCCAAAATTGATGAAAGGACAAGACAAAAACCGGTCAAGAAGGTTGAACTTTTTGGCCACGAATCCAAAAGGTATGTTTGGCGAAAAAACAACACTGCTCGTCACCAAAAGTACCCCATACCCACGGTGAAGCACAGTGGGGGCGGCGTCACGCTTCGGGGCTGTTTCTTCAGCTGGAACTGGGGTTTTAGTCAAGGTGGAGGGAATCATGAACAGTTCCAAATACCAGTAAATTTTGGTCAAAAACCTTCAGGTGTCTGCTAGAAAGCTTAAGATGACTAGGAATTTCAACTTTCAGCACGAAAATGACCCCAAGCATGCATCCAAATCAGCAAAAGAACGGCTTCAGCAGAAGAAAATTAAAGCTTTGGAATGACCCAGTCAGAGCCCAGACCTAAATCCAACTGAAAATCTGTGGGGCGACCCGAAGAAGGCTGTGCACAAGAGATACCCTCACAATCTGACAGGTTTGGAGCGCTTTTGCAAGGAAATATTCCCAAGTCAAGGTGCGGGACACTGAGATTCCTAACCAAAAAGAATGATTGATATATTTAAAAGGTGGTTCAACAGAGTATTAGTTTATGGGTGTGTACACTTATACAACCAGCTTATTGTATGTTTTTTTTTTTCACCTCAATAGATTTGTTTGCTTACCATTTGAATTTTACAGGTAATAGGTCATATTAAAGATGGGAATTTTAAAATGATTTATCGTGGTCTTTACGTCACAAAAATACAGGGGAGTGTACACTTTTTATATCCACTGTAGTGTTTTTTAATTGCCATCTGATATTTTATTACAATACTTAATGTTTTTCATTCATATTGCATAATTTCTTTCTTCTGGGTTCTATTTGCGTACTGTGTACTTTTTAGTTTGTTTGCAGCTGGTCTGTTTTGCACTAAATGTGTGTCTATGCTTTACGTACGCGTACCTTGCTGCTGTACAAGAATTTCCCTCTGGGATTAATAAAGTTCATCTAACTTAATATAATATACAGACACCAAAGGCAAAATGTTTTATAATAAAAACATTAATAGGATTTTTTTCCATTTTATTTAAATTGCTTTAGATTCCAAAACACAAAAATGTGTCCATATACAGAACAAATGCTTATAAAACAGAAAGAAGTCAAAAGGAAGTGTGCCAATTTAAATTATGCATGTTTACATACTTAAGTGTAAAAATGCTTCAGTTAGGTCATCATTACCCTGGATACGGAACAGTGTCGGTCTGTGTTTGTCCAGAACCTGCATGACCCACAGCTTTATTACACACAGTGCAACTAAATGTTAAAATTGCTGAATAATGCAACATTAAAGGCATGTCCAGTGACAAAGATCAGATCAGCACAGATGAAGTTCCGCAGGCGAGCTTGAAACACCCTTCACTTTGCATCCCAAAACAAACTGTGCATCCCAAAACAAATCAGTGACTTCAGGTTTGGTGCTTTACTGATGCAACTCACGAACCTTTGTTTTGAACATTCAATCATGTTAACATTTAAACACACACCCCCAGAGTGAGGAGTACCCTTTAACTTTTCAGACCTCATCCTCATTCAGCAGCATGTTAGGAATGCCACGGGATATTGGGAATTCTCTGCCTGATTCTGGGCAGCGCAGACAGCCTTCCACCACTTCTACCTGAAGAGAGTACAGGAGGTGGACTTATTACACTGAATATCAGATCCAAGAGCCTACAAGTCCCTTGCCTTAACTTGTTAGGTTATTCAACAAAAATTCAAGTCAACTGCAGGGTTCACATTAGAACAACAGAGTCTGCGGTTGTGCTGCATTGCAAGGAGACTGGAGATGGTGATATATTTTTTTACACAGTTTTAAATAAGAAATAGTATCATAAAAACTAATCTGTAATTTAATCTGCATATTCGTCCAGAAGTATACTTTTTTCCTATTGAAGATTTTGAACCACTGAAATAAGTATGTGTGTTTTACCCCTACAAAGGATCAAGACCAAAGAAAAACAAACCTATTTTTCCTGTTCCAGCCTTTCCCTGATGTTCTAGGTCTATCTGTAATATTTTTCATGTATTTACAGTTATTAGAAAAGCATAGCAGCTAAATAGGCAGCACTGTTGAATCACATCCCCTTGTGTGTGTGTGTTTGTGAGGTTTACCTGTTCTGCTTGGGTCACACAGGATTCCTCCTACTGTGAGGCAATATGGTGTCCAAATTGCACATTGTGTGTGTATGTACCCTGTAACAGACTAATATCCCATCCAGGGTGTACCCTAGCCTTCTGTCCTATGTTGCCTAGTACAGACTCCAGGCTCCAGCCCCTGTATCCCTTACCAGGATAAGTTATTGGAAGATGGGTGTTATCTGCTCACTTCACACATAACATAGGGTAGGAGAAAAGAACATACCTCTAGAAGGATGCGGTGGACTCTGCGCAAAAAATCTTCATTTTTCTCAAAGTCAGGAACAAGTTCTACAGGAAGATCATTCAGATGGCCCAACTAAGAAAAAAAGATATGTAGTTACCAAACATACTAAGAACGTGTAAAACTGGAGATGAATGTTTAATGAAACAGCTAAACTTCCGATACTTATGCATTTTAAACAGATTATAAATGTGTCTCACTCCTTCTGCAGCCTGCACCAAGGCGGCCCATTCCAGTTTTGGGATCATTCGGGAAACAAACTCGGGATTGAACTCGACTTCGCTCACTTTCACCTCCGTTGCCTATAACCACAATGAAAATGCATGTAGAGGAAAAAGAGTGACCGAGCAAATAATTCATTTCAATACAGGAAAAGGGACAATATATCTGAAACATAACGGTGAATAACTTAGAACTACCTAGTACGTTGTAACGACAACTTAGTGTGTGACTAGATTAGTTAATACAGACACAAGGAAAATAAAACATCATACATGGTATTTGGTTCGGATTATTACATCCGTAAGGCATTTACGTACCTTAATAAGTAGGGGATAACCTTTTGTAACCCCCTTCACGTGGGATGTTAGCATATTATGGGTGAGTAATTTCATCTTCGATTAAATGGAAGTCGACGTTAAATTAATTCCGATTTGAATGCTTTACTGTACCAGCTTCTATATTCCGTGAAGCGCAGTCGTACGAAAAGCACACGCGCATGTTACACCGGAAACACGTGCAAGGTGCCACCAAAACAGCTCCCCCTGCCTGTAATTTACGTTCCGGGATGTTTATACACTATTGCCGTTTTTAACGAGAGATAAAGTGGATATTCTTAAATTGCTACTTTTTCTTCTTCTTTTTTTAATTGAATGCGAATAATTTAAATCAGATTAAAGTCTGAAATTATTTATGAACCTTTGGGAGTGTTTAATATTTCCGAACAAAATTAACATGCTAAAGTTGGCTAAATATACGTTTTGAACTGCTTCGTATTTTAAAATGTGTTAACGGTATCAAATGGGATTGCTCTGACCGTTGCAGTAACCATATAGCCTAATTAATAATACTGCTGTTACTATACTGTAATATACTAATGTAATAATACTATGAATAATACGTACTTTTTATCATACATTTTCCTACGTATATCTACAATCGCTTTTCATAATTTTGAAAAGTTTAGTTGTCAAAATATTTTAAGCATTTCTCAAACTGAGCCAGTATGCATTTTAATTGACTAAAAAAACTGTGATTCACAGAAAAGTTTTGTTCACATGACTGAACGCGACTGAAGCGCAAAGAGCCGAATCAGATTATGGGGATTTTAGACATTTTAGAGATGCGTGCCGAACGCAGAGAGCTGATTGGCTGACCCAGTTTCTATTTCACTTTTCATTGCTGTTGCCCAGTGTCTCACACGCACTCGCCCAGCTTGTTTCTATTAGAGCGCTGTAGTATTTGCTCTTGCAGTTTCCTGAAGTTCGTTGTACCATTTACAGCTCGCTATCATGCCAATTGAGGTAAGAAACCTAGTACAATACATTAATAAACACTCCACTGTGATTGCCTGTATCTATATGTTTATTGAATTTTATAGTACTGTTATTGTTGTTAGGGTGTCGGAGTACTCAGCGGCTGTTTTATAAGGGTACGTCAAACGGCTAGCAATTAACTGATGGTGATTTTATTGAGGAAGCACACATATAAAAAGGAGAAACAAGACTTTAGCACTTGCTTTTTCCTTTTAGTTGATATTATCGGTAATTGTCTGGTAGGGTAAGTTAGCTATTTACATGTTTCACTTTTGGGTATACGTTTGTACAGTTTGTTTTAACCATTTACACGTATTCTTGGGAATAGTAATTCTTGGGGCAACAAATGTATTTTTTATTTTATAGAAAAAAATGTTCTTAATAAATCTAAAAATTCTAAAATAATATAATACAATAAACGTTCATCAGTACAGTGTTAGAATCAACTTGCTTAATAAATGATGTTGCGTGTTCACGCAGTGCTGACCACGGTTATAGCTTGTGAGGTCATTTTGTGGTCGAATTTCTGTAAACATGCTGTTCAATATGTTTGTGATTGTAATCTGCTGTAATCCGATGTTTTACGTGTTTTACGGCCAATTTTTTGTGTTTTACGATTTTACGTCTGTACTGTGGTTTTTATTTTTGTTTGAATTTTTATTATGGATATATTTCTGTATATTTGTATAACTGTAATTGCGTTCTTGACGGATGTCGGTGTACTCTGATCAAAATCTAACTGTTATCTGATGGTAAATGTCATGCGAACAGTCATTTCTGGCTTTTCATTGCAATAGTGTCTATTTAACGTACATTTCGACGACATTAAGAAATATATTAAAATAAACTGAAAAGACACTCATTCCCTATAAGTCTCGCAAAATTATAAGTGATGAATGATTACAATGAAAGAGATCAGACAGCACAGAATACGAATGCGGACGCAGACGCCTTTGCGTTAGTAACTTAGTAACCGAGTGTTTTGGTCTGTTAGTTAGTGCCCCCCAACGCCAAATGAAAGAGCGCCCCCCAACGCCAGCTCGCCAGATTTTTATTGTAACTTCTTTGGTCTCTGTCACCACTTAAACCTATAATCCTCAAATATGATATTGTGTTCAGTTCCTGAAATGTAAATTTTGTTGCCCACTTCCCCCAGGTCGGACAATCTCTGCCTGCCATTGAGGTGCAGGAAAATGACCCAGGCAACAAGGTGTCCATGGATCAGCTCTTCAAGGGGAAGAAGGGGGTGCTTTTTGCCGTCCCAGGAGCCTTTACCCCTGGGTGTACTAAGGTACCCATGCTCTGGGCATGCAAGGAGGGTGTATGTAGACTCTAAATGGAGCCAGTTGCTTATGCAGTTAAATGGATTTTTCCAAATGTGTCTTTGATGGAAATGATGTTTTGGCTGGGTGAATAAGGGGAGTGCACAGTGCTGGAGCCTCATTTGTGCAGCCTGTAAGAACCCCTACCTCCTGCGTGCTTGTTTGCCGGCCTTGTCCGTAACACTATCTCGTGCTTTGTTTTTATCCTCCTCTCGCTTCTCACTCCTCCTCGTTTCCCTGTGGACACCCCCCCCCCGCTCCCCCATAGACACACCTCCCTGGGATCGTGGAGCAGTCAGCGGAGCTGCGACGTAAGGGGTTCGCGGAGGTGGCCTGCATTTCCGTGAATGACGCCTTTGTCATGGCTGCCTGGGGAAAGGAGCAAGGAGCTGAGGGCAAGGTGGGTACAGGAGGTGAAGAGGCAGCTGAGGGGATAATGCTCTTACATATGTAATAAACACAAACTATGTCTTGGATACATACTGATCTCATGATCATTCATCATTACTGAATTGCGACACATCTGTCACATCAAGCAGTTACTATGTTACTATATCTGTTAATTCTCTAATCCTTTGTGAACTGCAAAGGAACTACTGAAGGAAGAAGTAATGAATAACACAAGTGAAATGCCGATCTCATGTTTGTTCATCATTAAGGAATCATGATGCATCTTTTTTCTCAAGTACTTACTATATTTGTTCATTATTTGTACTTCAGTAGTAACTGTGTTATTACTACATATTTGTAGTGTTACCACCACACTACTAAAAAGCCCTCTATCAGAATTCCACTTTGAGGACTTGTTAAAATGCCTGTGTACTCTTTTTGTTAAATTACCATTAGTATTGTTATATAAAATAAACTGAGTAATTAGCATTACATAGTCAGGTTCATGAATGCAAGCCAGTTGCCGTATTCCTCTATTTTAACGAAAGGTTTTAACAAAGCAGTTATGATTAGTATAGAATCTAGTATAGAATAAAATAAAAGTGCTTTTGTGGTGTATTTATGAAATGGTACAAAGTCACTTTGCATCATTTTTTGTTTATGACACGTTTATGATGAAAGGCATGCCTGCATATTGTTGAGAGGTTTGTTTCATCTGTAGTTCCTCACCTGTGTGAACAAACGTACTTTGCAGGCATATATACTATGTTCCTCCGTAATTCCACTTCAGACTGATATCCTCAGGAGCACTGGCTCCCTTCTAAAGTGGGTTCCTCTAATTACAGGTTCGAATGCTGGCTGATCCTACAGGAGCCTTCACTAAGGTTGGAACCATGATTTGGTTTATTTGTTTATTTGAGTGCCTTTATTCTGAGCCCTCACTCACTGCCCGTCTTTCTGTTTTCAATTAAAAATTTTTGAATTGCATATTTATTTACATAATAATACAGCATTTGCATCTGTCTTACAGTTAGGGTGACCATATAATCCATGTCACTTTGAGCTCAGACAGGATTTGTAAGCTACCATTTCAATTAAAAATTTCACTTAAGCACTGAATTCTTGCTGTGTTCTGATCGGTTGGAACCAAACTATTTAGCAAAGCACAGAAATTACTCTATCATTTTACTATTTATTTCATCTATTTATTGTTTAGTAGCACGCTGCATGCACTGAGACCTGAGAATCTGTGTCTCGTTCTAATCATGTCAAGTGGTTTGAATGACAGTAAAGCTGATTCTGATTCTTCTCAGTTTTACAGTAGTTTGTAAAAACCGAAGTAGCTTAAAGTGTCCTCCCTGACATAGATTATCTGGTCACCATAAAGAGTCTTACAAATTCGACACTGAATTGACTAAGCTTGTGGGCCCTGTGTATGGTGGCTGATTGGGTGCTGCTGCTTCACACTGCCAGGGCTGAGGGTTTAAATCCCATCTTTACTCTCCATGTATTAGGTTTTGGGTCCGTACCCCGCATCCAGAGAGGTGCATTTACCCTAATTGGCTTCTCTAAATTGGGCGTACTGCCTGTCTGTTAGTGAGTACGTTTTCCGGCATGCCCCCCTCCCCCCCCCCCCCCCCCACCTTGTGCCCTCTGCTGCCTGTGAGGGGCTCCAGTCCCCTGTGACCCTGTCCAGGATAAGTTGGTAGATCAGGGGCCTCAAACCCCAGTCCTAGAGGGCCAGAGCCCTGCACAGTTTTTGGGTTTCCCCTCATTTAATAAATCACACCTGATTCAACTCCTCCTCGTGCTAATTACCACACAGCTCTTGAGCTGAATCATTTGTGGTGAAATGAGGAAAAAACTAAGCTACACAGGACTCTGCCCCCCCCCCAGGACCGGAGTTTGAGGCCCCTATGGTAGATGGTGGGTCAGTGTTACTCACACTGGGCTCCAGATGGTAAGTGGGATTTTCTTTGTTAAAATATAACATTGAATAACTTTAGCTTCATGTCTCTTGTAGGCAGTGGATCTGCTGCTGGCTGATGATCATTTATTCGAGGTTCTGGGGAACCAGAGATCCAGAAGGTGAGAAGACCCTGGCCTGTGATTGGCTGATTTTGATATATCAACCTTATGTTCATGCTGCTCGTTTTTGGCCAGTTTTCCCAGTTCCCCTGTGACTCTTCCACTTTCTAGATAAGTCCTGTAATGACAAAATGGTGGTAAAAATACTTACTTGCCTTCACACATAAATACCTCTGATATCTATTGTGGTTCAGTTCAATACTAGAAATATATTACTATAATTAAGGCAGTCACCTTTATTTCTAGGTCGGTTGATAGTAGTGAACATAATGGCCTTTGAGGAAAAACAGCAGGAAGCACTGATAGTTACTAATCTTAGGTAATTTGTGAGGTTACTGGCTACTGTTTTTTTCTAATTGACTGTATAGCTTCAGAATGCCATGTCTGCCTAATAGAACTGTGGCTGTCAGGTTAAAGCACTTGTATTAGACTTGTATTGTAACATGTATTGTGGTTTTCTTCCAAATTGCCCATTAATATGTGGTTGACAATTCAAAAGAATTCAAATAGCTACTCTACTGCAACACAGGATAACTTTTTAATTGGCCCTTAATGCAAAATATGAGTTTAAGAATATGGAAAGGATAGGTAGTTATTCCTTTTTATTGGCAGTAACCCATAGGTGATTTGAATAGTAAGAGAATTACCATAGTCATTATGGCTGCACTATAATTTGTTCCTTGTTCCTTGTTGAAGATCAGATTGCATTTGTTAGAAAATGTACTAGTACAACAGATCATTGTTTGAACATTTGAATAAGAAGTGAGGTGCGTATCTAGTTACTGGAAACTTAGGAAATGATTGACGGGAAAGGAAGCGTCCTATTTGGTTGGGTATTGTGACATACTACACAATGCCGGAAGTTTTTAGTCTAAATGTAGAATGATGAGTCATACTATCAGACGGTCCGTTGAATATTGGTTTGTTTTCATATATATTTCCTGTTTTCCCAATAACCATGCAAGAGCCTTTAGTCTGGGGCTTTTAACTGGCTCTGTTCTGGCTCCGTGGCTTTATGAATAGCTGTGAAATATTTGGGCCCGTACAACTGATACGTGTCTTTAGGTTGGAAATAAACTAATACCCAGAATCCTCCAGAGTATAGTACAAGCTCCGGATTGAGCACATTGCTTGCTTTTTCCGTCATAGTATCTTATGGTATGTGACTCATTGCTAATTGAGTAATTAAGCCATAGTCAATTAAAGATTATACATTATTGAAGGGATAGTAATAATGATGAACATACTTGCTAAAATGCATTATTAAACATCTCCTTCTGAAGATCAGAGATTTACACAATTTTAGTGTAAAAATACATTCCTGTCCTGATCTTGAGAATCAGCACTCTTTGGAATAGCGGAGTGTATCAGGTATCTGTTTGACACATTTTTATTATTACTCATTAGGTTTGTATGGTACATACGCATAGACTTGTCAGACTCTCTAAAACCACTAAATAAATCAGAATGTTCCTGCTCCCCTCATTTAATTTTCCCACCTGTCTTACAGGTATGCGATGGTGGTGGAGGACGGCATTGTGAAAAAAATAAACATAGAACCTGATGGGACAGGCCTGACGTGCAGCCTGGCCTCCAACATCCTCGCTGAAATAGTGTAAACAAGCTTAGACAAGTTTGTGTCCTGTAATAACTTTCCTATCAGAGTTACTCTATAATTTCCAGTTTTTGTCTGTCTTTTCAGTGAGGTGACTTTGGGTCCTGTGAGAACAGGCATATGTAAACGCACAGATAACCTTGATAAACCAGCACATTGACAAACTGGTTTTTGCTAGGATGTCCAATGGAGCACTTAAAGACCAATCGATCTCGCATTAGCTTTGAGGTATTCCTGTACTATGAATCTGCTTTCTTTACTATAAATGCACTGTTGTTCATTGTTGATCCTAAGACATTGTTAACTCAAAACGCACAAAGTAAAATTCTAATTAAGCAGTTGAGCTGTGTGTACATTACACCAGATGTGTTCAGATTTATTATTATTTTCAGCCAATTAACCTTTTTTTTGTGTATCAGATGACTAACTCCCCACTGGTATGTCGTTTGGCACAGACTGGAATCATAACAGTTTTTACATATTTTTCTTTTATTTTTGTATTAATTTGTTTACACATTGTCTAAGTATTATACAGTTCATTCTTACAGCACATGATAATGATCATCACAGGCTGTGGTGCAAGAAAAGCAGCCAAGCAGCCAGCCGAAGCTGTATGACACGCTGCCACCACATGCATCCGTTACCCACGCAAACACTCTTCCCTTACATGTAATACTCCTCAAACAAAAGCCTTAGAATGTAAAATGTAAGTCAAAACAAGACGCCCTGCACCTCCCTCCCTAACACACACACACACAGACACACACATTCAGAAGGTGAAAATCATAATAGTAACACTTGTTAATCGTAATTACAAAAGAAAACAAATGCATGAAGGCAAACTAATTAGTATAGCAAAGACAAGCCTGGTGTATGTAAGAGGATTTGAATGGCAGGGCACTCGAAAAGGCCTGATTTGGAGAAAAAGGATTCCGCAGTGGGAGCACAAAGATCACAAACTAAAAAAAAGTCTTAAAAAGATTAGGACAGAGGGAACCGGAGGAAAGAAAAGGAAGAGAACTGTACTGAGGTTGTTCCCTATTTAGACGGAGCTTATGGCACAGATGGCAACAGATTTTAGGCAGGGCTTGTACAGTACAGGATTTAACCACATACACAGGTGCATACTAGGGTAAAAGTTAAAAATGGAGGCCTTTCCTACAGCCAGCAACACTAGAAAGCAAGGCCACGTTATTGTAGTTCCTTTGCCATCTTCGACCAAATGTTTGCATGGGCCATGACAAATGTTACTTTCGGTACTAACTATTTACTTAGCATAGAACCAACTCTGGAAAACAGTTTACATTTTCATTATTCTGTAATGGATTACTATGAAGATCACAAGCAACACTGAAACAGCTTCCTTATACAGTCTTCATGTGGCTATATATGAAGCCACATACTTGTTTAAAGGTACTGGTTGTTTGCTACCAGGTGTGCAGGGGTGGGCAATGGCTGCCTCTGAACATGTCAGTTGTGAAATATCAGCTATTCGACTCTCACAATATTCACAATCTGGAAGCCACATCAAACACCGGCTTTCCGAAGGCAGCTGCTATAGAGTGTTTCTGCGGACTTTTTCTGCATGAAAAAGCTCGCTATTTCAACACCGCCCTGCTCCCACTGCCCCCTGCCCAGCCTCCGCATCTCATTCCTGGCTGTCTTCGGTGCGCCATTTTAAAAAGTCCTCCTTCCGCGCGTCCGGCTTGATTTGGTTCCGCATGCCCCCGAGCAGATTGGAGGTAGCCTCAGAAGCCACAATGAGGGGAAGCACCACAGTGGGGGGGATCTGTCGCAGGACACCTCCCACTGCCCCTGGCAAGCCTTTCTGCTCGTGCCCACGGGATGCCACGTTGCAGAGGGTCTGAGCGGTGTCTATCACTCCCTGACACAAGACAAAATTAGCAGGAAGAACACAAGCATGTCAGAAGAGATACAGTTCTCTCACTAAGTTCTCACCAAGCAGATTCAAGTTATAATTGGACTGGTGGTCCAGTAGTGTCTGTGGTCAAGTAGCTCTCCCGTGGTTCTCAAACTATGCAAGGTCCCACTAGTGTTAGACAGAGGTACAGTACTGTATAAAAGTCTTCAGCAGTCAAAGGAAAATTTTAAACTGTTCCTCACGTTAGTGACTCAGAACTACAGTACAATAATCTGTAAAAGTGTGTCAGCTTAATCATTTCAAAATCTCTCCTAAAGTCACTACTGGGTTATGAGGCTACGAAGAGGGAGCAACCAAGAACCATCTGGGTTCTGAGACCTGGCTATACCTGGAACCAGCTGAGCTCAGAACAGAGACATCTGGACACCTCTTGTTGATGGCCTATGCCCCAGAAGGGGTAGTCCGCTTGAGTCGTAGTTTAATGGAAAACATTACCCAGTCCCTCAAAATTTGGTGGTATCCATCAGAAAAGTTTTCCAGAATAAGTGCCTTGTCACAACGCTGCCTGCGAGGTCTCACCTCCCTCACGGTGTCATAAGCCTTGGCCACGCCCTCTCTCAGGTCGGCGGGCTGATGCGTTCGACGCGGGCGGGAGCCGGGACGCCCCTCAGAAATGCAGCGTGTTAACGGGGGCGTCGGGGACAGGATATCGTATACGGTCTCCGCTGTCGCCTGGGTAAAGAGGAATGGGGTTGGGGAGAATGGAGACCCGAAATGCATGTGTGTAAGTCAGGTGACACGTGTTGTAATGGCTTCTGAAACATCAGAAATAGAGAACATAGGTAACATATCCTACTGCTCATAATGCAGTTATGCTGAGTTATTTACCTTGTTCAGCTCTTAAAAATTGATATTTACAAATTTAAAATTATTTGGTGAAATGATGGTCGCATGTTCCTAATTCCTGTATCAGGTAGCTGTCATTTCACAGAATCGCTGAGATACTTCCTGGGTATCTGTCAGTAATGAAGCATTCACTTCATTTAATGAATATATATGAGAGAACACAGAGTACCAGCAGTGACCCAGTCTGTGTCCTGATGCTGGTCCTTGCCCAGGTTCACAATGATGGTACCCAATGCAAAAATCTTGAAAACTGCCGTATTACCTCGTAAAGGATGGCATGCGTATTTCAGTCAGTGACAGTCGTGGTACTGAGTGGGTCCTCCTGTATCAGTCAGTAGTGAACGTGTGCGTACGCCACGCAGATACCTGTATGGCCTGGACTAGTCGGTTGCTGAGTTCCAGGGCAGCAGAGGCGGTGGACGTGCCGAAAGAGGCTGCCCCCCGCTGGATGCCCCGGATAATGCGCCCATCTTTCCTATACTGCTCGATGGGCATCCAGAACAGGTCTCTCACACCGTGAACTGGAGGGGGGTTCATGATGACAGCATTTAATCATTCTCATCAAACATCAAGAAACCGAAAACGGAATCCGAGGCCCTCAACAGTCACACATCAATGGCTCCAAGACCTTAAATACTTAAGTTATCAAATGTATGATGTTTTACACCACAAACTTACATGGACACACACAGAATTATCCTCCTTACTCACAGAGCTGAACCACAGAGTGCATGGGACCTACTCCTCCCAGAATTCCCGGCAGCTGGTTCTTTCGGATGTCAGTCAGCCATTCGTTGACAGCATACTGGATGACCTTGTCCACGCCCAACAGCCTAGGAAACGTAAAAACATGCAAATCTATACATCCCAATATTCACCATCCTGATTCGTCAGTACGACATGCAAAAATTTCCTCACATTCACGCAAAAAATTTAAACCTGGTTTAAATATTGTTCATTCCGTGCACATAGTGGGCAAGAAGCAGGTACGGTTCATCAGATTTGAGAAAAAGAAAATAAGTAAAAGCGGTGAACTGTTACCCGTGCCGACAGCACAGTCTCTTAAGCTTGAGCTCGGAGCAGTTGAGCTGCGCCAGTCCGATCAAGATGCCTGCAAAGGTACCCTGAGAAAAACCAGCAAGTCAGACTCACATGGGCCACTGGAACTCAGTAAGCAGGACTGGGGATAAAGAAACACCAGCACAGGTCTCATCAGAATGGAGAAGGCAAAGGTCAAGGGTCATGAGTAGGTCCAATTCACAAAATCACCATAGTAATTTCACCAAATCTTTGACCTAAACATTCTGAAGATGTACGTCAACTACATCACAAGGTACAAACATATTTAGCAGCATATAAGGAACAGATGTTATTTGTTTATAATTAGTCATTTAACTGCCAACCCAGCAGTCTGGATTATTTTTCTCTGAAAAACACAGACCAGTAAGACCTGCACACAAGAACATCAGACCACACTTTAATTCAGCCTGTTTCTGAATCCTCTGCATGTCCCCACTTTCCAGACCAAGGATAAACTTTCCCAGCAAAGAGCATCATGGGTCAGCTTGCAGAGCTGCCCTCGCTCAGCCTGCCTACCTGCTCGATGACCACATGCTTGCCGTGGTAATCCAGCCAGATGGGAACCTCGGAGGTGAAACGGAACTCCCTGAGGAGGCAGAGTGAAAAGGGGCTCACCAAAGAGACAAAGGTTCTCAGTACACTGACGTATGTATGTGACACACAGGAGCCTGCAAGCAGCTTCAAATTGAGCAGAACTGATTTTTAAAAATATTTTAATACTACCATGTTTAGAAAATCTTAGAATTCTCATGAAATATGAAAAATATCTCTAGTTTCATTTTCTTCTTTCTGATTCTTATTCCGTTATTTATTGCAGCATTTAAGCAGTGCCTCCTTTCCTGCACTGTGCTGCGTTACCTTACCTTACAGTGTCAGTGATTCCCAACCCGGTCCTCAGGACCCCCACACTGTCCACGTTTTTGCTCCCTTCCAGCTCCCTGTCAGACAGTCCATACTTTGGCTCCCTACTGGCAACTGGGAGGGAGCAAAACTGTGGACAGTGTGGGGGTCTCTGAGGACCGGGTTGGGAATCACTGCATAGAAACACTTCACTTTGTAACCCTGTTATATCAACACCTCCCTATATGTACATCTACCTGCCTCACCTGAAGTAAATCGGCTGATCTGAGGAAGAGGAGGATCCGGCAGAGGATGAGCTCTGCTCACTGTAGGTCGTCTCCATGGACCCGCTGAGGTCCTGGCCGAGGCTGGTGCCGGGCTCCGGCTCCCCTGAGGGTTTTGGTGATTCATCTGCCTTCGCTGGAGGTTTCGAAGGTGACAATTTATAAAGGGAAATCGCCACCACATCTACATGAGGAGTACATCAGACTACAGCGCCGCCGCCACATCTACACGCCGCGTACATCAGACTACAGCGCCGCCGCCACATCTACACGCCGCGTACATCAGACTACAGCGCCGCCGCCACATCTACAC
>JAODJU010000002.1:25093300-25113270 GCA_026776725.1 Gnathonemus echidnorhynchus | reverse complement strand
GCGGCGTACATCAGACTACAGCACAGCCGCCACATCTACATGCCGCGTACATCAGACTACAGCACAGCCGCTACATCTACATGCCGCGTACATCAGACTACAGCGCCGCCGCCACATCTACATGCCGCGTACATCAGACTAGGGGCTTCCAGCTCCTGAACACTGGAGGTTTTCAGAGGGGTCGGTTTATTTACTAAATCAAACCATAGATTTTTTTCAATTTTTTATGACCCCTGAAGTTCACACATCATGTTTGCAAAATGAAATTACAATTGCCCAACCAATACCCCCCCCCCCCCATTTTACAGCTCCGTGGAATCTTTGTATGACATAAACCGTTGTGTGAACGGCATAAGACGGGGAATCCCCATGCCAGCCCCCGGCTCACCCTCAGCCGCTGCCTCCACGGGCAGGTAGGGGGTCACACCCGCAGCCAGACTGCTGAAGAAGTCCTTCAGAAAGAACAGCGCATCCTGGGACACAGAGAAGCCGGACAGACATCATCAGCATCTTCTGGAGTGTCCTGAGTCTCATTATTCGTCAATTAAAACGAATATTAATAATATTAATTAAATGAATAATAAATAAATGAATATTGTAAATATACCACTGATTAGCATAGCACTAGCCCAGCCAGGTGGGTACAAATAATTAAAAAAAGAGAGTATCATTACATACAATTTAATTATACAAATGTGATTGAATCGGGGAATCAGGCAGTACTATATAGTAGCTGTTGAGCAGTGGAGACGCACCTGGTCGATGTTGAGGCGGAGGGGCAGGAGACTGACCCTCAGGCAGCACTCTGGACCACCGAGACCCGACTCTGGGCAGACCTGCAGGGCCTTGATGGTCAGCTGGGAGACAGAGAGATTAGTCACAGGGCGGACAGGAGCAGACACTTTCCCCATTACAGAGGAGTAGTACTTTTTATCACTGTCACTGCCATAATCATAGATCATTAACAATAATACAGACAGAACCATTCACTCGATAGACTGGGATTGCATTAGTCCCATTAACGGCAGCCTGGTCACACATATATCACAATGCTGGCACCAAGGTTTGTCTTAAGACTTTTCTCCCAAGTGTGAAAGGTGAGAGAGCACAACCAGTCACTCATCCAGATCAATACATTTGTAAAAAACATTATATACACTAACAATAAATTATTTCACATTAATATGACTAACACAAGCCACATTTTGAAGTATAACAAACTGAAATTCATTTGTTCAAATGGTATTTTCATCTGACCCTGGGTAAAACCGCCTATGACTGGTGCTTTGAAAGGAACCTTAAGGCGTTTTTCCACTGGCATACAGGAACCAGGCCGTACCCGACCCTTACCATGAAGCGACACTAGTTACAGAGAGGTTCCAGCTCTTCTATTTTGCACTGCAGAAGGATCGGCTTGGTAAAGACGTTGTAGTGTTTGGAGAGCGACAGTGACGTAAAACCAAAGAGACACTTGTTTACTGTTCACACAGTGTACATCATGATTTACTATGTGCTAATTTCCTGTAGCACATCTGTGAGAATCATCGTGTTATGTTAGCATCAAAGGCTAACGTATCGCTAACATTAGGCCTGTTAGTAATCAGTGCCATGTCTGCGCAGGTACGGCTTGCATCATTTCCAGTGGAAAACCCTCTGCTGGCAGTTCAGCTCGGCTAAGGCTTGGTTCCTGGTGGCAGTGGAAAAGCGCCAAAAAATGACGCATGAAAAACTGAAGAGAGAGAGAGACAGACAGCAGACATGAGGCTGGAGGGGCAGGACCCCGGCGCCCGCCGCCTCACCATGTTGGAGTGCGCCCTGCGGGGCATGCTCTCGCTGGTGTACAGGTACAGGAACTTGTTGATCTGGGAGGAGGCCAGCCGATCCCGCACCTCCAACTCTTGGACGATGAACACCTGGCGAGAGAGGGGCTGCTCGCCCATGCCGGTGTCACCCAGAGAGGTGCCCTCCGCCTCCTGGCTGGAGGCAGGGAGGGGTCCAGACACAGGATAGGACTCATGCTGAAAGCTGACCTGGGGGGGACACAGTGAGGAGAGGCAGCTCTGCTGCATCATGCTGCTTTCAATGCGACTGGACTTCCTGCAGAGCACTTCCATGCATCCTGTCCTCCATATAAACACATTCGTATCTGCATTTAAGTCAGGTCACTCTGTTTATCCCAAGACCTCCCTGGCTTGTCTAGCTCCAATGAAATCATGTCAGCTTACTTAAGGTACACAGGGCAACTTTTTATGCAATGTTGCCTGGCCAATGTTTCCAGCAACGGACAACCGGGTGAGATATACAGGGCAACTATTCATGACAATGGACAGCTGGCAACAACCAATGAGAGAAGAGCAAATCTACTGCCAGGGAGATGGACACTGCAAAGATGGAATGAAGCTCCAAGTCGGTCACATGATCGGGTGCTAGCATTCTGATTGGAAGATCTCAGTAAGTTGCCCACTGAGATCAAAATGGTCTAGGTAGAAATGTGTTGCCCATTTCCAAAGGGAAAGTGCTCAAAAAGTTGCCCCAAGTATCATCGCCTTTCGAGTCAAAAGCCCACACTCACACAGACCTTAGTCAACTGAATCTCCATCAGGAGGCTGTGCTGTCTTCCACTTCCCCCCGCCCAGCGCCATGAGTTCTGGGGCCTCGGAGGGGCCGCTGATCGGGACGGGGAGCCACGAGCCCCAGGAGGAGCAGAGCGCCCCCTGGAGGAGGATGAGAGGAATGTGGTGATAAGAAGAAACATATACAGCATACATGACAAGACAGGTATAACTGTTCATAACTCAATAAACCATCTACCATTTTCATTAATGCTATTACTACGAAATTACTAAATAAAAAATTAATTTCTGCATGCTGTAATGTACACAGCTGTGATGCACATCTCCGTCTGCATGGTGCGTACCTGTGGCTGTGCTGTGCATGGGCAGAGAGGGGCCGGCCCCCGAAATCCTTGCCCCCGTACAGGTGCCACACCACAGACACCTCCCTGAGCACCACGCGGCTCTGGGGCACGGGGAAGCGGGAGGGAGCACGCAGCAGGTCGGAGCTGCCCCGGGGCCGAGAAAAGTACCCGTCTTTCACCAGGATGGGACCGGGGCATAGCATGGTGACCACTGGCTCCCCGTCTCTGGGCTGAAGCAGGGGGGTGCAGTGTAAGGAACAGAATTTCGCACTGGATACTAGGAAGGTGCATAACCAGGAAGGAAAAGCAAAGTAATAAACAAAGCAAACTCACCGGGATGCCCATCCCAGGAGCCTCCAGGATACAGAAGTCGTCGTTATCTGTAGAGCTCTCTGACTCCGCCTCTGACCCCACGTCACACTGCAGCTCATTGGCTGCACTCGCCAGTCCATCAGCGTCTAGATCCTCCCCTTCTGGCAGTGAATGGAGCTTGGTGGCCTCTCCAGGAAACAGGTAGACGGAGACAGGCGAGTTGCGCTGTACATACGCCGTAGAAGCTAGCGAACCACCCCAAACAACAACAAGATCAACAGCTTCAAATCAAGAGATTCAAACCATGCATTCACATTTACAGAGCAGTACTGGCAGTCCCCAGGTTAAGGGTGTCCAACTTACGGACAACTCATACTTATGAACGGACTGCCATATAAAGCCTATTATATTAAAAATATGAGTTACATACAATAGGTCGTAATAACGTAATAACAAACGCACATACTACTTAGTGACACTCATGGAAACATTGTGCCGCCTCAGCAATTCGTCAGCCCAAAGTACAGTATCAAATGTAGTTACTTTTATTTTTACTGTATTATTACTGTTATTATGCACTACATTATTATTATGATTAATATTGTGCACTGCATTATTATTATGATTAATATTATGCACTGCATTATTATGATTAATATTATGCACTGCATCATTATTGTTCCAACTTACATACGAATTTGAATTAAAGACAGAATTAGGGAACAATGTCATTTGTAACCCAGAAACTCCCTGAACTAAATGAATTATTTCTTGAAGCCCAAGTTCTACAGATGCATTTTCTTACCGGAATCCACCTCGTCTCGTTGACTCTTCTCAGTATCAATCAAAGCATCAGTCAGATCATACTGGTTGATCTCAGCGGTCTCGGCAGGAGGGCAGGGTGGGGCGTTGGCGGGGCTTTCTGAGAGCTGGGGGAGGTTAGGCCACAATACATGGCTCAGAACACCCATCGCTCTCAGGGAGACATCATCCGACATTCCATAACCGAGGAAGGAGCACGGATCTGAGCATCATCCGACATTCCATAACCGAGGAAGGAGCACGGATCTGCGCATCATCCGACATTCCATAACCGAGGAAGGAGCACGGATCTGCGCATCATCCGACATTCCATAACCGAGGAAGGAGCACGGATCTGAGCATTGCACTGAGGCCCCTTACCGGCAGTTTTTGTCCCGCGATCTCAGTGGGGGAAGTGTGCCGAGGGGGGGGGTGCAGGTCACCACGGGACACCAGGTATTGCAGCAGGTTGAGCAGGGCGGCACAGGAGTCTGCGCAGGTGTGCAGGTGGACCACGTTGTTAGAACAGCGCAGCTCGAAGAGGGGCTGGTTCTGTGGGAGGGGCCACAGAGAGACTGTAAAACCACCCTGGTGGTGGACATTTCGCATCTCCACGAACTCCACAAAGCGATTCTCCTGCGTCACGTGACAGGATCCCAAGTCAAGCTGACAGCGGAGCGACGCCGAATATCACATTCGATGGGGTTCTGATGAGCCCTGCCTGATCTCCATCTCACCCACCAGCTTCCCGGATTCGCTGCCCTTCCAGGTGGTGATGGCCAGCTCCAGCAAATCGATGTCCACCACGCAAACATAGTCTAGCGGGTCAAAAGAGAGAAAAGCTTCTTATCACCGGAAACTCAGCTGAGTCACGCTTATGCCTAGCTGGCTGCTCACAGCTGTATGCTTGAGATGCACCATCTGCCCCTCTATGTCTCTATGGACAACAGCATCTGCTAAACAACTGTAAATGTATTACACCAAACGTAAACACCCACTAACACATGCACACACTGGTTACAAAGAGGCTGAAGCAAGCATAGATATAAGTGACACATCTTTATGAAGACATGACGTAAACACATTGTCAGACACCTACACCTCCATTCCATACAGGTCCTACCTCTTCTCAGATCCACAGCATCACTCTCGCATTTATCCGACAGGTACAGTGCCGAGTCGTCTAGGATGAACCTGACAAATGAAACGCAGCTGGATTCAGTCACCCACCCTTTCACACTTCTCCCTTCGTCACTGCACACTACTCACAATACGCAGCTGTAGAAAAAATGAAGAGACCACTGCATATGTATAGGTTTTTTTTTTTAAATCTGTCTGTCCTGGTTTAATCCTGGTTCTACTGGCAAAAGGCTACATGACAGGTTGCTTCCAGGCTCAAAATTTCTAAGACAGCAGTAGGCAAAAACAAGGTGAAACAGAAAACACTGGGAATGACTAAAAAAGCGGTGGAACCTGAAATTCTAATGGCAGAGACGACCATCAACGTATTCAACAGTTTCTCGTGAATTGGGGGATGATGTCGAGTGACCTTCAAAATGAATGGGAACCATTACGTGCAGGTGTGGAGTGCACTGCTAGGAAAGCTCGTATCAGGTGCTTTCAGCTCATATCAGGTGAGATTCTGTTAGTGTGTCAAAATGGATTTGACAAACAGAACTTTAGATGCGTGTTTTGAGCCATAGAAATGCAACTGATGTGTACTGTACGGGGTTGTCAACTCTGATACATCTGGCGTAACACTCATGCTTTCAGATTCTCAAGCTGACGCAGGAAATCTTACAGCAAATCTATATTATTCCATTATAAACCTAAAACTAGCTACATCAAAAGCGCTGGGGTAGTTTGCAAAAACTTACAGCCTATCTACAATGTAATAAAACTGTTACATACATGTAAATGCGTGTGCATATATGTGCAGACTTGTCTCAAATTGAAAATCTCACCAAAGCCAGCTGACCAAACTTATGACAAAAGTATGAATCGAAACGTAAGTGAGCTTTTGCGGAAGCTGCCGCTCCAGCTGTTACCTGAGGTGAAAGGTCGCAGTGTCCACGATTATGTTGCTGGAGAGAGAGAAGGATTCTGCAGTGAACAGCACACGCAAAGGAAGGTACAGCGGCCTGTTGGGGGACAGGGAGGGGAAGGATCATGCTCCTTTTCTAAACGCCGTTCTCTAAAAGATGACATTACGGTGGCAGCGCGTGGCTACGGTACCTGTAATCGACAGCGCAGGCAGCCAGGTGAGTGTGCAGGACCGTGATTACAGCAGGTGGTGTGTAGCCCAGGATGGGGTCGTCAATCACATCCAGGAAATCCACCAGCTGCCAAACACATTGCCATGGGTCAGTAAACAACCCAGCGGTTCTCAAACTCAATGGTATGCATAACACTGGTGGTATGCAAGCTCCCTCTAGTGGTATTTCTGAGATGGTACATGGTGTAAAAACCACTGATCTAGATTAGCTGTCTCACTGCCACCAGCCAGTATTAACAGTAGGTGGTTCCAAAGTCAACTGTTTAGCTGTGTCAAGGATGGCAGTATACCCAGAAACCTTCATTTGGGAAAAGTTTAAGGAGGAGAATGGTCACCTGTTCGTGCCAGCTGTGATTGGTTAATGCCATGTGATGCCGAAGGGTGGCTCCCTGGAGACGAAGAGCAACCAGGAACTCCTACAAAGGCAGTGACATGCACATGCTGGGTTCAAAGGTTACTCTTCTTTATTAAAAAACCGCTCACACAGAGAACCGCGATCTTGACGAGGCCTGATAATCACACAGTCCCACACAAATGGAGATGCCAGACTAACCTTCACGTTCCTTTGGAGGTCCAACGTGATCCTGATGGCCGTCGACAGCATCTGAGCCCCAACCTCCCTACCCCCGATGCAGCTGACCCCTGCTTCTGAGGGATAAACAGTGGCGTGCAGATACTCTGGGGGTGAAAAGCTAGGAACGTCCAATCGCACAGGAATCGGGGAGTCTGGGACCACAGCTGCAGAAAGGTGTTCATTCACAGATTTAGTTCCTACAGAGATCAGGCTACATTCGGATATATACACATCATTAAACACTTTTTACACACATTTTTTAAATGAGGAGGTATAAGTCATTGCTTCTCTTCTCACCTTTATGGTACAGCTCCACTCTCTTGCTCTCAAGACACAGAAAGTTGAGGTAGGGGTTGCCCTGATGTTGTGTTACGCTAAATATCTTCCCCCCTTTCACATCCAATATAAGCTCTCCATGGCTGTGTTCCACAGGGCGCCCTGTCTCCCCCTTCAGGCAGGCAATATATGGCAGTGAGGTGCAGACAAACATACAAGCATATTCACACCCTGAACAAAAAATGCGGTTTAACAGCGCAATAAAATGTCATAATCTTACCAACTACGCAAGCAAATGTGAAAAAGCATTGTCCTGTCTGGAATACAGACAGTAGTATTTCATCCCCAAAATAAGGCCTCACACAAAAGAACAGACACCACCGCAGCCATCGCTCACCTTGCTGTCCGTCATGACCTGAAGACGCCCCTGGCCAATGTGAATGGTGAGGGAGAGGAAATTCTGGGAGGGGCTAGAGCACAGCTCCGCCCTCTTGTGCTTTACAGATTCCTTGGCCGTGAGGAACTGATGTTCCTCCTCCTCTGAGTCCGAGTCTGAGATTGAGAATATAGAAGCTATTGGTATGAAACCGCGAAGACACGGTACAGCGATCCATCACCACAAACAGCACAGCATGGAAAACTGCAGCTTAGTAAGAGGTACAAGGCCTCACTGCACACGGCGGCAAACAGAGACCCACCCAGCCGAAAAGCCGACTTGCAGAGGCGGAACTCATCCTCCTGGGAACGAGGAACCTGGCATGGCGGGTTCTGTGGCCCAGAGGAACCCAAGGGTGTCGAAGGTTCGGGTTCCCACATTAAGAGGTCATTGTTGATGCTGGAACAGTGATGGGGAGAAAGAGCAGGACAGATGTAGCACAACAGAACCATCAAAGAATCACAAAAGGGCTGCTGAACATCATAATAATACGAATTTAATTGTGCAGCCAAGGCTGTTGCGTAATATGGGATCAGCCATAAACAGTTTTAAACTATTGCAACATCTTCTGGCTCACACTCTGGACTGGACATTCCCAGTCCGGGGGGGGGGGGGGGGGGGGGCGCTGAGTGGGCCCCCTGCTGTTTGTTTCATATGCACCTTCAGTCTTACTCATCTACAATGTGGGGCTCAAGTGGACAGGGTGAAGTATCTGCCCATACTCAGCTGTATCCATGGCGATAAACACTGCACTGAACTGGGCTATAAACTGCAAAAAATACGAGGGGCACATATGGAGGAGGTAGGTAGCTATTTGGGAGATTGATGCCATGTCAGCATCTCACAGTAACCAGATAATATTACACACACACACACACACACACACACACACACACTTGTGTTTGTATCTTTGTGAGGACCATCCATTCTTTTCTATGGGAAAAACCATAATCCCAAGAATGACAACCTTAACCCCCTACCCAGCCCTAACCTATGTAACAAAACAAAATACAGGACTTTTGGCATTTTTACTTTTTTGATTACAGATTATAGATTTTTATAAAATTGAGTTTCCCCTTGTGGGGACTTGAAAAATGTACCCACAAGGTGAAAGGTTACAGGTTTTCCTCAAATCACACACACATTTGATAAACATACATACATACATATGTGTGTGTTTGAGAGAAAGAGATATAAATGAACTGATATGTAAAAAGGGGTAATTGAAAATGAATATTAAATATGTCTAGTGAAACTGAAAAGGCACAGCAGGAAAGTGGCCCCCTGCAGGCGGAGTGCGGAATGGCAGCCGGTGTAGATACCGGTTATATATGCTCTGATAGGCCTCTTTGCTGGGAAGCAGCACTGCGGCCAGGGGCAGTGTGATGTCCACCACGCACTGGCTCTGGGACACACACTGAGCCTGGAAGTCCTGCATCTCCACAGGGTCCGCGGGGATCACCATCTGAGACGCGTGAAGAGCGGAGAGACACAGGAGGCGGGAAATGAGGCGGCCAATCAACTCAGAGCTCGACTGCAACTTCTTTTTCATTATTTTTCTTTTTTTGATCAAGCAAAAGAATGTGGTTAAATGGTCTGAATGGGGATGAATAGTCCAATCCTGCTATTCATTACTGTAACTTCACAGAGCAGAGAATGGCGACATGGGAGAGCAGAGCCCAGTGAAGGGCCCCGTGTCTGAGGGCCCCACCAGGGGCCCCCCGTACCTCTTCGGTCTCGAACATGGTGCGGTTGGAGGAGAAGGGGGAGCTCTCCCTCTCCCTCAGCTCACAGGGGGTGTCCATGGAGACAGAGGCAAGGTCCCCATCCATAGCCAGGCTGGTCACCCTGCTGCCCTCAGGCCACCGCCGGCCAGGGCCCTCAGCAGCTCCGCTGGTCACCCTCACGGAGATTCTACGGGGGGGGGGACGCACATGCCATTAAACGCTGGGCAGGATGCGACCGCCAGGTGTGACGCCACGAAAAGGAGCACGAACGCAGCACCGACAATGACATCACGAACGCAGCACCGACAATGACATCACGAACGCAGCACCGACAATGACATCACGAACGCAGCACCGACAATGACATCACGAAGCAGTTATGTCACTCTGTCTGCTGAGACCCGGAATGAGCTCAGAGCTGTCAGGCGCAGGAAGCCGTGTGTGTTTATGACACTGGGACTGCTGGGACTCCCTCTGGCCAATCGGCACTCACACACTCACCTGGGTATGCTGTCTGGGGTTTGGGAGTCCGGGTTCTTCTGGACCCGAATGCAGGGGAAGGTGCGGCCCTCCCAGCCTTCATACACGCCTGAGAGAGGGGGAAGGAAAGGGGAAAGGGAGAAGAGCGGAGGTGAAACGGGAATAACAGCCATTTCCTAATAACCGGGCCCACAGTCTCCCTAAATGCTCACCATGAAGGTCGCTGAAGCTGGCCTCCAGCAAGTGGCTCATGTGGGCCCCGCCCACAGACTCCGGCCCCAGGTGAGTGCGGAGCTCCAGGTGGGAAAGCTCCAGACTCAGGGTCTCGGTCCGGACAGCCCGCCGGCCGGGCGGGCGACGCTCACCCACGGGCCGAAGGTCTGGAATGGGGAAGCGGACCTTCAGAACCGCGTGTGGGGAGAGCACGGTCAGGGAAGAGTGGAGCTCGCAGGTCTGCATCTGGAGGAGAAATACCAGGAGAGACCAGGAGGCCAGTTAAACGGAGAATTTATTTTGGTTTAGGAGACGTGGAGGTGCTGGGGACACAGTGGGCAGCGCCACCTGCTGGGGCATCTGCGGCTGCGAGGGGGTGTGGCTGAGAGCCCGACTCAGCGTCTCCAGCCTGTTCAGCACGTCCAGGTCCAACTCGGCCGTCAGCTCAGCCAGGTCCAGCCGCACCGTGCTGTCTCTGCGAAGCTGCTTCTGCTTCAATCCGGCCTGCGGGAGGGAGACACGGCACAGGTCACGCTTACACTCCCGTATGCGCAGCTCAGATGCACACGCTCCCATACGCACAGCCCAGACGCACACGTTTCTGTACAAACCCCTCAGACACACACGCAGATTCCGTACGCACATGCTTCTGCACACACTGCAGATATGCACGGTCCCACACATAACCAGACAAACCTTGCGCTGCTGCTTCTCTGTTAGAGCGTAGTGGAGGACAGCGCAGGGCCTGGCCATAGCGCCCATGGAGAATGAGCCAGCTCTGTGAAACTGCAGAAGCTGGAAAACACACAGAGAAAAAGACATCAAGTCAGTGTGATGGCAACAGAAAGACAGAAACTGTAAAAATACATCTCAGTGAAAAGAGATCCTTCAGCAAAACATTTTGCTGCACTCCAATAGTCACAGTTTGTCAGTGTGCTGGGTTCAGTCTAATACTCATATACATCACTGTACAGTAGTACTGTGTGCAGTGAGCTTGGACCTCAGTCCCGCAGCTGTTCGCTGCTGCAGTTCACCTCTGTATACTCCGGTCTTCCCGCCTCCAACAGGCACTCAAGCAGCTCCAGCCGGCTGAACGAGAGGTCGGAGGTCACCTCCCGGGCGTGCCGACCCGAGCTCCGCATCTCACACGACACCTGCACCGCCGCACCCGTAATCCTGCCCAAGAGGGGATGGGAGACGGAGGGTGTCGACACACTCAGCTACACAGCACAGCCGTAGGGCGTACCGGGCCGAGAGAAACTCCAGGAGGTGCGCAATGAGAGTAGGACATGAGGACAAGTAATCATGGAACACCACAGGTCATTACTATCACCAATAAGGACAGAAAGGTGACCACAGGTGGTCATGGAACATCACAGGTCATTACCATCACCACTCATTGCAATATACCTATTTTAACTTTACTAACTTTACTCTTTAACTTTACTATCATCAGTATCATGATTCTCTGTCTTATGGAAACTGGACCACTGTTCAGCTGGTCTCCTTGAGAAGCTGACATGATGGGTAACACACCTGAGGTGGGAATGAGGGCAGGCTTTGACGAAGTTCTGCCTCAGGTGGCTGAAGTCCCGACCGCTGAACATGGTGTCCTTGAAGTAGGCCAGTTCACTGAAGAAGACCCGAGACACCTCGGCCAGCGGGGGAAGCGTCCCCCCGGACCCAGGCCCGGGGGGCTCGTGCTCTAGCAGCGTGAGGGTGAGTCCGCCCAAAGAGAGGCGGAGCAAGGCGTCGGGCTTGAGGGGCTCGGGGGGGGGGCGCTGCGAGGAGCGACCTGGGAAGCAAAGCGTACAGGTTGCAGAGTGCGAACCAACAAAGTAAGCAAAGTACTAAAGTACAAAGTACTGCCTCCCCAGCAAAGCCAACCCCCAGGAGCAGAGCAGTGAAGATGCACATCCTCCACAGCCATATGGAGGGGAGGCTTCACAACCCAACAGGAAGACAACACCTGTCATGAAGACTGCAACTCCTCAATACGACACAAGGTGAAAATTCACAACATATAAACAGGTGTGTGTTTGCGTGCTTTGGCCCTGTGTGATTGGTTAGGGTACCTGTGGTCCTGGTGCTGTGGGGCAGGCTGGATAGCGCTCCCGGCACAGGGTAACGTCTGGGGCAGTTCATCATCAGCTGAGAGGGGAGAAAGGGGGTGGCCAAAAGTTTGGAGCGTTCCATTTGCTTTCGGATCCGATTTTCGGATTCCGATATTACGTCACATCCGCTAAAACCTCGGGAAAACCGAGTCGGATACGTTCCATTTGCCACAGAAGTAGCAATACCATGGACCCATATGAAAAAGCAAGATTTTTTTGCTTAGCCAGACAACTTGTCAGATTTAAGGTACCTCAGTTTAAATGGCCTTTATCTTCGTTCACTTACAATTAGCCCGAACCACCTTAAATCCGACAAATAATCCGACTAATCATGAAATCCAATTCTAGCCCGGTTAATTGGAGATCCACTCTACAGGCGTCTGCAGTTAGACCCTTCTCAGAAACGGGGACACGCATGTCGTCACTTCCGGCTCCAAAACTCGGAATCCAACTCGGAATCCCAATTCCGAGGGCACATAGAACGCACCATATCATCAGCGGGCAGCTCCCTTTGGCTTTATGGGGTTGACAGAATTTGGCCCTGGGGAATGACACCCGGGGAACCCTGTGGTGATGTCCATCATGCATGCCTGCACACCTACAACACCAGTCAAAAGTTTGGACACACCTACTCATATAAAGATTTATTTGTACTATTCTCTAAATTTTAGAATAATTATAAAGACATCAAAACAATAAAATAATCCATATGGAATTGTGCATTGACCAAAGAAGTATTAAACAAAAATAACTTGTGGGTTGGGACTCAGAAAGTTGCCAGTTCAAATCCCTGGGTCAGCAGAGAGATCCCACCACTGGACCCTTGAGTAAGGCCCTTAACCCCAGCTGCTCCAGGGACTGGCTGATCCTACTGTCCCCTCTACACCAGTTCCATGAGGTGGCCTCCTGGGATGCTTTTCCAGCTGTCCTGAAGGAGGCCCCACATACAGGCTGAGCTCTCATTGGCCGCTTTTCCTTCACTCTCTGGTCAGACTCCTCCAAAACCATTTAGATTTACGTCATGTGATGTGACACTCTATAATTCTCCATTGTAGGCAGCTTGGCGTGTCCAAATTTTTGACTGGTACTGTATGCGAGTGCAGATGTTGGCAGGTACGTACTCCTCACCCCGGGGGACAGTGGCTGTGGCAGGCTCAGGCTGTGCAGTGAGGACTCCATGTCACTGTCGGACAGCTCGCTGCCCGATCGTCCCGACATCACACTGCTGCTCATGCCCGCCCCCATAGAGTAGAACATTTCTGAAACAGAGAGCCAGCAGGGCTTCCTCACTCGACAGCTGCGGCTCACAAGCTCTTCGGCGCCTGCCCTCCCCGGCGTCGCCGCCACACCCCTGCCGTGCCTCCCCAAGCCCCTCACCGGCATTCTCCACGCTGCTGATCAGCAGCTCCCCCTCGGCCTCCTCGTCCGTCTCCTCCTCCCTCCCTCGCTCTCGCTCCCCGGCATCAGCACTCAGCTGCTTGCTCAGGTCCTCCTCGATCAGCCGCAGGTCCTCCGACCCCAGGGGACGGCTAGGGGCACCCGCGCCACAATGGGGTTCTGTGGGAAGGCCCAATGTCCCGGCAGGAAGAAGGAGGCGAGGTGGGAAGAAGCAAGGAAAGGGTTAATAAGGTAATGAGGTATGTGTACCAGGGTACAGGTGATACAGAACAATAATAAGGTGTGTGTACCAGGGTACAGGTGATTCAAAGCAGTAATGAGGTGTGTGATTCAGTGTAGAATCAGTACAGAGCAGTTATGAGGCTTATGTGACAGGGTACAGGTGATACAGAGAAGTAATGAGGTATGTGTACCAGGGTACAGGTGAAACAAAGCAATATTGAGGTGTGTGTGGCAGGGTACAGGTAATACAGGACAGTAATAAGGTGTGTGTACCAGGGTACAGGTGATACAGAGCAGTAATGAGGTGTGTCAGTGTACAGGCAGTACAGAGCAATAATGAAGTGTGTATCTCAATGTACAGGCAGTACAGAGCAATAATAAGGTGTGGGTACCAGGGTACAGGTGATACACAGCAGTAATGAGGTGTGTGTATCAATGTATGGGAGGTACAAAGCAGTAATGAGGTGGGTGTGTCAGTGTACAGTGTACATCATTACATCATGCAGTAAAGACGGTTATTCAACAGTGGGGGGGTACTGTACCCGTATCGATGCAGAGTGCTGACATGAGGTCCATCAAGTGCGTGATCTGGTCTGGGGAAAGCAGCAAATGCAGACAGCCAACCTTTCCATCCAACTCCAGCTGAGGGTGGGAACAACAGAGAATGCGAGTAAGAGAGAAAACAGGAGACTTAGAAGACAGGAAGGGGGAATGGTTAAGAGGGAGAGATTAAGACGGTGAAACTAAACGTCACGAAAAACTCAATCAAACATCCACGGTGAGGAAAAATATAAATTATAAAACGGCAAACGTAAAAAAAAAAAAAAAGGGACCCAGACAAACTGTTGCTGAGTGTTTGAGGGACCAAAGGCAGGCACAGAAAACGGCCCGGTCTCTGCACCTTGGGTCCAGGCAGTGCCTCATTCTGTTTGATCTTCACAGTGGTCTCCATGAAGCCAGAGCAGCTCCCGATCAGCAGGGGGTGCTGCGGGGTCGCGGGGGTCTCCCGCTGCTCCGCTGGGGGGCGTCCCTCACTGTCACTGTCAGGCTCAAGGCCGTCCTGGGCAGTGGGAGAAGGCAGCGGTTTAGAAATGCTTCCAGGTATGACCACAAGCCTCGTGTTCATCACCAATTTCAGACAATGAACTCAGCAAGAGTTAAACTGTCAGAACAAAACACGAAACATCAGAGGAAGCCCCACAATGACACAGGGGGTCAGGGTGGAGATTCAATCCCTGGTCACTGCACCACTGCACACCGTGTGCAAACAACCAATAAACCATCCACAAGAAAGAACAAACAATTAATAAATATTTTAGAGCGACTTACTAACACCATCAAAAAATATTTTATTACTTATGTGTAAAATACAATGTAAAAATAGAAAATTCTTGCAAATTTAATTTTGGAAACTGTCTGACACAACAAAAAGCTATACAGGCTAACAAGATAAATCTAGCATCACTGAAGCTGTCAGCATCACATAAAAATAACATGCGATGCTGAAAATGTGGGATGGTTGCGGAAAGGGTCCATGGTCTGTCTAACTGCGAAGGCCGTGTTCATTGCCACACTCCCAGGGACACACATCATACACCTGAGATAGGACCAGGCTCGTACCTGAGGCACACCAAAGGTCTCATAGAAGAGCTGGATGGCACTGAGCTGCAGGATCTTGTGTAGGATGGCAGGGGGTTGGTGGATGTCCATGGGCACAGTTTGACTAGAGTCACGCACTGCCTCATCACAGTAATCAAGCCTGCAATTCATCACCAAACCACAAGGAGGAGTACGAGTTAACCTTGCATTACTGAAATCCCTCCAGTACCACCCAGATAAATGTTGCAACCTTTGATGTGTTTTGTCACGGCATATGTTCCTAAATCACAAATTATAATCCATAATCCATCTGGTAGAAACCAATACAAAACAAGAAGTTTAACTGTAAAAACAGGACTAAATGAGAGCACTTCCTTGACTATATGAGAGATTTTTACAACTTCCAGATGTTGCAATAACTCATCAGCTGTTTCACAATAGAGTGCAAATCATGTACAGCAATGCCTGCCTCTCAGAGAGCAATGCCTGCCTCTCAGAGAGCAATGCCTGCCTCTCAGAGAGCAATGCCTGCCTCTCAGAGAGCAATCTCGATATAGGAGCGGACTGGCAACAAACAGCAGCCCGGGAATTTGCAGCCAAGAGCCCCCCTGGGGGTTGGAGGGGTATATTTTGTTGTAACTGAGGGGTGGGAGTCGCCCTTGGTATATTCTGCCGATCGCGTTCACGTAGGCTCAATAATGTCGCTGTTGGGGAAGGGGTCTTGAATATTAAGTGTTCATGAATATCGCGATTTTAAGAGGTATCTGTATCTTTCATTATCATAGCTATAATAAATACAAAATAAATGCCAAGCACCACATCTACACAGACACTACATCACCATAAGGTTCTGTGCTGATCTGCTCAACAAAAACACAAAGACATAAGTCAAAGGTCTTTCACATGTTCATTATGTAGAACCCCAGCAAAGACACAATGCAATGCAGAGTAATTAAATATATAAATATACACGACTCTTTTTACATACAAGTATTTATATGCACACAAAAATGCACACAGAAACTAACCGTTTAATATGCACCTCCAAGGCAACGCCAGTATTTAGATCCAGAGGCTGGTGTTCAATACGGACAATGGTGTCCAGGAAAGTGACTTTAATCCGACGAAGCACTGCATAAGACAAGGGGGAGTTTTAATCGATTGTGTATTCTGCTCTTACACCCCTGACACAGGTGCTGCATCTACAGAAATAATATCCATTTTCTGATAACAGTGAAGTCGAACAACACAATACAGACAAATGGAAGAAAGTTAATCTCACCAGTCTCAATAGTCTGAGCAAACATCTCTAGCCCTTCCAGAGGTGCAGGCGGTTCCTCGGACGCCTCAGGGGGGTCCTTCAGGCACTCCTGTGCCAGCTGCATGCTGGAAGTCATGCATGAGGACCAGCCCTGAGAGTCCCAGACACCACCTAAACATAATCATACTCAGAGTCAAGGGCCACTTAAAAATTCACTTTAGGCAAAATAAAATGTACCTTAAAAATAAAGAGAAAGTTTCAAAAGGGACACTTCCAAAGCCTGCTAAAGAAAGGTTTTTTACCTTAAATTGCTTCAAAAAAATAAAATGTGTAAACTAGTAAAGTTTAAGAATTATTTGGTATACAAGCTTTGGACAAACGTGTCTTCTGCAATAGCAGTCATTAATACCTAATTAGTATTAACAGAATGCAATTTGGAATCACATTGCTCCTTGTCTACATGGAGTCATTTTATTACTGTTAACTACTTTTTAACGTTGATGACTAATGACATGGCAATTTATCACTTCTAGACCATGAAGTATAACATCATTACTTACTGGTCCTGTACTTGGGCCGGCATGTCAGCTGTAGACCAGTGACAACCAAGGTGCAGTGGTCAGTAACGAGAGCCGCCCACGGTATGGTCACAGCAATGCTGCTCAAGAAACCTTCTACTATTTCCAGGGGAGCCCCCACAGACTCCAAAAGCTCGTTCACCGACTGCCAAAGGGGATGAAGAACACGGGCATCACCGGGACGGAGGGCAAAGGATCTGTACGTTCTCACCCACGTAAATCACCGTTGATTATTTAAAATGGCTTGGAAGTTGGCTGTCGTGAGCAGCGTGGTCAGACATAATTAATATCCGGTTTTGACACGTACATGTATAGCTCACGCATATATTTTTCTTCATACCAACGGCACACCGCTACATCTATACTATGGCGACATTTAACTGCTAGTCAGTCACTTCAATACGAAAGATGCTGACCGGTGTTATTTTTAGACCGTCGTGCCAAGAATTTTATCTATTGTGAAAATTATGGGTCGCTTACCCAGACATCAAGGTTAATATCTCGGATGACCCCGCTGCCGTTGTACAAGTCCAAACTGAGCTGCTCCAAACTCAGTCGCTCCTGGAGGAAGTGACCGAGGTAGTGCTGTAAAAGGTACCGACAGGCCCGCTTTTTGATTGAGCCGGACCAAGGGAAGAGCCAGCGGGACATGGGGCCAGAGAGACTGGGGTAAGGGAGTGAAGAGGTGGTGGAGGAAGACGAGTGAGAAAGCGATTCTCCGGTAACTGCATAACAAACAGCAATGTGCTATTGAGGAAAGAGCAAAGGGAAGGGGCTAAAGGGGCTAAGGAAGGGGTAGAGAGCGTCGACTTCTGACTTCGTTTGACACCTAAATTCAAAAATGCTTCGTGTCAAGGAAGACTGCGCCTCCAGTTTCGATGTACGCGTGCTTTTCGTCGTTTTCAGTTATTTTCTAATCCTCTTTCTTATTATATTTTGTCGAAACCAAAGGACGAGCTCAGTCGCTTTGCTCCTGTTCTTTAGTTGTTTATTGTTTTCATACACGAACTGAGAACAGAGCGGCGCTGCGTCATGACGTAGGCAATGTTACACGGGGACCGAGAGACGCCATTTTTGGAAGGTCAAAGAAACGACAGCGATTACACGCAACATTGCGTGTTTTAAGATATATTAACAGTAATTAACCTTACGTGTGTTTGTGTTCCACTTCCGAAGACGGATTTCTGAGATGTACTTTATGCAATATGTAGCTCAGCAGTTCAGGTAATGATTTTCAAACATTTTCACATATCACGTTATCTTCAGGCCAAGAAACCATTGCCGAAAGTGACCTGATTATATTACTGACGCAATTTGTGCCCAATACCCACAGTAAGGAAATATCAGGATTCTCTTGGTATTAGGACCTGTACCTATTGCTCATTAGTAAACTTCAATGCAAATAAACCACTTCTTGCTTTGCCATTTTAAACAAGTACCAGCTCATTTACTGAAATACATTTAAAAATGCAGACTGAAAGCCAAAAAACAAGAGACCAATCATTTATTCAAATTACTGTGTTACTTTAATAATCATGTTGTATTACTAGATTTATATATATATATATAAAAAAAACAAAGCTCCAGACTTGGAAGGAGTAGTCAGGTTTCCTATGTTTGGACAATTAAACAAAAGGATAACTACAATAAAAACAAAACAGGAAAGCAAATCCATATAAAAACAAATCGGTATGATTACATCTCACAGTTCAGTTATTTTACAATCTGTTTTATTTCTCCCTTTTCACTTTATGAAAGCAACATCTGGGATCTTCCCCTGAGCCTGGGAAAAAGAAGAGACACAATAAGAATCAGCAAAGACTGAAGTGCACCGTCAACAACAAAATTAAATAGTGGTTCACTTAAGATTCTGAGAACAAATCAGTTTAATTCACCTTCAGCTGTGTGAAAATCTCAGCAGCTCTGTTGAAGTCCCAATCGTTATCTTGTAAACACCTTAAAAATAAATAAGTAAATAAATGATTTACTGCAGTATATTCTTGTACTGTTCAGATACGTAAGTGGAGGTGACTTTCCACTCTCTAGGATTTTAAAGGTAGCACAAGAGTGGGATGAAAAGGAAACCTTGATTTCGTTCAATGTTCAGTAAGTATATTTTGGAAACTACTTTCACCTATGAAATCATATAGAAACAGACAAATAAAATCAAGTGTTTTCTAGCTATATACTACATACCTAGCCTGGCAGTATAATGAGTCTGGCCAAAGTGCAAGTCACTTAAAGCATCTGACAAATGTAACAAATTAAATGGCTGTTTTACTGACTTCTGGGACCACTCCAGGTTCATGCCCGACTTCTGGGAGAAAGAACTGAGCATTTCCTGCTGAGGGGCAGAGAGGGTAGGCACAGGGCTGCTGGAAGGTGTTGGGGCAGGGGCTGCAAAGGCTTTCCGGATCTCCTCCGTCGTGGCGTTCCGCACAAACAGCTCATCATTCACGATACAAAGCCTGGGGGACAAAACATCGCAAAAGATGACAATCAAGCAGAACGCTTTCAGAGAGTGTAGAGATCACAGAAGCCTCCCAAATATGGAATCATCACCACAAAACAGTAACGAAAATCAGGGTTGCTACACAATTTAAATGCTATTCTTTTAAATACCTTTTTCAAAACACACACAAACTGAAATGTCCAGTTTGTTTATTCAGCACAGAAATTAAACATGGATACTCATTTTCAATGGAAGCTCTATTTAACCCTCTCAAGGCAGGCATTGCTGATTTGCAACAGTTAAAAACTAACTACCTTATTACCCCACATACATAT
>JAODJU010000002.1:25048159-25078939 GCA_026776725.1 Gnathonemus echidnorhynchus | reverse complement strand
CGGGGTTACTGGCTTTTCGGGGTAACTTGTCGGATTTAAGGTAGTCTGGGCAAAATGTAAGTGAACGAATATGAAGTTTAAATTTAAATCGTGGTACCTTAAATCCGACAAGTTACCCCGATAAGCCAGTAACCCCGCTTCGTAGTACAGGCCCCTGGTGTGGCAATGCGCCCATAGTGCACTGGTAACGCTAAAATGAGCATTTCAGATCAGACCAACGTGTGTAATGATACACATTTACATATAAAAAGTTTCCATGATGGGATATGACTTTATGGACACTCCATCCATTATGTTAGAGTCGAGCCTCAAGTTTGTTGCACTCATAACTTGGTGTTGAATCCATGTTAAAATCGGATCACTGGCACGCTTATAAAATACCCATATATAAAATGTGTAAATTTTTCTGTTTTGCCATGCGGCTATTAGACCCCATACTCACATGGTGATAAACGTTAGTAGATAATTTACCGTTTGTTCAGTCTGGTCGCACAGCCTACAATTATACTTGTTAACTGCATTTATAAATATTTGCATAATCGATTTAAAAACACACAACTTTAAATATAAAAACAATGTTGCATAACTATGCCGTATTCTGTAAAATCAGTCGCGTAACAATTTATGAAAATTAGTGTACAGCAATCTAAAGCTGGTGTTTGTAGGTCAAAAGTTAATGTTTTTCCCTTTTGTTTAATCGGTTATATTACACAAAATTGTGACAAATGTCTCTTGGAGGGAAAAAAAGTTGGTTTTTTTACCTTCATCTGGGTGAATATAAGCTACCACCGCGAGGTTGTCGTACCGCTTTCGAAAGAAAGTCATCTTGTTATCCAATTAACTGGATTTTAGACCTTGGCAAACGAATGATTGCAGCTAAAAGTGATTTGGGCGCCGGTAACTGTGGCAACCTGCCAACCTCCCACCGGTTTCTAAACGAGCTGGTAGGTCACTCGCGGGCGCACGTTGGAAGATGGCGCGCAATGAAAAAATTACGGTAATATATCACGGCTGTGATTCGGTTGTAGGCACGAGGCCGCGGATTATCACACCCTGGCCCGGATCTAGACTGCTCAGGTTGGGGCGGGGGGCAAATAGTCATTTTGGATGGGCAGCATTTCACACAATGGACTGTGACTAGAGAAATACGTGGGCAATATGAATATTTTCATATCATATTTCATGAATATTTTCCCTACATTATCTTCTCATGGTCATCAGTCTAACTGGGAAAGACAAATTATTATTATTATTATTATGTGATTTCTGTAAGGTGCTTTGGATAGAAGTGTCTGCTAACCAAACATAAACTCATAAACATAAGCTTATCTACTGGCATATTAAAGGCAAATTTGGAACTCAAACTAATGGACTGCTTTATAAGAACGTTAGGGCAGAACATGTAATATGTACAGTAATATAGTGAATGGATGCTCCTTAAAGAGAAAAAGCATTGAAAGGTAATTACCAAACCATAAACGCACTGACTTTCAAAGGTGAAAGCGACCTGCACTGTTTTGGTGTGTAAGGTGTAACATTACTGCCTGAACACTATAAATTACTTGTTCTTTGTGTACTTACATACCTATGATAAAATTTAATCTATAAATTACACTGAGACGGCGGTTACCAAATCAGTGGATAAGGGGGTTCCACTGTACTGTTGTAGTGAGTTTCCTAGATCTTCCTAGAGCTTCCTAGCTAACAGTAATGTTAGCTGGTTAGCTATCTAATAGTTAACTAATCCACTACTAGCAAAGATCCTAATTCAACACAAAATTACAGCAATAAAAGATACATTTTACAAGAAGGAGCTTTAATAAGAATAAGGTCACATCCCTCATCCGCATTCACAGGTGACGAATGAAATGAACGTGATTGGCAGATTCAGGTGGCGCAGGCTGAAGGTGACCAATTGGGTGGGCAGAGTAGAAATTTGGGTGGGCATTGCCTACCCCTGCCCACTTCCAGATCCCGCTGTGATATACTGGAGTACAACTGTTTACAGACACACTTTGAAAACTGCCACCAGCTAGCTGTGCATAAAATGCAGCTATATAGACGTTGAAAGTGACAATGACACAGTATGTAATTATCTGTAAGGTGACACAGGTTACCTCTGGCCGTAGAAAATTGTGCTACAATATGCAAAAATCTGTATGACTTCTGAGATGAAATTTTAAGCCATCTGCAAAATTGACTTGGGTATAGTACCATGATCTAGAACAGAAGCTTCTTCAGGGAGATAGGTGTTCATCAAGGATTCCCAACTTAATAAATTAAATGCAAAGGTCTATTTATTGGGGAGAGGCGGGGTGGTAAGTGGAGCCAGTTTAAATATTGGGGGGTATCACATCCCGCCAGTTCCTATGCACCTGAATTACAGTACATGATAAACCAAGGATTGAAAGTGAAATAAACTGCAAATGACATTATGACCCGTCTTGTTTCTTCCACTGGCGTCCATCTTTTGGACTGACCACATCAGGGAGGACACTTTGAGCTACTTCAGGTTTTACAAACTACTTCAAAACTGAATGGTTCCTGTGCTTGGCTAAATAGTTTGTTTCCATCTGGCTATTTTATATTAACATTAGTGACACAAGCAAAGTGATAGTAGACTGACCAATCAGAACACAGCAAGAACTCAGTGCTTAAGTGAAATCCAGGAAATGGTATCTTACAAATCCTGCTAATCTCAAAGTCTCAAAGGCTCTGCTTTTTGAATTCAGCTGCTGAGAAACAGCCTTCCTCTCATCTCAATCAGCCCAAACCCAAACATCTTAAAATGCTCTTTTTTCTTTCATCGCACTGATCTTAATTTGTCTGAAATAATCAGTTCTTGAGATAATAAGATCCAAAAGAAATCTTGATTAGCACATAAATGAGCCTGCACAAAATCAGAAATTTGTCTCAGTGATCAAATTCAAATCTCAGCACAGTAAAAGAACAGGACCATTTGTCTTAGATTGATTATTCTTTGCTTATTATTTCTCCTAAGTCGGGGTTTAGGAGAAACAGGTCAGAGTTCCTTAATCTCCAGATAAGACGACAATTTTTTTCTAATGAGACAAAGAAAAGAAAAAGACCATTGTGTGCAGTAGAATTTTCTTCTGGGTATGAGCTCACATATTACACACATTCTCCAGTAATTAAATCACAAAAGGTTTTACTGTCATTGCAAAATAAAAGTAGACGACTAGAATATTATTTTTTTTTAACTGCAAACCTGGTCAACTAAAAAGGCCCATGACCATATTTCCTGGCATGTAGGTGGCGAACAAAAATGTGCATAGACTCAAGGGGGGGCTGGAAGCTAGGTTGAGAATTTCTGATGTAAATGAATTCAGTCAAAATAGAATACTTTAATTGTTATAGCACATTTAATCAGGTTATATAAGACATGGATTGCCCCATGGCTAATGATAGAGTTTGCAGCTCATTCATTAGTTCCAGATACAACATCATAATGGATTTTATAGTCATACATTATCCTTGGTTTCCTTTGCCATTTACCTTACATATTATACTCTGTAATGAACAGTTATTGCTACAAGAAGGGGGGTTGTACAGCATGTCCTTGAACAGCTCAGGCAAGGGATGGGATGAAGTAAAAGCATGTGTATTCAGCTGCCAGAATAGGAAAACCTGTTGCCAAGCGTCATTATGCAAGAGTTTGGAATAGATACAGTTATACACTCTGGTCTGGAATTAGTTTAAATTCAGTTTAAGAAATCCCACAACTTTTGTAAAGCATAAATTTTACTCACTGCATAATACTGTCCTTTTTCACGCTACATTTATTGTGTTTTAGTTCCATAGTGCCTGGCCATACAATCCCACATTTCCTGCGATTTCCTACAGTATTTTTTCAGGTATTTTTTCACTGAGAAGCTAAAACTTTATTTAAAGCTGGATACCAGAGCTGTGAGTAAATCACTTAAGATTGTCCAGATGCAACATAACTTTGCAAATTATACATTAGTGATGTTCTCTACTTTACTTTTTTCCCCCTAGTCCTTATCCACTTTTGCAAATCCAGTTCGGCCATAGCATGGTGGGGAGCCTGATTATACATTAAAGTGATGTTTGGGTCGTAGAAGCTTCACTACTGCCATTGGCCTCCAAATGGACACAGCTAAAAACCTCTTCTAGCACAGTATCCCTAGGACTGAATGCTGGTGCAGACTGAGGTATCTCCTGTATGACATCCTTTGACACTGACACACAGTGCGTCTGCAGTTCGTGTTGTGTGTCAGTAGTACAGTCGCATGGCTTCAGTTTCTCAGCTTCCAGGAGAGCCTCCTTCACAACCGAGGTTAGGCTGGCTAGGCCGGTAAGATATCCATCTTCCTGATTACCCTCAATCCAGGGAATGTTGTGCTTGAGGTATACACCAGAGCCAGTTGGCAAGGTCTTCCCAAAGTCAATCATCCATATGTTGGCTTTACTTCTGCGGTCATGGATGAACAGGAGTGAACTGCCAATAATCTGAATAAAATTTGGAAATAAAGAATGGTAGCACTTTACTTGAAGGGATAGATACCTCATTAATGCTTTATAAAGGTCGACATAAGAATTAATAAAGCATTACAGCATCTTTTACTGACAATCATAAATCATTATAGTGTTGATTATAATACTTCACAAGCTCCAATGAAACTCCCATTTATAATGCACTATAGATACGTTCATAATGCATTATAATGGTCGGTATAAGAATTGGTACCGCATTATAAAGGTATATACAGTGCTTCATGAAGCATTCATAATGCATAAAACATAGCTATAATGTTATGCATATTTATTTATATTTTTAGCCATGCATATAATGCTTTATGAATTCATTATAATGTATTATGAATGTGTTCATAGACTCTTATAGACATGTCAGTCATAGAATGTGTTACCAAATTACTGTAAATAGGAGAAAGGAAATGAACACAATTCATGCATGGACTACAGTTTCTCTACTGTGATCATGAAATATAAGCACAATGCTGGTTTGTTCACTGATGGAGATGGACTGACCTCATGAGTCTTGAAAAACTCAGACTCCTTCAGAGCTTCATCTAGAGCCATGAGTCTGGAGAGGTAGTCTTTCTGAAACACAAATAAAGATAAATTATTATGCAGCACTGAAGACTCCATTCTCAGTCACTGGGACCGTAACAACCGTAAACTATTATTTTAAGGAATAAAAAGGTGTTTTTCTCCTGGTTGAATCTCTGACCAGAATGTTGGGCTGTTTCTTGGTGAACGTTAACACAGTGTCGGTCACTTGAGCCAGAGTTCGGGTCATCTTGAAATCACGTAGCACCTTGCCATTTTCCTTCTAAGACAGGAGAGAGACGTTTGGAAACGAGATTTTTTAATGTAAACAAATATTTATTAAATAATTGAGTAGTTGATTATTGCTCTATGATGTAGGGACAAATATACAAGCTGCTTTGCTTAAATACACAATTTTCTCTGGGAACTGGCAGCACAAACATTGCTTCTGCAATAGACGGTACTTTGTATGCTTCCTGTCAGTGCAGTGATACTCTGAATCTGTTGGTTATGTCTTGCAGTGATACTGCAGGAGTATCCAGTTCTCTGATAATTGAGCTCCCAGGCGTTACTTCATTGTGTCATTCAACAAAAAAAGTTTCCAGGCCAAAAGAAAAAAAAACATTTTTACAAGTAACTATTAGTGAGTAAGTACCATTGTTTTGTACAACTAAATATTTTCAATCAGTTTGTGAATCTACCCTCAGATGCAACTTGATCTCCTTATTTGACATTGCCATTCAACCCAAAAGACATTTTCATATTCATTCTTACCAGTATGGAATACTTTTTAGGCCAGCAAAGCAAAAAGACTTTGCAGAAACTCATTTCATAAGAAGATCTCTAGTTCAGTAACATCTGATAAGTGAACAGCAGTCCATGACACTAAAGTGTCAAGACATAGTACCGTGATCCCTTCTATCCTGAAGCCTAGAGTTGAGCTGGAGCTCAAGCTATCCCTCCACTGCAGGTAGCGCGGCTTTGTCACAGCTCTCAGCGCGTGCTCTTCCACCGTTGGTGCTGCTGGGTCTATTTTCACCATCTTCCAATACATGTCACTGCGCAAGGAAGCACTGTGCTGCACTTTTGATAGGTCTTTCTCTAGGTAGGTCCTAACCAAAAAAAAAGGAAAGATATATATGTTTATACATAGAAATCTCATTAAAAAAAAACAAATAAATCAGGCATGAAACTGAACACTTGGGCATCTAGAGCATGTACTAGAATAGTTTATATATAAATTTTAATCCAGATGTAAGCTATGTACATTTAATATGAATGACTCTAGGTTTACTCTAAAACAAGCTTCTCTTGGACTCCATAACTACACTGCATGCACATCTGCATACCGAACACCCATTTTGCAGTCCATTATGACAGGGAAACTCTTCCCACTGAGCAAGTCCTCCAGACGCATGTATTTCTCATTCCCTCTGCTGGTCACTCCGTAGTACTGCGGGACGAACCGGCACAGCGAATCGTGCATGAGGGCTTGTAGACAGGAGCTCTCAACAGCATTGTACTTCTTCAACACCTCTCCTCCCTCACTGGGACAAAAATTTCCTGGCAAGATATAGGAGTGAGATACATATTAGTACACTGTCATTTTTCCCTCATCCATCTCCATCTATGGCCCTGTTTACACCTGTTTATAGTTTTAAGACGCATGTTGAGCGATTGGATCACAAGTGGATACCCAAGTCACACTGCCATTAACACCTGTGTCCATCATGTGTTTCTGAGATGTCCAGCTGACCGCCTGTGTTCAGATTTCGTTACTAGCTGTGTCACTTCCGCTGGAAGGTCAAATGGCCTCACGCACGGTTATTGTAAAGTCCTTGTCAGGGACGCATCAGGACACATTAGCATTTACACTACAAAAGTGTCCCAGACCACCTCGGTAAGTGATCTGATCACTCAAACCACAACACGGTTATTTACACTTCTATTTAGTTCTGTCCACTTGTGATTCGATCACACGAGGCACATTTTAAAACCAAGTGTAAACAAGGCCTATATGAACACATGCACAAGTGCCATACAGGAGGAACATCTTTAATTCATGGGCACTTAAATGTGACGTGTACATGCCTGGGTGTCCTGCTAGTTGTACCCATGAACTCTTTCTACGCGCTGACCATTGCATCATGGTCAGGAAGGTCCTCCAGGAACAAACCTGCCAGGAGACACGGGTAAAGTGAGAAAACCCAGGAACCAGAAATGTGCTGTTCTACACTCCTACTCCCTTCTACATCAATCTTAGTCCCCAACTTCTTTATACGAATAAAAAAAAAAAGCACAAATAATGACACAAGTGGGGAAACTTGGTAAGGGGATTTGATGCATTTACTTCTTCCCGTTCCCGCTGAAAGAGTCATGCAAATAACTTCAGTGTATTTATTCAAATATATTTACGGTTTTGGTTATGAAAAGGAGCACGCAAATCAAGAGGAGAAAGATTGAAACAGCCATCTGCAGCTCCACCTTTACAGGGTTAGATAACATCACAACAACATCACTGGTGCATTCTAGTATAAATGTAGTGAACATACAATTGCTGCACTCAATAATTCCAACAGAAATGGAATCTGATGTGTTGTGAACTGCCGCTGGGAAATTCGACCTCTGTTACATCGCCTTGAGTAAGATCATCTAAATAAACTATATCACAAAATGACCCCCTTTGGCTATAGATCGATATAAGGGCAATCTTGCTAATAACCAGCTTAAAAGAACAGCTCACTGATGAAAGCTAATGTTCAAACACTAGACAGAGTGATCACCATTGAGGTGTGAATAGTGGGCATATCTGACTTCTGTGCCACCAGCAATGAGACTGCAGACGGGATTCCGCATCCCCTGGGTGCCCTCAACACAAACACTTCCTTTACCAACTACTCTTGGAACTGTTGCTCACCTTCTTGTTAGTTATGCACTGTTCCTTAGTGGTTGTCTCCTCCTCATCACTGAAGACATCATCACTATCCACAGAGGAGTAGTTGAAGGAAGACGAGGTGGAGGAAGATGAGGAGTTCAGGAGTATGCGGGAGATTGTGGGATTTCGGATGAAGGCTACCTGATCCAGCGCCTCTGCTCCATTCTCAGCAAACTGTGGATCTTCTTCCTTCCTTCCCCTTTGGCTCCATCTTTTCCTCCCATCTCTTTCCATCTCCAGCCTCTCTTTTTCATTTTCTTCTTCCACACTACCCTTTAGTCGCTGTCTTTTTTGCACTCTCCATCTTGCCTTTCTGTCATCCCTTGCTTTCCACATGTCACTTGACTCATCCCTTCTTTCTTTCTCCGTGCCCTCCTGTTCTTCCCTTTCTGCCACACAATCTTCAGTCTCCTCTCTTACCATCACCCTCATTGACCCCTCTTGCATTTCCCTCCCTAGTTGGACCTGGTCAGGTCCCATTTTGGTTAATCCCTCTGCTTCCCAACATTTGACTTCAGTGTCATTTGTTGCTGCTTCTCCTAAACTTGAGGCATATTGTCCACCTGAGTAGAAAGTTTCTTGTACAGGGCATTGTTTTCTTGGAATTTTATTCATTCCCACTGATAAGTCAGAGGTAGAGCTGGTCCAGATAGACTCCTCACACAGACTAGATCTTAAAATGTTATTTTGTTTTCCATCTTCTTCTTTTTCATCTAATTCAGTTCTTTCTTCCTCCCTTCCTTTGCGTATATCCAAGCCCTCCTCAACTAAAGCTGACCAATCCATACTTTCACCAGTCCAACAGAACTATACTGTGTAAGGCTAAGATTTTTGCTCCTGCGCCGTTTCTTATTTAACCGCTATCCTTACTCATGTTTGGAGAATCCACAGGATTACGTTTGATTTTTTAGTATGTAATAAATCTTGGCAAGATCTGCCTGAATACAGATGGTATTTCCTTATTGGATAATGAATTCAACGATTTAAACAGTTTCTATTCCTGTATGATACCGCATGTGCCAGCAGGTCGGACAACAAGGCAGCGAAGGAAAATCAACCTGAAATTCACAAGTTAAAGGAAAGGGATAGAATGATAAAGAGGTAATCGAGAAAAATAAACTCCTATAAAAACTGCAAGCATTAAATAAACACATTTGGCATGTACTGGGATTCTGCGCCTGGAAAATTTACCTGCACAAAGAACAAAATACATACCCAAAACAAATATTTACCTTGTAAGGTCTTCCGGGAACTTAGAAATGCTGATCGTAAATAGTTTCTCCTGCTACATTAAGCTATTAACTTGGTATTTTGATTAATTTTAATTGAAGTCACAGTATACTCCTCTCAGGAAAGTATTCCACGTCTTGTGTTTTTCATGCTGAAGTATATTTCCAAAAAACTAACAAGCGCCACACGTTCAGATGCTGCCTAGCGTGTCCGCGAAGTCGCGTGGGTAGAGCAGGTGCATCCAATTGACGTAAGTGCAATTTGCAAGCCGACTTTTATAATGTAAACATTTCTCATTTTTGGGATCAGTACGTCTTACATGCTATATAATTATTTTGAATTTATTCTTTTCGAGGCAGAATTAAATAATTACTATGATTAAATCATTATAAACTCTTCACTTGCATTGTTCTGTTTCGGGTAGATGTACCTGCCTTGCCCCCGTAGTCCCTGGGATATTGGCTGCGGACCCCCCGTGACCCTGAATAGGACAGGCAGTTACAGAGAATGGATGGATAATTGTACATTATTTATATGGCACACGTTATTCGAAGTTACAAAACAAGGTTCGAACTGTTGTGATCCCATAAAACAAAATAATTATGGATATATTTAGAACGTAGCTGTAGAGGTGATTAGAACAAAATACCTACTAAGCCAATATGAAAAAGAGGTACTTACTTCATGCAACTAGAGCACTTCTTGACAGAGAGCATCTTAAGTTTTATTTTATTGGTGTTTTTATAAGCAGCTCAGGGCCCAGTGGTGTGGTGGTTCAGTGCATGATACTGTTGTCTTATACTTTCAGGTTTGGTTCGAATCCCCCATATACATTGCGTGTATGTGCTGTCCGTGACGTGGATCTCCTCTGGATACTCCAGGTCCCTCCCGCTGTAGGAGAGGCCAAGGCAGTGCCCGTCACACACCACTCTCTAGAGTGACATATTCCTCACCAAAATCCTGCATTTGCCTAATTCACAGCCCAGTGTCCTATCACTCATGCATGCAGTTTGGAAATTTGGCATCTCTGCATTGCCTGTAGTGTGTAGGATCATGCCCTATGCTGGCCCAGATGGACTCCAAGCCACCAATTACCACGTCCATAATAAGTGGAATTAGAAACGATGGCTTACATCAGGGGTGGCCAATCTTATCCGCAAAGGACCGGTGTGTATGCAGGTTTTCACTGCAACTCCCTAATTAGATTACTAATTAGAGGACTGATTGGCTGAAGAGTCCTCACCCCTGGGTTTGAACAGCTGACCTACACGTTACCCAAAAAACCTGCACACACACCGGCCCTCTGTGGCGACTGCTGGCTTACGTGCTTACTGGGATTGTAAACTGCTCACTATGGATCAGTTTTTACTGAAGCAGATGGTCAGACAGACACATAGTAACATAATCTCTAACACAAAGTGCTGCAAAAGGACTTAATAATCATTACATACATTAATATCTAAAATAAACCGACAAATTATGAGACTCATTTATGTACTGTTACACCACATAAGGAATATTCTGTCACTCACATATATACAGTGCCTTAAGTAAACCAAACCAATACTTACACATACACAATAAAAACTGAATGCCAAAAATCAATTTTATTTCTCATATAATCAGTTACATTTTTAACACAAACTTTTATGATGTGAAAAATAAGCATCAAAGTTAATCCTGTATAAGAATACAAAAATTCTTGTCATACAAATTCATTCTTCAGAGTTTTCTACTGAGGATCCTTTCTTGCAAACAAAACATTCAGTAAGTCTTTGGTGGATTGTCAGTTTCATATTACCCATCCATATATCCACATAACATGGAATCCACGCACTGTTTCATTGTGACCCAAAATCTGATACTGTACCTTTACACTTCACCATTTTTTTTTCCCAAATCCAAGACAGTTGACTTAATTGGACAGGAAACAGGACAGGCCACAGCTGTCACTGACAAAGCCATGAGTTAGAGAATGGATATTAAATAGCTTTGTACAAAAATGGTTACAATGTATTCAAGAATGTGCTACGGGAACTTCAGTGTTTGCGGCGCCTGAGGGGGAATCAGCAGAGACACTAAACACAGGAAAATGACAATCTGAGTAAGGTTATTAATGTCACTGTTAAACTCTACAGTCAACAGGGCTTGAAGATATCGTCAAAATACTTATCGTTTGACCCATTTTGGCAGCCAGAAACTTAGACAGAGCAAGTTGAGTGATGGACACTGATCAAGACTACTACATCAGGATCCATCCGTCATCCAAGACCCATAACCTTCTGCAGGCAAGTCTGCATTCTTTACAACTATGTCTCTCACTGCCCAGGGTGAAAGGCTACTGTATTTAACAGATGCTTTTTAGACACCAGTCTTGGTCCTGATGACCCCCTGTGCATGCTGGCTTCTGTTGCAGCTGAAGTCTTTATTAGCTTTGATTGGACAGAAAGAACTCAAAACAATTAAATCAGAGTAAAACACTCTGACCAGCCATTATTCCCAGACAGATTTCCATTGTTCTTATACAGAATACGTAACTAAGGCCTCATCTAAATTACAAGTATGTATTACATCAGAATCACCCACACACATCGTTTCCTTATTTAAAAATATCAAAATAGAAAACTTTTTCTGTACAACACATCTGCTTAAAGTGCCGTAAGTAAACACAAAGGAGGAGGATTGCCACTGTTCCCTAATAATACAAGCTCGACTCACATCGTAAGATAAACTGCTGTGTCCCGTTATATACGGTACGATCCCGTATTATCAGGGATGGGTGGCAGCCCTACAAAGAAGGGTCACATAGATGTGTAGTTTTTCCTTCAAAGCACATTTCATTTAATGTTACTGCCACATGAAAATAATTAGGTCCAAAGCATAACGTCTCATTAATTATGAGCTTAGGTCACCACACATGTCCAAGGTTCGTCTGACTGGGTTTAAGCACAAAGAAGTGGATGGGAATGGAAATGCACCATTGAGAGAGAGCGTGTGTGTGTGTGTGTGTGTGTGAGTGTGTGTATGTGTGTGTGTGTGAGTGAGAGAGAGAATGCCGCTGAGGGCTCCCTAAATTCCTGTCCCCTTTAGGAACTCCTGCAGGCCCCCTGGCGCTGGCGGAGGACGGTGGCCGGGTCAGACGACTCTGAGGCATCTTCCTGTATCTCTGGGGGATCGTCCTGTATTTCTGGGTCAGGCTCCTCTTCACTCACAGTGGCCTCTACAATCTCGGGGGCTTCAAACAGAATAGGTGCGTCTTCTGAGGAGAAGTCTAACACTTTAAGGAGAAGAAACAGAGTCACCTCTGGTCATTTGTCTGAACAAAGATTCTTTTTTTTTAGTCACACTTTTATTGATCCTATGGGAATATTCTGTTTTTGTCTCCCATATTGTTCTCTGTAGGTGAGAGGAAGCTTGGCAGGGAAGGGCAGCCACCTGTAGTGGCACCCAGGGAGCTGGGGGGGAAGGGCCTCGCTCAAAGAACCATGTGTGCCGAGGCCGGGCTAAAACCGGCAGCCTTCCGATGACAGGCACAGAGGCTTAGCCTGCGGAGCCACATGCATTCTTTAGGGCTGCTGTTTTTGTTCTGGTTTGACCAGTACAGGGTTTCATTCTGGCACTGGGAAACACTCTGTGTGTGTGTGTGTGTGTGTGTGTGTGTGTGTGTGTGTGTGTATACCTACCCCCGGAATCATCTGGTAAACCGGTACCTCTGATCATGGAACCGACGGTCTCAGGAGAGTCAGACTCAAGATCGCCTATAAAACACAGACAGGGCAGTGAGACAGACCGGCTGCCCACACTATGCCAGTATAGCCCCCCACCCACCACAATCCCCTCCTCCCCTGACCTTTCCTTGATGAATCTGCAGCTGTCTCTGGAGGTGGCCCATTGGCCGGGTCTTGTGTTTGGTCACTCCCTTCCACCACTTTATCCCCTGGAATGAATCAGCCAGCCATATCATCATGAGAAAATACTAGGGATCCTGCAGTTAAACGTAGCAATCAAAGGCAGCTGCTATGTCAGAGAACAATATTTAATAAAAACAAAAACTGTATTTTTTCTCCCCACAGCATGGGGGCGCAGTGTGTGGTTCAGCAGGTTAGGGCACTATGACACGGTCAGCAGAGTGATGTCACTTGTGGGGCCTCTTCTGTCTGCTCACGGGGTGAGGGATGTAAATATCAGGAGTGTCCTGCAGATTGTGCGCGTGCACCCCAGATTTTGGATCTACGGACTTTTTGTGTACCGGTGTGGATCGAGCGCACATGTGCAAGGAAATTGACTGGGTGTTTCCAGTAGGGGGCAGAAGTAGTAGTTGAGGTTTTGGATGCTTCTGAGAAGCAGCTCTGTGAGGAGTGCTGGAGATAGCCGCTTATACAACTCATCACGGAAGGAGCTCGACAGCGCACTCTGGTGCATGACTTTGTGGAACGGAATCCCCTAAACACGGGGCAAAGAAGCGTGTTTCTGCAGGGACAAATATCTAACTGCACTCAGCTGCCCCTCCAGGTTTGCAAATTTGACATTTGCAGTTTCAGTTCTATGCAAGTTGGCCGTGAACAATTAAATGGGAATATTTTTGGAGCTTGCTGTGAGATCGCAGAAACTCACAGAAGACACGTAAGCCAAAACTATATAAAAAAACGTATGCAAATGATTTTGATCATAAAATCATATACACTAGTGTTATATGTGTTATATATAGTATACAAGTTATTCTTGTAAAAAAAAAAAAAAAACAAACAAACTGTGTGTGCATCGATTTGGGTACATCACACATCTCGTCTCTGCAACCAGCCGCACTTACATACTAGCTGTCTTTGTGACTGGGATCTTAGATTTTGCTTATTTTTTTTATTTTAATTATGGTTCACAAATGTAGTGGTCCCATTGTGTGTACAGTAGCAACGTTGCTTGTTTTGTAGCATTTCAACTTGAGATTAAAAGAATATAGTACAATGCAAGTACTGTATAACCAAACTCGCAATATGCAAGTTCCTAAACTGAAATACTCCTATACTTTTGCTAATTTCTGCTGTTTGTCTCCACCTGTCTCGTGACTTACCCAGTTATTAACCTCGATTTGAAAGGTGGCTAGGAGAAGCTGGAAGTGCTAATTAAATCCATCACAGAAAACTTAATTCCTAACAGCTAGCAGCAAAGTACGCTAGCAGCTACTGCTAACAGCTTACTATGCTGTCTGTGTGTTCACTTTTTACATTTTAAAATTTTCAGTAAATGTTTACCTTGTCAGTATATACAGATGCAATTTAGCAGTTAATGCACTGAACAGGAATGGACTGCACTTTAAAAACTTTTTGTTTTGATCAAATGTGCATATTTGTGTAATAACATTTGTTTTTGTAACATGAAACCTGTATTTGTTCATTTAGAAAACCTGTTTGGTATAAGTTCTTTCATTCATTCTCACACCTTAGACTACTTATTTTAAAAAGAAATGGAATACTCAATTATCCCTGCGATGGGCTGGCCCCCTGTCCAGGGTTGTTCCCTGCCTCGTGCCCGTTGCTCCCGGGATAGGCTCCGGACCACCCGCGACCCAGTAGGATAAGCGGCTTGGAAAATGGATGGATGGATGGATACTCAATTATAAAAATAATCAATGGCTACAGTGCTAATAAATAGACTTATTATTCAGGCTAGCAGATGTATGGGTTGAGGCTAGGGGGCCCGCGTATGATTTGAGCGCATCTTCCAGCCGTAACGCTCTCAATTGTGACAGGGTCTTTGTATTAATATGTCCTGCTCTATAAGAACACTGCATATGCAATGCACTTTAGTGTTTTTGTGTATTTGCATTGAACATTTAAGTTTATTTGTTATTGTTCCTTTTGTCAGATTACAGTTGCTTATTAATTGTAAGAACTAGGCTTGGGTAGAATCGAATTTTTCATACTGTCAGATGTTTTTCAGACCGTAACGGCATGTGGAAAAGTGAAGCATGAATGAAAGCTTTAATCTCCCGTCGCTCCAGGGACTGTCTGGCTCTGCTTTCTCAAATAAAAGCACCTGTTAAATAAATAACGTCATGCAATTTCCTGCGTGAGGTTGTTGTTCTCCCTCACTGTGACCTGAGCCACAGTTCACACACACCTGTTTTAATAGTGAACATGCATATGTGCCTCACCCACTGCACTTGTTTTCTAAAAAGTCGCATGTAATGCGCGTCTGATGTGTCACTCTTAGGGCGAACTCACCCTAGGCGATCCCTGCCATGCCGTACCCAAGCACAATTGACTAGTTCTTTGACTCACCATGCCCAGACACTCCTGGAAAGGGCAGCCTGAGCACGGTTAACTTAACTCGGGCACAGTACGCATAGTGTGGTAGCTAACCGTGCACGAGCATGGAACACAGACATGACATCAGTGATGTGACCGGCACATGCATGTGTACATGAACCGGACCTGGAAGGAATGGATCAGGTGGGCTGCACAGATCAGGTAGCAACAAACATGTAACAAACACGACAGCAAAGGGATCACTCTGGTCTACGGCAGAGGTGCAGTGTCTGCTGGAAATTTGGGCCTATGAGAGTATCCAGGAACGACTGGATTCAACATACAGAAACTCATAGACATTTGGTAAAATATGGAACTATCTGCTTACATGTGCAGTACGATTAAATGAAGATCTCTGCGTTGCTTCCTTGATAAATCAATAAATGGGCCGTGTGTCATCGTGCCCAAAAACGACTCCAAATACACCACAAAATAGGGACATTATTCACAAACTTTTCTTCCTACATTTCCTTAATACAAAAACTCACACGGTGATGTCAAAAGCGTGTTTGAGTCTGGAATGTTAACTGCAATTGCAGCGCAGACCAGCAGGGGAGTGGGCAATCGTGCTCAGGCAGAGAACAAAGCAACCAGGCCAAGTGTGATTACAGCATTAGTGTCTCACTTACCGCTGCTCACTCGTCTCTGGGCCTCATCACGTCTCTGCAGGCCGCGAGTCCTATCAGTCATGACCTGACATGAAACGCAGACACAGAACCACAGATAATCTATAGAAAGACTGAATACAGCACATTCTCTATCGGACTGAATATCTATGACATGAATAAGAACAGAAGACGCTCAACAAAGCATCCCCAACAGAACGACAGAGAACACAGCGGGCTAAACGGGGAAGTAAGGCCTTCATGGTAACAGTACGGAGAAGCTGGCTCTCACCCTGACCCGGGCTAGTTCTGGGGGCCAAACCCCACCCCATATGAACTGCAGGTAGCTGAAGAGCACGAGGACACTCAGGAAGATGAAGTTGCTCGCCACGCCCAGCACTGCCGACGTCAGCGGGAAGTTGAACAGCAGATACCTGAAGCCACAGGTTCAGAGCAGTATTAGGAAGAATTGAACAGGACACAGTAGTACCACTCTGGAATTCACTCGTACATAAAATTATCAAACGGTATATAGATAAAATGTCCCAGGTAAATACAAGGAGCACCTGATGCCCGTGAAGTGAGCGTGGATCCGGAGCTGGGCTGAATAGATCTGTACTCTCCGAGACTGAACCTCAATCACTGCGCCTTTGGTGGGCAGGTACTGGAGGAACAGGAGGAGAGCACCACACCAGTATGACCGAAAGGACGCCAGTATGACCGAAAGGACGCCAGCACTTCCACTACTGAAAAATACTAAAGCAATAGCTAAAAGTCTCGGCTAATCATCAGCACAGCATTCACTATTCACTCGGCCGTTTCTATGTGGATAAGAGAAAAACCAAAGTAGTGAAACTGGCAGTAGTCAAAGACCAGAAACCTCCATATCACACAACTGTAGGATGTACAGAAAACAACGTTAGCTGCCTTCCTCAATCAATGTACCGTGGTAAATGATGGGGAACGACATATTTTAGGAAAACCAGGATGGGAATTCATCACGGGGTCCACGCTCACCGAATTCTCACTGTACGCGGGGTACAGCTCCACCTCGATGAGCTGCTTCTGCTCCGACATTCCGGACAGCAGCAGCGGGGAGAACAGCAGGGTGCCGAGGGTCTGCAGCAGGCTGGAGCGGTAATGCAGCATGGCCTGATGGGATAGAGGGAGGCTCAACACCGTGACTGAGACACCGGGCAAAGCGTGTGCCTGCATATGCACTGGAGCGGTTTGGGAGACTGGGACTTGTGTAAAGCTCACATGTAAAAACGGTCCTCGTGTGGACGGATTTCAGCGCAGGACAGAAGCAAAGCAAGATGTGGGGGAAAAGGGCAGGTGGGACAGAAAAGCATGTCGTGAGGAAAGGGAATGGTGTCCTCACTGGGCAAGAACCAGAAGAGGTGAGGTGACTACCTTAAGGCAACGGACGGGGAAACATAATCGCTTGAACCATATGACAGATGGACATTTAGGGTATGTGAGAGCGGATTGTGGACAGGGCAGAGCAATGTAGACAAGGGAGGATGAGTGTGACACGACTAGTAAATCTGTGGGGTTAATTTTTCTGGTGAAGAACCACGTCCAAAGTGATGCACCACATGGTGCTTACAGAACTGGGCAAAACCTCCCAGTCTCAGTTTAAGGTGAAACTCGTGTAACACAGCACCTTTTCATAATTATTATTCTTCATCTGAGTACTTCAATCTTGTCAAGTTGCAGATATAAGCCAGATAATTATTCTAAGACAGGCAAGCTAAGGAGGACTGGATTCCCCCAGGACAGGTGCTGCATCAAAGCAGCAGCAGAAACAGCAGCACTCACAGAGCGGGAGACGGTGGAGATGATCTGTCCCTCATTAGTGTAGCAGCTCATCTTGACCAAGAACATACCCAGGTCCTGATTGACTGGAGACTCTGGCATCTCCATCTCCAAAGAGATTCTATACGGCTGCCCATACACCATTACCTGGTAGAAGAGTGTCAGAGGTTAGTAAACATTAATCCACATTTACCAAGCCCAGTTCCAGCTCAATCCATATTAAATTGGTTATTTAAATAAATTAATTAAAAATATATATAAATATAACTCCAGTCTCATCATGACAAAGGATAAACGGTTATGGAAAATTTATTGGATGGAAGGAAATTCCATCAACTAAAAATGACAAAGTTGCAATTTGTGAAACATGTAAATGTAGGAATTACAAGAGGCGCGTACATAAAGTTAGCATACGGACTTAAAACGTAGTGTATGTTCTTACTTGGTCTCGCCCGTTCTTCAGCAAGGACACATTAGCCGTGGGGAAGGAGCAGAGCACGGAACGGGAAGATTCACAGTCTGTCCTGAGAGTGAAAAAGCCACACAGACATGTACAGCGTATGAACCTCTCTTAGAAGATAAACAAACAGTTTTGAATTTTGAATCTGACTTTAATGCAAATACGATTGTTCATACAAATAACATTCTTTGTACAGACACTGCTCTACTTACGAGCTTTCAACTTACGAACTTTCAGACATACGAACGAAGAGGACTGTAAGTCCAAATTGTGTTTGTTGGGCTTCCGTTTCCTGTCCGCAACATCAATTTTTTTTTCTGCGTGCCAATTCCGGGTAGTATGACTTCTGGCCGCTACTCCCGCCGTGCAGCAGCGTAGCGTGCATACTCCCAGCATCCTAGTTCTTTGTACTTGCATATACCCTTAAAATGATGTTGAATAACGACTTACGAACATTAAGTTACGAATGGCTGTTCAGAAAGTAACTCGTTCGTAAGTAGAAGAGCATCTGTACAATCATCATCCATAATTACATTCAACAACTACACTATTTCCCCAGGAAAAAAAAACATAGCATTAAATCAATCTTTTACGTTTATAAAACTAATGGACCTTCCAAGAGTAATACCAGGTTACATTTCCTACCAAGGTTCAGGCAAGTTAGGAAGTTAATTTATTGTCAATTACTTTAAAACGAACCTCTAAGAAAACAACCCGTCCTTATCTGACAACATAGCTATGACACAGAGCTAAATAAAGACAGTTATACAGGTGCAGTTGAGGGAAAAAGAAAATCTTTGTCGGTCTTCCATACTAAAACCACTAGTTTATACAGCCGGCCAATGTTTAAAGCAAAAAATATATATACAATTTAACATTAGAACATATGCAAAACAGTAACACAATAACTAACAAGAATTTCTTCTGTTTTCCAAAAAGATGCTGATGGCTGTACATAAGTTCCAAAACCTTTATTCCATGTATTCTTTAACTTTCACCACAATCACAATTAATATTATTAGTTAAATAACTTGATGCGGCACTGATTAGCCAAACACTAGTGGTCAAGTGAAAAAATACATTTATGCAACGTCCAGTGGGTGGGTGCTGCAAATACTGGGGTGACTTTAGGAGGTTTAGGAGGAAACTGCTGACAAACTTTGAAGGACAATATCATGGTTTCACCCCAACATAAAGGTAATGTAAACATCATTTACTCTGCATAAGACATTTGCACAGAACTCAGAACTCACAAATACACACACACACACACACACAGTATTCACAGAAAGTCTTGGGACACTTGCTTAATTCAGTAAAAAATATTGCTAAATTATTGGTTTTAACAGAAATTATTATATTCATTTGTTTGCAAAAATATGTATCACAACCAGTGATTTTAAGTAAAACATTCATGTAACAATACATTGAAACCCAGATTATAGTTCTAAAAGGGCTGTTAAAAAGATCATTGACAAGTAGTCTCATTAGGTGTTTTTTTTAAATTAGTAACACCTCTACAACATAAAACACCAAACATTTGTGTTTTGTATCCCTTTGGAAGCCAGTGACTACAACTGCAATTAATAGCAAAATGGCAAGAACAGAACTGCATGTGTCAGTCAAAAAGAAATTGATGCTTAATAAAAAGAAAACGTCTGCGTGAAGATATGTGCAGATACGTGAAACGTTGCCTGTCAATGGCCTTATAAAACCAGTAAATCTGAAACATTGACAGAATGAAACAAGTATCCTAAGGCTTCCTGTGATCACCATATATACACATATACCAACGGGTATAGCAGGCCTCAGGTACCTGTAAGAATAGTGTACAGGGGTGCTGAAGCTGGCAGTAGGCATGTAGGAGTAGTAGAAGCTGCCATAGAGGAACATGGCCACCCATAAGAGGAGCAGGAGCACGCAGACCAGGATGGCGGCATGCAGGAGCGTGCGTCGGGCCCGCAGGACCACCACGGCCGCCACGTCCTGCAGCCACAGCAGCGTCGGCCCGACCAGGCTGCCCATGTCCCCTGAGCGGGGGCCACCGTCCACCCGGCACCCTCTACTGGCGTCCATCTTCAGTCCCAGGGCCAAACTCTCTCCTGTTAATCTTCGTGATCAGCAACTACCGCTGGACTAATTCACTTCCTCCTGCTCACTGCTCTCTCATACCAAAATGCTGCGCACTGTATTATATCTATACGTAATCAAACTGACTTTTTACATCTCTTTCAGTCTGCTGCGTACAGTCTGCTAATCTTAACTAGACGAAAAAGGTCATGCGAGTGTCTGGACATTTTGGGTCTGTTCCTGGTACATTATATTTCAGTATCACCCAGACTGTTTTCCTCAAACTAAAGAACTTTAAACATCCAGCTGTATCGCTGCACTTGGTCTGGCATCCAGGCAAAATGAAAAAGTTCTTGACGTGCCAAAAAGTAAAGTTGCTCAAGTTCTATTTCTCCTCTTTCACACACTGTTCCCAGTGTCCCTCGTGCACTGACCTGTGAGAGAAAGTTAGAAACAACAGAAAATTACATCAAGTACAGTACAGACAATTCTTTACTACACTTAATGTTACTGTGTACGCTTTTTGCATGCTGGTTTGGTGTATCACGTTACATGGGACCGCCCATAAATCCTAGAAACAAAACTTTGTGAGTGAAGATCATTTCCCACAAAAACAGAGAACCCAGTTACAGAAGTGAATCAGATTAAACATTACATTTATATTTGTTTTACTGGTGAATTATGGACAAAATTATATGTTTACATAAAAAATTCCATTACCACAGATGTATAGCGATACCTCTTAGACACATTCATAATAAATGTAATATAAAACATATAATAAATACATATACAATCCATATGAGTGGGAGGGAGATTATACACAGCCCAACTGTTCCATTGAGTATGAATCAGAATCAAACTGGTTCTTTAAGCACTCCATTACCAATGGGCCATTTTCCTAGAATAAGGAGAATCAGAACAACTTGTTAAAAGAGTGTGTAGGGGGGGTCAGTTATATCTCAGTACAGTATGAGAACCAGCTTAACTTCAACATAGCTGACTCTAATACTGAGATATAACTGAAGGGGCTGATTATCTGTATCAGGTGTGTTAAATCAGGGCTGTACCTAAGCTCTGCAGGATTGGGCAGCCCTGCCAAAGATCAATATTATGACAAAAGCTAAAATCCCGATAGCAACACAAAGGCGTTTTTGCAGAAAATCCGTTTGCAACAGAGAAAACCCAGCCTTCCTACACAATAAAACTTATATTTATCTCACGCTGATATTAGAAAAATACAAAATATTACAATTCCGAATTTTTAAATGACTAATAATAAGTATGAATGTGAACAAGATTTATAACTATATACAGCAATTGTAATGAACAACACGTGCGCAGTCGCACTAACTGAGCTAAGTGGCGTCTATAAAAAAAGGCTTTTAAAATGTTTTATCTATACAGCTAAAGCTGATGCTGAACTATAGAAAGTCTACCAAGGAGATAAGCACACGATCTTGCAATTTGTACTACATACATGTCTATAGGTAACTCACCTTTTATTCTCTCGATAGATATGAAAAATGCCATTAAGTCTTTGACTAAAAGCGGACTTGATCGTTTTTAACAGTGCAATTCCAAATCACCTTTGCATGAACTTAACAGTTTGAAGCAGCATTTTCCGTAGCTATGCACAGCACGGCGCTTACAAGCTCAAAGTATGGCAGCCCTAAAGAGACAAGCGTCCTTCGTAATTTAGGTTTCAACACGCCTTCCTGCTGCGTTTTTACTTTACCCAACTCGCCCCGTTTCCGCTCCCTTCAACTAAGTAACGAATCTATTCACGCAGTTTTACAAATTAAACATTACACTTTGCTTTACTGGTGAATTGGGAACTATATTATATGTTTGCATTAAAATCTATTGGCAATTACCGTAAACATATATATATGTCTCTTAGACACTTGCGTAATATATGTAATATAAAACATATATACATATACAATACATATGACTTCAAATAGATCGAGGAAGAACCTGTTAAGAAAAGAGGTTGGGGGAGAAGCAGTAGTACTGTCAAAGACAAAGGGGGAGGGAGCCATGGCAGCTGTTCCCATGGTAACGGAACAGAAGGATCGGGGCATCTGATCAACCACTGAAATGCTAAAAGTATACATGTTTAATGCATTTAAGCACATTGCCAAAAGCAAATCGCATCACGCTTGACAAATGAGTGATCATTGTGTTTTGTATGTATTTATAATTGCTTTGTCTTTCTGAGATTGTCTCAAATTCGAAAATCTCTTTTCATTGTAACAACTAAATAATTAATGATTTGAAATCGACATGAGATGCTACCAGGAGAAACTATTTTCAGTAAGGAGTAGTACTCAGTACCATATACATCTTTCATTTCCCTACCAGACAGACCCCAGAGATGGTATATCCCAGCCCAGCCCAATCCAAACCAGAAATTGACTACGGTGTACTTCCATATTCATCATTTGGCGCGTTCCATTAGCCAGAAAAGGGAGGTTGAGCAGCAGTCGAGGCACTGCAATACAATGTAACAGAACTGCAGTGCGCTGGAGTGTATGTGAGTACTGTAACATCAGCTCTGTCTATGAGGGTGGGGTCTGGCTGAACTGGAACCTCAGACACTGTGAGAAAAACACCAAAGGAGCAGGAGAGCAAAGGAGAGAGGAAGCACAAGGAGAGGAAGACGACAAGGGTAAGTGAGGGGGGGGGGGAGGAGGGAGACGACAAAAGGATTGCCTTTCATTATCTGTCTCGAGCCATCCTTCCATTTCTCTTTCTGCTTCCCTTCTGTTGTACTTGATCATTTTACTAATGCACAATTTCCCATTAAACCACAGAGTGCTCTCTTAAATTTCGTTTCCCACTGTATTAATTTGTATATTTATCAGCTCATGTGTGATTTCAGACGTAGGGTGAGAGGTGATTTAGGATGCTTGCTCACTGGAGGTGGGCAGTGCAGATTATTGATTCAATGTGGATGTTACTCGGATAAAAAGCCTATGATTTTACACCATGCTGTGCGTTTCTGTTGTCTGTAGCATTGATCTCAGTAATAAATCGTATGCATCTGAATGTCTATATGGTCTATATGGTGACTGGTATTGTGGCTCCAAGCCAAAAAATATGGTGTACACACTGGAGTGAACACATTCTTTTACATTCAAAGTTAGATTTAGACATTTTGCAATTCTGAAAAGCCTAGCTGATTTTCTATGTGATGTTCTTGTGAACCAGCTGTCTTTGTCTGAATGGCACCATAAAATCTATAAAGACAGTATTCCACAAAATGTATTTAATGTTAGCAAACAGAATTAAATCATGTATAAGAATATAATTGTGGTACACAGTATAGTCTCAAAGTACAACCATTCACAATAGTCATGTATTCTTTGTGCATTACACCCTATATCTATTTTAGTATTTCTCTGGAAAAAAAAAGGTTTTCTGGGACAGAGGGCTTTTAGTATGAAGGAAAATGACACCAAAAGAATTGTCCTTGGAGGGACAAATTGAGAAATAATGATTCAAGAACATGTTGAGCACATTTTTCAGTGGGTCAGACTTGAACCATTCAAGTCATTTGTTGCATCTGGTGAAACATTGTGAAATTGAATATTAAGCTAGTTTAGAAGTTCATTCAAATAATTTGTAGTGGACTGAAGACTCAATTTAAATATGTATGAAGCAAAAGTGATCAGTGGTGAGGTAGAAATCATTAATTCCTAATGCTATAATATTAATAATATAATAATAAAGATTAATTAGAGCAGTGTTTCCCAACCCAGTCCGCAGGGACCCACAGATGGGTCACATTTTTGTTCCCTCCCAGACAGCCCACATTTTTGCTCCCTAGCTGGGAGGAAGCAAAAAGATGCACTGTCTGCAGGGCTCTGAGGACCGGGTTGGGAAACACGGAATTAGAGCATCGCTTCCCTTGGTCGTTCAACTTGTGCCAAGAAACCTGTCTGACACGACAGAAAAGGAAGATTTTAGCAACGTGACCCAATAATAAAAGTACTACTATTCAATATTGAGCAACTTAACAGGAGATGAATATACATTAATACCGCCTAACCATACATCAGGACAAACTGGCAGAGTATGTCAAAATGGAAACGTCATTTCATTTGAATAATTTCGCATATGTAATATTTCAGGTCGATTTGTAGAGCTGTTGCTTGTACATTTTTAAATTACACTACAGGGAATGTTAGGAATGTATCATAATGCTTAAATTATTAGTAAAATAATACAATACTAGGTGTGAATGTGTAGGAATGTTTTTTTGTGCGCTTTGCGATGGGTTGGCCCCTCATCCTGGGTTATTCCCTGCCTTGCATCTGTAGTTTCCAGCATAGGCTCTGAGATCCCTTCAACCCTGCATATAACAAACCCGCATAGATAACAGATGGATGGAAGGAAGGATGTATGGATGGATGGATGATACAGTGTCTAAGGAGATGGGTTTAACTTGTATTAGCAAGTTTGTTGAAAGGGGGCTGATTGACTACATTTGAACTTGAAAATACAGTCCATACAAGACCATCATGCCCTTCGTGTTTGTATGCGTGTGGCAGGATGAAAGGAGACACCCCTGTGAATAGCACCATGAGTGTTGGTCAGGCCAGGAAGCTTGTGGAGCAGCTGAAGATTGAAGCCAGCATGTGTCGGATTAAGGTGAGTGCGGGGGCTCCCTGCCCACCGGCGCTGTGTCTAACTTAGCATGCTGTCGCTTATAAGTCGCTATTCTTTCATCCTTCATCTGGGTCACACGCTTTCCTATCAGCCTCATTCCCAGCAGGCATTAAACAAATTAAGTGAAACACATGCAGCTCAAGCATCCATCCATTGATCTACCAACTGTGTATCAGTACAGAATCGCATAACGGCTCAAGCCGTAATCCCATAAAGGGGATTTAATTGGCTCAAAAAAGTTGTTTGTCTTAAACAAAACCCTGAAATTTATTTAACTGTTTATTATAAATTCACAAACAGGGTTTCCTGTCCACATGCCACTGAACCCAAAATCCTTCTATCGTTCCATAAGCATTTGCCCCGTTCAGGGTGATGGTAGGAGGCAGAAATCCTTCTGTAATAATTACAGGGCTAACATGTAACAGCCATAGCACGGCGGTGCTGTGGTTTGCACAATTACCTTATTCCTCTGGAGACCCGAGTTCAGTTCCCTACACCAGCGTGTGGAGCTTGCATGTTCATGTTCTCCCCATGTCATTGTGGCAGTTTCTCCTCACACAACCGTGTGGGGTGGGGGCCGGTAAAATGTAATAATTCAAAGGTCTATTTTTGCGGGACAAATGAAGCAAATGAAACACTGGGGACCACATGTCCCAGCTGGTTCCTATACCCCTGTACCCACAGTACAAAGACATGGATTATTCTTCTTGTGTCTGGGAGTATTAAGTTATACTTAATAATTGTTTCAGATAACCACTGAAGCACTGTAAGTAGGAGATTTGGTTTATGAGGTGAAGGTTCAGGACTCAGTGCCCCTGACAACAATTTTACAAATCCGGTATTTCTCTGAATCTCAAGTCCTGCTCTATGATGGTTCAATATATGATTCTTTGTTCCCACCTGCAGGTGTCAAAGGCCGCCGCGGACCTGATGGCCTACTGTGACGCCCATGCCTGCGAAGACCCCCTCATCACCCCTGTGCCCACATCCGAGAACCCCTTCAGGGAGAAGAAGTTCTTCTGTGCCCTGCTCTGAGAGACGCGGGAAGATGACAACACATATCTACACCAAGGAAGAGCAGCCAGATGGAAACAGGGGGTCTGCCGGGATGACAGTGAACACATGTGTAATTATCTACAGCGGTGTTTCCCAATCCGGTCCTCGGGGACCCGTAGACGGTCCACGTTTTTGCTCCCTTCCAGCTCCCTACTAGGAGCTGAGAGGGAGCAAAAGACATGGACTGTCTGGCAAGGAGTTTGGAGGGAGCAAAAACGTGGACTGTCTGTGAGTCCCTGAGGACCAGGTTGGGGAATACTGATCTACAGTTTTGATATTTATACACTCAAAGGTCAAAATACTTTTGCCAAGTCTGATTTTAAAAATGATTTTGCCATTGTTTTTTAATCCTTGATTTTCATATATGTATTTATTTAAAATTGGTCAGTATTAATGCACACAGGGTGGAGAGCAAAGAAAAGAAAAAACAAGCAGTATAAACTCAAAGTATAATTTGCCACTTTTACAAGTGAAACAGTATTTTTGCCTTGATAACATTTTTGGATTAGTTTGAGATCAGTAAGTTTACTAGGCCTGAGAGATCGAACTTTGTTATTTGAATAAAATTGGAATTCTAAAAATATTTACATAATCAACAGCTAAAATCTACCTCCTGTACCAGCACAACATGACATTTTCAGTGATTGGTACCGGGACTGCCAGATTTATCTCTATCATGACAACAATATTTAACTGTTACAAATTCGGTCATAGAGTCTGATATAATGTGTATTACAACCCAGAACCATACATTTACCCATTGATATTTATAGCTATCTTCCTGGAATAAATTTTATACCAGTCTTTTAACTGTTAAATATACTATTCTTTAATTTACCACTTAAGCACAACACAGAATGAAAACTGGGGAAATACACATTTTATCATCTATCTTTAAGTTAATGTTGAAATTATATACATTTTTTCCACAAATGAAATCTGTATCCATGAAAAGTGGCGATTTACACTTTGAGACACAAATGTACACACGGTTAAACAGTGAGAAAGTGAATGAAGTGAATTGTCATAGCTGTGTGTGCTTGTGTATAAATTGTGGAAGAGATGGCCTGAAAAAGCGTGACAGTGTGTGTCTGTGTGCAAAATCTGAGGGGGTGGGTTGTATAAAAGATCTTAATAAAGGCCCCTGTCACCATTATCTTGTGGAGAACAATTGATGTCTGTGTCGCTTTTGTAAATGTAGAAACAATAGATAAGACACAAAATGTAGCTGCAGGACTGCCAAAAGCCTACATATTAAAGTATCAGTAAAAGCAACAGATTACATTTATTTAGTATTTGAAACGTAAAATGTAAAATTTGATAAATATATGCGAATCTATAGGTGTTTATACCACTTAACGTCAGCTACAAAAACAACCCAGCACATACCATCAACTTAAGACCAAAATTCTGGGTTAATTACCCAGCATGGTCGTCTTCAATACATGTTTTGGAAACGGAGTTATTCCTTTCGAAAGCAAAGGCACTTGTAAATATGGTATCTCAGGTAACGTTTAATATCAGGCTTCCAAGCCTGTCTGAGCTGCCGGCAGCACTTACGTCACGTGCTTACGTCACACACGATCAGCAATGGGGAGGAGTCTGCGTAGAGTAGTGACCAGTATTACCACGCTAGACCACTACTACACTTCAATTTGTAAATCCCCTCAATTTATTTTGAAAGCCCAGACTGCCATCATTAGTACATGCAGCATTCAGCATAGAAAGAAATGCACAGAGCTTCCATTTGCTTGCCGAAACCCAGCTATTTGGTAGTTTGCAGACACTGACACATTATGACAATTATTCCCATGGTATTGTTGCCTGTTTCACAAACAGACATCCAGAGACCATTACAATACTTATAATGGCAACCTGTTGTGCAACTCTTGCATTAGCAAAGCAAGCATCAAGCAAGCAGAGTAATCACAAGTTATGCTGAATGGTGCGTACACTGGTCAAAAGCAAGTATCATACTTAGAAATTCAGAAAAAATACAAACCCTGGAAAACATAATTCTACATAAACAATCGTTACACCTACAACGTAACTCGTACTGTAGCACACAGAAAATTGCCTCAAAACATTGAAACGTTGCTAAATATGAAAAGTTTAGTCAAGTTTGCAGAACAGACAGTTAAATGTACGGTGTCAACATTCGCAGTGTCTAGGCCTGACAGGGTAAGTGATGCTAATCTGGACCTATATGCAAAAAAAGTATATCATAAAATTCCATTTATCTATTTACTAAAGTAATCTTGTAATATATAAACACAGTTACAGCGTTCTGAAATACACTATAATAAAACGGTAACTTCCAGTCTAACGTATTTCTTTCTTTCGCAGTTAAATGGTTAATGGCAGGGCAGAAGAATTTTAACTTATATTCTACAATTATTTATATTTATTTTTTTCGTACCTGCGTACCAGACTTAAGCACCTAACCAGCAGAAGACATTGGACTCCGGTTTAAGGTGGGTTAAAATGAAGCAAAATATAAATATATTGGTCTTGGCAATGAGGTTTTACTCAAAGTTCGCACAAACAATTTATGCTGTGGGAAGCGCCATCTTAATTCGCTTAAATCCCTGGGACAGATGGGAGGAAAACGTCATGCCCCCTCCCAGCCCCAAAAGCGTGTCAAAACAAACCTGGCGCCGCAGCCGTCAGTCGGGGTAGGACGCAGTCCGAAGTGGGCACATCGCTTAAATTACAGATCAGAAACCCACCGCTGACTGATCTCTTGTTCCTTTTATTTCTGCCAAGATGGAATCGAAAAACCTGCGCGTATGCTCCATCACATGCTTGATAATGCTGATTTTTAATGCTTTAGTTATGGCCCTTGATGGGTCTCCGGAGCACGGTGTTACCGGATCACCCGGTCAGCCGGTTCGTTTGCCGGATTCCGACCCCGGTTTGCAGAAGGCAGTACGGTTTGCCGAGGGACGGTACAACATGGGATCCAACGGAATTTATCTGCGCAGAGTTATAAAGATCATCTCCGCCCGTAAACAGGTATTTTAAATTCAGCTATTATAAGAAATAAACCAAGTAGGAATTTTGACAGTTACCCACATGTCTTCATAAATTAGTATTAAACTTACTAGATGTTATGCGTTGTCGCTCATTTAACTGTGAAGAATTAAAAGGTAGTTAAAAGTGTTCGACGGGCAATGCATCATTGCGGTTGCGCTGAATTGTGTGACGAGCATGTTAATTATCCCTGTTTGTCATCTTCAGGAGCACATAACGATACACCCTGCTCAATAAAAATAAAATACTCTGTAGTCGAGATGGTTCTTCATTAGATCAGATGTTGCAATTAAACATTGCAGCGCTTCACATTTTGTGTAACATTGTGGATTTGATATTGAATCGCGAATGGTATAACAATATTTGCTAATAATATTTTTAATTATAACGAAATATTTTATGTTTTATAAATAATACAAGCTGTATAAGATTTCTCAAATCTGAATTGCACGTTGAATGTGGTTATTAAAAACTGATATTACCCCCACTGACAGCAGCAACGCAGTACGAGTTTAGTAACGGTCGTACCTTGTCATTTGTAACGGAGCTTGAACGTATAACGTCCGTGCAGGAGTTGGATTGCTGGGAATGACGGTGTGTTTTTCTGCTACAGCTGGTGAAGGGGGTGAAATACAGCATTGTGGCCGAGCTGGGGAACACTCTGTGTAAGAAGTCGGAGGTCTTGGCTGACTCCGCCGTTTGTGACTTCCATGCTGAGCCCAACAAACTGAAGGTGAGACAAATGATCGCTCGTCATTGTGGAGACCCTTCTTACTTATGCCAGCACACATACCTACCCAGCTGCTGTCACTGGTGGTATGCTGATTTGGTGAGGGTCTTTCTCAATATAGGATGCCTCAATATATATAGGTATAATGACATCTATTTTAAAATACATTTTTTTTAAATTATACCATTTTTGATGGGGTAGGCCTATAGAGGGTTTTCACATGCACCAGGTGCTGATTGGTTATCTCATTGGTCAAATAACAAAAATGCTAAATAAACTACACGTTTTTAAGTTCATGTTTTGAGTGTGTCCTTGGAATTGCTATCCACACTGTCATATTGGGGTAACTCGCCCTTTAAGAAACTGACCTTTGACATCAATCACATCACAATTTTACATCGTCAATGTAGTGAGCACAACTCCTGCATCCCCAGTGCTTATTCCTGTTTTTCCTGGCTTTCCTCGTATTGTGTCTGTGGTTGGCTGTGGTTTAGCGTAACACATCCATCCTGGCATTCCGCCATATCCTTATCCCCCCTACTGTGTTTCCTTTGCTGGGTGGAAAAGCCCTTTACGGGGTCCCAAAGGCACACTGTACTAACAATGCCCCATATATCATTTACAAGCAGAAGAGTGTAAGTGTCTCAGTCAACCTGTTATCAGGTTTTTGTGTGTGTGTCTACCTCCAAGTCTGACACCGTTTGTTGTTCAGTGTCTGGTCAGTGTTTAATACAGGGGTCATCAACTCCGGTCCTGGAGGGCTACTATCCAGTAGGTTTTCTATCCTACCTGGCTTCTGATGAGCCACA
>JAODJU010000002.1:25033002-25048059 GCA_026776725.1 Gnathonemus echidnorhynchus | reverse complement strand
CTGATGAGCCACACCTGCTCCTGGTATTTACCTGAGAACTAGTGTGGCTCATCAGAAGCCGGGTAGGATAGAAAACTAGCCCTCCATGACCGGAATTGGTGACCCCTGGTTTAATATGTCGCCACGACTGAGTGACAAAGGCAGTACTTTTCCACCTGAGAAGATGGATGTTTGATGTTTTCAGAACTTGGGCATCGTATAGGAATGTTTCAGGAACATCTTAAGGCTGAGCCAGTTGTGTTTCTGCTTTTGTCTGGATGCTCATCAGATTAATCACAAGCTTTTCATCACATGGTTTAGACCATCTGACTCAAAATCTCTCAGGCACATGATTTCAGGCCAACATGTAGTAACTCCTCATCCCAGACCGTATGCATCAGTGCCTGTTTCTATCAGTTCAGTTTCACAGTGCAGAAATCTACCTAAAGTCATAGGTTCCATACATTTAAAAAGCGAGTGATTTAAATCAGCTCTCTTCACTCACCTGCTGTATGTTCAGGATTCTGGTCCATATTCTTTTGGTGATATAAAATTTTCTGCCCTAAATTTAATGAACGATGATAATTCTCTGTTCACGTCTTCATGGTGCTGCCCATCCCAGACGGAGGTGTGTGCGTTCGAGATTTGGGACCTACCGTGGTTCAGCACGACCACTCTGCTGAAACAGAAATGCCAGCCAGAGGGTGAGTGTGAGCCTGTCAGTTCTGCTGGGTAGGAGGAGGTCCTCACCACTCTAAGGGGACCTGCTACACACTTCCGGTTATTCCCTTTCCGTTAGCGTGTCTATGTGCATGTAAATGGTCTGCAAAGTCTTAAGGCCCAAAGTACACCCCAAAAGGAATAACTCTCATCACAGGAACCACTCTTCATTAATCTGCTGGAAATGCCTAGTTAGAATTATAGACCTATCTTCTGTGACATGGTGAGGTCACCTCGTAACACAATCCTTATTGGCTCCCTACCTGCAAGGACCTATCTGCAGACTACAAGACAGGGGCAGAACGTGTAGGGCAAGCTGACCAATCAGAGCACACAAAGCTCATCGGGGGTGGGGCTTAAAGCTCTAACAGCACGTTTCAGACATTTATAGACAGAGTGAATACAGATGTCCAGCATGAGAAAAATAATATGCTTTTGGAACATTGAAGCACATAAGGGGTAGTACGGTGGTGCAGTGGTTAGCATTGTCACCTCTCATCTCTGGGACACGGGTTCAAGTCTCTGCCAGGGTTCCATGTGTGTGGAGTTTGCATGTTTTCCCTGTGTCATCATGGGGTTTCCTCTGTGTACTCCTGTGTCCCCCCCACAGTCCAGAAACATGTTGAGGTTAATTGGAATTGCTAGACCCTCTATTGGTGTGAATGGTGTGTGTGTGTGAGAGTGTGCCCTGTGATTGGCTGGTGCCCTGTGATGGGTTAGTGCCCTGTGATGGATTGGTGCCCTGTGATTGGCTGGTGCCCTGTGATGGGTTAGTGCCCTGTGATGGGTTGGTGCCCTGTGATTGGCTGGTGCCCTGTGATGGGTTAGTGCCCTGTGATGGGTTAGTGCCCTATGATGGGTTGGTGCCCCATCCTGGGTTGTTCCCTGCCTTGTGCCCATAGGCTCCAGACCTCCTGCAACCCTGAATAGGATAAGCAGTGTTGGAAAATGGGTGGGTGGATGAAGCATATAAATCTGTTTTAGTAGACCCCCAAAATATAATCATGAACAGTGAAAAGGCCTGCTTTAATTGACCTCCAATGTTATTGTAGTGGTTTGAGGCTGGGTGAAGCTGAACTGATATGAGTGCCATTCATGTTTTCTCTAGCCCCCGACACCGAGAACAGCCAGATTGATGCTGGGGCTCTCTCTCCCAGCGCCCATGACAAGGTAATAGAAAACCAGTATATCTGTCTGCTATTGTCACTTGATATACAGAGTCGTCCCAGGTTACGATGGTCCGTGTTACAATATTTTGACTTTACGATGGGTAAATGTTTTTCACTTTCAGTACATTATTCAACATTTTCTTATAAAATAGGCTTTGTGTTAATGATTTCGCCCAACTGTAGGCTAATGTAAGTGTTCTAAGCATGTTTAAGGTAGGCTAGGCTATGAAGTTTGTTAAGTTAGGTGGAGTGTATTGGAATGCATTTTTGCCTCACAATATTTTCACCTTACAATAGCTTTATCAGAACGTAACCCTGTTGAAACCTGGGGAGAGGCTGTATTTCAAGCTTGTTTGTTGTAGATCTTGTCCATGTTTATTCACCCGATAGTGCTCGTAGTTCAGCACCAGGATTGTGTGCTTGCATTCCTGTGCGTTTGTATGGTTTTCACATCCATTCTCTATACTTCAGTTAATGACTCCATTTTGCAGTTTGCATTTGATGCCCTGCACATTCAACGTAGGCTCCAAAATCACTGCAGTGTTCACATGATTAACACCTGCTAAAGTCACGGATGGGTGTTCAGTGGATGTTCAGCGACGTTGTGCTTTTGCTCTCCTTCATTTCCTTTTTTTGTCGCAGAAATCTGTGGAGCTGTTATCCGAGTTTAAAGAGTTTGTAGCCAAATACAACCGCAGTTACAGCAGCCAGGAAGGTGAGAGGCGGCGCTAACGTTCGTTTCATTATTGGCCGTCAAATGTTTACCATTATGGATGATTTTTTTTCAAACTGTTGAATATTTATAAAATATTTGACAACAGGAATTGCTGTGGTTTTTGTGTGTCCAATATGTAAGTGTTGAGTCACAATATACAGGTGAACAAGACTCTGCGTGTAAAGCTCAACACCACTGGCCAGTTTAGTGGTCATTTATGTTGTATCAGCCACATATACTCAGAGTTTGTGTAAAAGGTTAGATGTTCAGCTATGGTGTATAAAACTTTGGCCCTGTTATGTCACACGGTGGCTCAGTGAATGAATCCTCCTGTGTATGAATCATGCGGATCAGAGCCGCATACTGAAGGCTGAGTCAGCGAAAGGCCACAGGTCCTGTAACACTGGTTTTCTCACCTTGACAGAGGCTGACAAGCGGCTGCGCATTTTCCAGAAGAATATGAAGACTGCGCAGACCCTGCAGTCGTTGGACCAAGGGTCAGCTGAGTATGGGGTCACTAAATTCAGTGACCTCACAGGTGTGTATTCATGCACATATGTCTGTTTTCATTCAAAGCTACTATTTTTCATGCTTGTTTGCAAGCGTGTTACTGATTTCATTAATCATGGAGTTTTCCCCCGATGTTTTAAATGTGTCCTATGGGTCTTTATTTCTGTGCATAGAGGATGAGTTTCGGTCACTGTACCTAAACCCTCTCCTGAGTCAGTGGAGTCTCCAGCGGCCCATGAAACCAGCACCGCCAGCCAACAGTGCGGCACCACCCAGCTGGGACTGGAGAGAGCATGGGGCCGTTAGCCCAGTCAAGAACCAGGTGACAGGAAGCAAACGAACATATGAACACAGCCATTAATATCTGCTGCCCCAGTTTCCCAACCCGTAGACAATCTACCGGGAGCTGTAAAGGAGCATAAATGTGGACTGTCTGGCAGGAAATTAGGAGGGAGCAAAAATGTGGACTGTTTGGGGGTCCCCGAGGGCCAGGTTGGGAAGCACTGATCCAACCTGGCGATTTAGATGACTGATTACTCCTTTATAACGCTAGTTTATACATTAAATTATATTACACCAGGTATACCCCGTTTTTCCAAAGTTTGCTCTACGCCACTTCGCCTTTACGAAAGACCTACATTAGTACTTGTTTTCGCTAACCAATCGAAATCCAAAGTGGATTTCACTTTTCCAAAAAAAGTCGAAAATTGCATTCACATAATGAAGTGGAAATTTGTTACATTTTGTTATTACGTAATGGGGTATTTCTAATTTGTTATTACATAATGGGGTATTCTTACATAATGAGTTGTTACAGATTCACTGTATGTTTTGTGTACTCGTGTTTGTACTTCCTGCTTTAACTGGTGTGTTAAATTGGTACATCCTACCATTATCACAGTGTTAATACAGACGCTCCTCTACTTACGAACGAGTTACGTTCCGAACCGTCGTTCGTAACTAGAAATATTCGTAAGTCGTTATTCAACATCATTTTAAGGATATACGCAAGTACAAAGAACTAGGATGCTGGGAGTTCGCACGCTACACTGCTGCACGGCGAGAGTAGCGGCCAGAAGTCATACTAGGTAAATTGGTGCACAGAAAAAAAAATTGATGTTATGGACAGGAACCGGAAGCCCAACGAACACAATTTGGTCCTCTTCATTCGTATGTCTGAAAGTTTGTAAGTTGAAAGTTTGTAAGTAGAGGAGCATTTGTATCGTGTAATTTCATCCTCTTTCTTACGTAAGAAAGCTAAATGGGTTAGGTCTCTGTGTCTGTGATCAAAAGGCACCAGTTCAATTCCCTGGGTCAGCGGAGTGATTTTGCCCTTGAGCCCTTGAAGGAGGCCCTTAATCCCCAGTTGCTTTAGGGACTGTCTGATCCCGCTTTCTCAAAAATGTGGAATCGCTTTGAAGAGGAGCATCTGCTAAATAAATGTAAATGTAAAACTGTAAATGTGGTTTTGATCACCTGGTGCTGTGCATGGCATTAATATTCTGTGTATGGTGTACTTTGGTCCAATGCAGTACTTATGGTTGTGTGACAGGGCTTATGTGGATCATGCTGGGCGTTCTCAGTCACCGGGAACATCGAGGGTCAGTGGTTTCTAAAGAAAGGCAAATTGCTGTCTTTGTCTGAGCAAGGTGAGCATCTGAATGTCTGTTTCCTCTGTCATGCTGTCCTATTGATAGTGGACCCCGAAATAATCAGTAAGTTTCACTTTGTGTGTCTCTCCAACAGAGCTGGTAGACTGTGACCGCCTCGATCAAGCGTGCGGGGGGGGGCTCCCCTCGAATGCTTATGAGGCCATCGAGAAGCTGGGTAGGAGGAAGTGAGGTGGCGGAGGACTGGAGAGGCGCAGACACAAAAAATCTGAAAGGTTGTCCAGCTGTTTTCTCCAACCCTCATGTGTTACTGATTTCAGGAGGCCTGGAGACCGAAATCGACTACAGCTACATCGGACACAAGCAGAGCTGCGGGTTTTCCTCGGGGAAAGTGGCGGCCTACATAAATGGCTCTGTTGAGCTGCCCAGGGATGAAAACGGTGAGAAGCTTAGGAAGATAAGGCCAAGTGTGGGGAAAATGGAGATGTGAGGGAGAAAGGAGATCAGGCAGCTGGAATGAGCGTGCGTTTAATCGTCACATTCTGTTCAGTTCTGTAACTGTTGGTGAAAGATGAAGTTGCCTTGTTTGTGCATGCAGAAATTTCAGCATGGCTGGCAGAAAATGGCCCAGTTTCCGTCGCCCTCAATGCTTTTGCAATGCAGGTATGTTTTCTGGATCCGCCCTTGTAGGGAGCACAGCCTACAGCTTTTCTCTTCATTCCTGTCACTGCCCATGCTTGTGTTTCCCTCATCTTCTCTTTCACTGCTTCCCTGTCATCCCTCAGTTCTACCGCAGAGGAGTGTCTCGACCCATGAAGATCTTCTGTAACCCCTGGATGATTGACCACGCGGTGCTGCTTGTGGGATACGGAGAACGTGAGCCTTACACACAAAGACGCGCACACACACTTTAGTGTACAAATATGCAATGACCTTCAACCTCCCTGACACTGCTTTGCCCTCCTGTGCGCAGGTAAGGGAATTCCATTCTGGGCCATTAAAAACAGCTGGGGTGAAGATTATGGAGAGCAGGTGGGAAATGCTATTCTGTCAAATGTCCACACACACATGGTTATGCATGTATGGCCATCTGGTCTGAGGTCGAAGCTGATCGTGAGCAAGTACTGGATAAAGAGTTGGATGTTGGACAGACAGATAACCATAGTAAACTGTATTTCTCTGAGAATTCCGTTCAAATGATGTAGCTCCCTTGATTCCCACCTCATCATCAGACTTTCAGCAAGGTTGTTTGCTAAAACTATTGGTTCCTAGTCATCTTGTCACATGCAGATGTCACAAGCTCATAACAAAGCAGCTGAGTCTGTAGTTATTAAGAAACTAAGTGAGGAAATTCTGTTGCCCTGAATAATTTCCTGAAAAAGTCACCCAGATAGCAGTAGTGTGCAGTCATAAGACTCTCTTGCCAGCCATAACAAAACATTTCAGACAGTAATCTGCATCTGAAAACCGATGTAATGGCTATATTAGTAGAATCATTAAAACTATGCTGCATTAGCTCATTTTCAGACTCAACGCATTTCATTATTGTTTTTTACAGTAGTATATTGTTAGGGCTGCTTGATTATGGCAAAAATCATAATCATGATTAACACGGTTACTCAATGGGGCGGCATGGGGGTGCAGTGATTCACACTATCGCCTCACATCTCTAGGACCTGGGTTCAAGTCCCCACCAGGGTTCCATGTGTGTGGAGTTTGCATGTTTTTCCCATGTTGTTGTAGGGTTTCCCTCAGTCCAAAAACATGCTGAGGCTGATTGGAGTTACCAAATTGCATAGTCAGGTGAATGAGTGAATGGTGTGTGTGAGTGAATTGTGTGTGAGTGAATGGTGTGTGTGAGTGAATGGTGTGTGAGTGAATGGTGTGTGTGTGCCCTGTGATGGGTTGGTGCCCCATCCTGGGTTGTCCCCTCCCTGAATAGGATAAGTAGTTTCAGAAAATGGATGGATGACTCATTCACTTTGGAAATATCTAGTATTTTTTTAATTGTCTTTTTAATAGTGGATTTTCTTGAACTCTAAATATAATTCAACTGAGAAACAAATAAAAAGGGGTGTGCTTGATTTATGACAAGAGAAAACAGGAGCATTACAAAATGAAGTGTGGCACAGTAATTATTTTATCAGGATTAGTTTGATAATTCTTTGGAAGCCAAAATCCCTTTGAAATTCATTTAAATGCCCAGCCCTAGGTATTATTGTTGGCTTGTTAATGTGTTCAACTGGTAACACTCGTCTCTGTTTTGCAGGGTTATTACTACCTCTACAGGGGCTCCAGGCTGTGTGGGATAAACAGAATGTGTTCCTCAGCTGTGGTGAACTGAATGTTCATCCATGACAGTGCAGTCTACTAAGTAGCACTGGGGAGGATAAACCCCCCCCCCCCCACCATAACACACCAAATGGGGGCAGAATAGCTGTTAAATGAAACACACCAAAATTAAAGTGGTCAAAGGAAATATCAAACATAAAAAAATAAAATGGCAAAAATATTTCATTTTGCTATAAAATTCCTTGACTATTTTATAGATTGTTTTAAATAGACTTTTATCAGGATATTATAGCACAGTTGAAAGGTCACATTATATAGCATATTTTGATTTTAGTGTTTGCTGTAACAAATTAGATTTAACCTTTGTCACATTTAATCTTAAGGTATGGAGGTTTTTACAGATGGGTGCAGTGTAACATCAGCAGGCGTATGCTAGAATTACTTTCCGAGATGACATGCTTTTCCATTAATGTATTGATTCTCATTGTTTCCTCTCTGTAATGGCTGGACCAGTGATATAGCATAGCTCATTCTGGATTTCAGTAAAAATGCCACTTGATGGAACTTAGGGAATTATTTTGGATATTCCTGATATGCTTTAAGGGTGTATCAGTCATTTTGGCTGGAAAAACATGGAATTAAAAAAAACCTGCATTTTCCTCTATTACTGTGTTGCTATTGGGTTTTTTAATGAGTAGTTAAATGGCCTGAGAACTATAATCAAAAACTAAACTACATAATCGGTGTAGTAGCCAGAGGTGGAGAGTTCAGATCCAGCAAGTACAAATCCAGACCAAGGTTTTGTTTTAACCAATCAGTTGAGCATAGTCACAGACTTCTCAACTGGTTGGTTGCAACAAAATTATGGTCTGGATTTGTACTTTCTGAACCTGAACTTTCCACCTCTGGTATTAGCTCTCCTAAAAATATTCAGTATCTAAGTGTGATACCCTGGGGTCACTTAACTGACTTCAGATTCCGAGTTGAATTATAGGACTGGCCCTTAAAAACAAATCAGCCAACAGATAATGCATGCAAGAAAAGTTCATATTACAGTTCTGTTTATTTAAAAACAACTGAAACATAAAAAAACCATTGGGTTGGGTTTTAAATAAAACTTGAGTATTTGCAAAGGATTTTTAACCCCGTGTTCACAGTCACAAAAGAAAGCTTATCCGGTGTCAGTTACTATCTAGCTATCTAGCTGTTTTAATCATAACACGATAGCAGCAAACTCCACCTAAAATCATCATACAAGTCAAAGGTCATATTTCACTTTATTTAGTAGGTTGTGTGGGCCTGGATTTTTTCCAATACCTCTAAGAGCCGAGCATGACTTTGGAGTTCTCATATCACAAAACAGGACCGCCTTGCAATTCTTTATTTAAAATACAACACTCTTACACCAGGGTGAGAAAATCCAAGAAATGACCAATTAAAGAGTTTCCAAATACTTCATAAAACTGTACCCCAAAGTGAACATGTTTTAGGATATTAAATGTTAAATTCAAAATAAAAAGAATGATTTCCCATGTTGCAGTTAAAATATTCCTTCTTCGGGTTCAATAGTACTAATTCCATTATATCCATCTGTATCAGTCATTCCTCCGAAAACCAAAACCCAACATACACATTGTAAGAGGTACTGTGTGCGAGGAACAGTCTATACACAGTGTAGGAGAACGTGGATGATATACAGATTTGTGATGGCAAATCGAGCACTGGAGACGACGTGGATGAGACTGTGAGAAAAGGCACAGTGCCAGAGGGCGCGATTACAGGAAGGAGTCGCACCATTCGCGTAGACAGCTGTAGCAGTCGCCCTGCTGCTTGGCATTGGCGCCACAGGTGTCCTTCAGCCAATCACGAAACAGTTCCTCGTCTTTTTTTAGCACCAAGAACTGGCCCAGAACAACATATGCCTATGGGAAGAAATATCAGTAGGGGAGGCTATGGAGGAGACCCAAAATTCAATAAGACACACCAGTACTATGTGGGACAGAAGAAAGCATGCTGGCATACATGAAGGAGTGCATGCAGTAAACACACCTTATCGAAGCCTTTCTCCTCCAGTCGTTTCCCCAAAACCTCCCCGATTCCTGCCAGCGCCATCACAGACTTCTCGCCCATGGGCTCGGCTACGAATTCCTTGTGTTTTTGGGATGTCGATGACATTCTGGCTGTCTGCTGTGTCCTGTGTCAGCTACACAAAGCGGGAGGACACAGAATCAGTTGTTTAGGACACAAGGTGAAAGCCAGTGTAATGTATATTAGAAAGCACTATGCAGTCTTAAAACCCTTTTTAGAGAAGCAAAATGAACAACAAAAAATAAACAATATTACATGACAGTTCCCTCTGTAAAATTAATACACGAATACTATCCTGTATTATCATCAACCACTGAAATAATGTGCTCTGCACACCTGACTTCATGGAAAATAGGTTGGACATAGGGGGAGCTAAATGGAATTAATCTTCTACTCATGTAACCTCCCCTTGTAATCAATAAAGTATTACCTAAAAACACGGTCATACTACTTGATGTGAATTTTGCAAATATCATTAATGAATTCTTAATCTGCCCCATCTAAGAACGAACTTGAGCTCAAAACAAACAGGACGGTCCCACATACCGCACCCATTTTCATCTCTGCTTTCAGTTCCGAACCAAAATACCGCGTTAATTATAGTTCATTACAGTAAACAGCCCGCCACCATGTCTATTGGCGATAGCTGTGCGAGACATCAAGAAATAAACAACGGACGTTTCCCAGTCGGTGATTTAAAAAAATCATGAGCCACAACCCCTATTCGGTACTGTGCCCACAAATGCTTGGCAATTAGATCAGCTATTAATATCTTACATAAACAGAGCGGATTATATCGCAGGCGTTATATCAAAGGTAATACGCCACCTTTAGAGGAAGAGATTGCAGCTACATTATATTGGCGAGCAGGCAGCAGGAAATCTCACAACTTTTCTGATCAGCTGTTTCATCGCATGAATTAAATAATGATATCGGATGTGTCCTCAAATGACATCAGTATTATTGTGGCAGCAACTGAAAACTACATCTTTTTAGCTAGCATATACATACAACCGCATGCCTTCTCACGAAGCAAAAACGAAAGCAATACCTAACTAGTCAATTTAAATAATTTCGCCAAATTAAAGTTACAATAACTAGAGATTATATATTTGTCATTGTGAGACCATTTTTTCTAACACCAAATATTCTACCATCCACTTAGTTAATTCAAATTTAATGTACCATGAACAGTTAACACGATAGTCACCCAACATCAGTAACATATAATTTGTTAGTAAGAAAATCAATGAAAATATAAAACAATGTTAAATAATATGAAATAAATTAAAGAGCTACCTGTCTTTTTTTTTTTTTTTCTCAATTAATCGTGGACAGGCGTCCGTATATCGTCTGCAATTGCGCTCAGGAAAATTCTAATACTGTTTCCGGATCCCGCCGCCAATTTTTAAGCGCTTCCGTCATAGAAATTGTACAGGAACTGGAAGGGAAACGCTAGTCACTGGTAACTGCACTCTGAACTATTCTCATCAGCGAGTACATAACGTCATCTGCGTGCGCGCAATTTCCCACCCAGTTCCAGAAAACCACGCCCCTTGTTTTTGATCCCATTGTAAATGAACCTGTGGCCTGTACTACGAAGCGGGGTTACTGGCTTATCGGGGTAACTTGTCGGATTTAAGGTACCACAGTTTAAATGGCCTTCATATTCGTTCACTTACGTTTTGAACAACGTTAATCAATTCAATCGAACCCTAGATTACGGCTGGAGCGGGTTTGCGACAAGGGGGCGTGGTTTACTGTAACTGCGTTGGAAATTGCATCAATACTTATCTACTAAAGCATAAGTAGCACCATGCAATTATTGTGTATTCCTCATTTAATTTACCAAATTTATCCTGAAGTATTTTCCCATGTTGTTTTCGGCAATAAATATTTTTGTTACCTGAAATTATCAATTCGGTTTTTTGTTAGGTTCAGGTAAATTTATTAGCGTAACTACAACACGGTACTTGCTTTTCTAGTTCCATTATGGTTTTCTCTGGCTTCCCTCCATTTAAAGGGTCTTTCCTGTAGCGCCCTACTTGCGAATTTAAATGTAGTTCCAGTTAAACAAGAATGTTAGCATATTGTCGAAAAACAAACATACACGACTGCATATAATATCTAACATTTAAGTGTCACTATATATTTGTATATTTCTTGTACTTTTCGTACATCTAATTTAAAATGGTTAGTGCATTCAAGATTTAGGAAATTATAACGCTAAAGTTTAAATTAGGTTTTATATAACCGTAATTTTGTATATTGCACTTGAGTCCTAATGAATTTGCTTAATTTTAACAGGAACGTTTACAATATATGTGGGAAAAACGAAAACTAATATAGAATAAAATGCTATTGATATACATAATTTTAACATATGGGACATATATAAACGACGTACCGGAAGTCATTGCACATATTGGCACGTGTGCTTTTTTTGTACCAAGAAGGTATCCGTCTTTCTTGAATAACATTTATGAACATCTTCTCGGAGTACACCTTAGTTGCGAATTTCACTGGAAATACAGCTTTTATTAACCTTAGTTCTACTTTCAAGGTAACCTAAAATATTTCTGTCTAATAAATTCAAAGTTGGATTACGAGTCCTTTATTGATCATTTTTGACGTTGGATAGCTAGGTAGTATTTGTCGACTATCGTTTATTTCTCAGCGGATTGCTCCAGTGCTCCTAATAAACCTTTAACTTAATCTAACACTTCACAGAATTTTGAGGTGATGTCAGTGCTAAATTACAATAGCTAGCTTGTTATTTTGTGGCTGAACAGTACTCAATCGACTGTGTGAATATTATCTAATATTGACTTGAGATAGTTGTTAACTATCCATTCTTTGTGTAAATGTAACTAAATATGTTTGGATGCGTATGTACTTTGAAAATAGCATCTTACATTAACTGGCCGTTTTGATCAGCATTTATTTTTACATGTACTTTTATTTACGTGTACAGTTATTGTTTAATCGTGTTTTCTCCACAGCTGGGGCAAATATATATAGAAGAATCTCTACGTATTTTGCAGCCGCCTACGTGAAGTTCCACTGAATGCTGTTGTGATGTCACAAGCCACCAAACGCAAGCACGTGGTGAAAGAAGTGCTAGGCGACTTTATTACGCCTACAGAGAACCAACAGATTGTTCGAGTGCGTTTTCATCGTCATTTTTATTAATCTAATAAACATATTTGGAAATGGGGGGGGAGCTGTAATTTTGTGTGTGCTTAAAACCATATGCTACCTATTGGTCATGAAGATGTTTGTCATGTATAGTAAAATTTCATTTTTTTGTCTGATGTATCATGTGCAAGTTTTTTTTAATTCAAAGTTTTCTGGTGATCAGTTATAAATTTGGATGGGGTGATGCATTTCACATTATTCATTTGTGTGTACCTGTCTCATGTCACAGGTTTGCAATTCACATTATTCTTTTGTGTATAATTCTGTTACCTGTCTCGTGTCACAGGTTGTTGGCAGCCCAGGAAATAACCTCCATGAGGCAATTACAGCTCAGGGTGAGCGCTATCTGGTCAGCATGCCCACCAAGTTCCGCAAGAACATCTGGATAAAGAGAGGTTTGTGACAGAGCAGATGCAAGGTCCAACATTTTGAATAGTGCGATTCATTTTAATTAAAAAAGGGTTAATTGAAAGGCTTCATTATAAACTGGAGAAGTTCCTGCCATTTAAACGTTTTATGCTTTATGCATTTAGTTTGGCTCAAATTTTTTATTCAGTATTCATTTAATATCAAATGGCATTCAGTAAATCACTTCTGTATTGTTCTGATATATACTCAGGTATTTACGAGAGGCGTTCAATAATTTATCTACCTGAGTATGAAAGAAAGTAGCAAGCAGGTTGGAACAAGTCTGGGGATGTTGTGACATGTCTTAAGGCTATGGAAGGTGTGGTTATGAAATAGGTAAAATATTTGTATACCATAGAAATAATTGAACAAATCATTAGCCAATTTGACATTCAGTAAGGATTTCTGTCAATTCTAAATTCTGACAGTTCTTCAGGAAACATTGGTGATATATTTTTCTTTCATCCAGGAGATTTTGTGATTGTGGATCCTATTGAGGAAGGGGAGAAGGTGAAGGGGGAGATCAGTGCTATACTCTATAAGGATCACATTCGCCACCTACAGGCAGTGGGCGTTTGGTGAGAAGACTACTTTGGATTTATTTTTTCATGATTCTGTGCACTTGCTGCCTGCCTCTCAACTTCTGATTGTTTCATGTTGTTTTATAATTACTTTCATTCAGTTGATTTTACCATTTTATTTGGGATAATTGAATAGAATCATTTACATGGTAGTATCTTTTAATTACTAATATGATAACCAGCATTTCTTACTTTGTAATTTAATGTAAAAGCCTTAATAGGAAATAAAATACTCCTTGTGAAATTCCATGGGTATATTACACATGTTCTATTTTTTGGAATTAGGATTAGCTGCCTTTATGGCTGAATAACTGTAATGTAATAGTTGAATTATAATAAGAATTATATGCAATGCATATATTTTCTAAAAATCAGTTGAACTCTGGCATGTCAAGATAACATTAAAGATTTGCTTAAATTAAATAGGTCATCCAGTTTAACTTAGTGGAAATTGTTCAAATTCCCTGCACTTATGGGTTTTTTTTTCTTTTCTTAGGCCAAAGGGCTTCTCACAGGATTCTGCTGTGGAAGAGAGGAGGCAGGAGCAACGGCAAAGAGACGGCAAAGCTGACCCAGAGGAAGAAGAAGGTGGAGAGACTAGCAGCTCTGAAGATGACACTGACCTTTTTGTTAACACAAATCGCATGAACTACCAATATAGCGAGAGTGAGGAAGAAACTGATGAGGAAGAAGAGGAGGAGGAAAATGAGACTGATGAAAAAGAGGATGAAGAAAGTAGCTTGGACAAAACAATCTGAGATTTATCCTTATTTAATGAACTGATAGAACGTAACACTGCAAAGATACGGATTCAAAGTGACATTATAAATATATACAACATTATCTACAGTGAACAGAAAATATCACCCCAATCACTCATTTCACTTGGACCAAGATGGCTTTTGGGTGTGTTCATGTAAAAGTGCTGGGGTTTAATTTATTAAATGTCTGCCATTTCAAAAATAATTGATGTACAGTAATTGGTGTGAGACATTTGCTCTTTTATTCTTTATGACAGTATATTTTCTGAATATTAAATCATTTAAGTATCATTTGTTAAAATGTATTCCTTTGTGTACAGTGATAAGTGTACGAAATAAGTAAATGCTTGTGTTTGTGACTAGGAGCATAACTGAGGAGTCAAACATTCAAATAGTTCATGAAGCTTCATTTTGTAGATCACTGCATCTTTAGGCATCATCATGAACTTCACACTTGCTGGTGAGGGTCACAGTAGCAGTGTGTTAAGCAGGTTAGTAAAGACCTTTTTCCAAGGCCACAAACTCCCTTGTTCCAGCTGTCTATTTCAAGGTCCCTCTGTATCTCTGAGCTCACCTTTCTGTAGTGGGTAAGCTCAGGAACTGTTCAGAGAAATCATAGTTTGGCTGCTTATACCGTTGATCTTAACATAGGAACATGGGTTGACCAGTAAAACACAAGCTTTAATTTAGCTCCTGCTTCACCACCATGGGCCTGCTCAGTGCCCACAAAACTGGATCGATCAATGGATCGATCTCAAATTCCATCATATGAACACTCATGAACCTGAATTTTTTTAATTCCTTTACTAAGGGCAAGCTCTCCACCTCAAATAAAAAGATCCACTCCTTTCTGAGGAAGCACCATGGCTTCAGATTTGGAGGCTCTGATATTCATCCCCACGGCTTCACACTCAGCATCAAATCACTCAACTGCTTCCTGTGGGTCCTGGTCCTGTAGATTAGGCCAAAAGCACATAACCTGCAGATAACAGCTATGTCACTCCCCCCACCCGCCCCACCCCCACC
>JAODJU010000002.1:25003298-25014636 GCA_026776725.1 Gnathonemus echidnorhynchus | reverse complement strand
GAGTCGCAGAGCGCTGAGGTGCATAGTGTGTAAAAACCATCAACGCTCTGCTGATTCAGTAACTTCAGAGTTCCAAAGCAGCAGAAAAAGTAGGAGCTTCACGGAATGGGCTTCCATGGCCGAGAAGCTGCATGCAAGCCTCACCTCACCAAGCGCAATGGCAAGCGACAGATGGAGTGGTGTAGAGCACACTGCCACTGGACTGGAGCAGTGTAAATGTGTTCTGTGGAGTGACGAATCACACTTCTCTGTCTGGCAGTCTGAAGGACGAGTCTGGGTTTAGCAGATGCTAGGAGAATCTTACCCGCCTGACTGTGCTCCAGTGCACAGAGCAAGGTCAATAAAGACATGGTTAGGTGAATTTGGTGTGGAAGGACTTGACTGGCCTGTACAAAGTTCTGACCTCAACCCCAACAAACACCTTTGGGATGTATTAGAGTGGAGACTGTGAGCCAGGCCTTCAAGTCCAACATCAGTGCCTGACATCACAAATGCTCTTCTGAATGAATGGGCAAAGGTTCCCAAAGACACACTCGCTGTTATAACTGCAAAAGGGGCACCAATTGTCATAAAAGTTCCTGTGATGTAATGGCCAAGTGTCCTAATACTTTTGTCCATATAGTGTATGATAGGATGTTCACGTACACTTACATGATGCTTATGAATGTTCTATGAATGCATGACAAATGCATTATGAAGGCGCAATGAATGTTTTGTGAATGCATTATAAAAGCCTTATGAAGGTGCAGTTAATATAAAGCCTTATCAAATATTCAGCTGAATGAATCATTAAATACATTTTTTAAAATAACAAATGCATTTAGTTCAATGAAATGATTGCATATTAACACTGAGAGCCAGTGGTGGGGAAGGTTCTGCTGGTTTGCTAACAACTACTTAGTGAAGCTAACTTTTTTGTTAGTGAATTAGCATTAACTTTGAAAACCATTAGTGGATCAAGTAGCTTCCGCTAACATTTTTTCAAAGGTAAAGTAAATACAGTTTAATGCTCAAGAATGTACACTAAAATCACACATATTTGTTCCAATCTGTTGCCAGCATGTCTGCAACAGTCTATCTGCCACAATGTTGACATGCAGACACAAGACGTAATTGGTCTATAACTTATTGGACTTAAGGTCGTTGAAGCTAAATGTAAGTGAACGAAGACAATGTCCATTTAAACTGGGGCACCCTGAACTAAGCAGAGAACTGGGGCCTGTATCACAAAGCTGGATTTCCTGCTTAGTCGTATAACTTGTTGGATTTCAGGTACCCCAGTTTAAATGGACTTTATCTACGCTTACTTACATTTAGCGCAGACTACCTTAAATAGGACAAGTTTTCCAGCTACATACAAAATCCTGATTCAGCCCCTGATTATTTTCCTATATTTTCCAGGCTCTGATTGACAGAGCTATAGGCCAATAAAGTGCTGAGACCCTCCTTCCTAGTTGTCCATAAACAGTGCCACGTTTGTAGTCCCTAAGTGGCTTCATTGAGGGCAAAATGTCAACACGAGCCAGTCACAGAGTAGGCCTCCAACAATAATGCTTATAGAAAAAAGAAAATCTATTTTGGAGACTCTACAAATCCTAAATACCCCCAGGTAATCACTCCAACCATACGGAACTTAATTGCTAAACGGGTTAGAATTTCAGCTCTCTAGGTATATTTTAAGAAGCACAAAGCACAAAACCAAACTGAAGCAAAATTAATATAATAAAAGCTAGCAGTTCACTTTTATCGTGAGCTTCTGCTAATTTTTTATCAGTTTAGCGTTATCAAATTAAACATCGAAGTTAGTGGATTAGCGGCTATCGAAATTAACTTTTCGGTTAGCTGTGCCCACCACCGCTGAGAACTGTATATTTTTGGAAGATGTATCAAATTACAGGAACTTCTCTCCAACTTCCCTGTGCTCTATTTTCACTCATTTAATTATAATTTAATCAAGTAAAACTTTAATCTAGTGTCCTGGGAATCCATACTGGCTCCATTTAACCCCATTCTAATTTATAGAATTATTAATAGCGATTTATTACACATCTTCAAAAAAATAAATCCCAGTGATAGAAAAATATTTCTTATGGACCACAAAAAAAAACTCCACCCAAAACGTCATGTTTCATGTTCATTCCAAAAGGTAGCAGCAGTTATATAAACTTCAAATGAAGATTTTAATAACCTTACTAGATGATACTGTCAATATTGCCCTCATATCTCTATTTTTCCACCTCTTCCCCCCTACATTCATTATAATCATCTTAATCTCCCTCCATCTACGCACATCTTAGTTCTTGTCTCTTGCTCTCTCTCTCCCATTGCAGCTTTCCTGTTCTTCCCTCCTCTCCTTCTTTTGTGAGCCTATCCCTCCATCTTCTCCCTCCCCCCACTCACTAGCCCACCCCCCCTCAGACCTGGGTCTCCAGGCCGCTGAGTTTGGGCGTGAGGATGCGAGGGGTGATGCCTGAGTTGAGATCTCTTTCGAACTCCAGCAGCTGGCCCATGAAGTTGAGGTTAGGCGAGACCACCGGCCTCCGACTCTTCACGTACTTGTAGGCGTCCGTCATTGTCATGAGGGTGTGCTTCATCAGGTAGGCGATGACGACGGTGGCCGAGCGAGAGACCCCTGCTTGGCAATGTACCAGAACTGCTCGTCCACTCTGGTGTGCCTCCTCTGTGGGGGGGGGGGACGACAGCATTAAATCAATAAAAACCAGGCTGAGTTACAAGCGAAAGCCAAAACAACACAAACACGCAATTGCCACTTTCTCCAATGTTTTATCATCTATGTTTCTCACTGCTTCAGTGCTGCAGGATAATTCCATTCTTAATCCGATTCAAGCCCATTCTGATGCAGTGTGTGATCTCTATGACTCTATGACTCAATGTTTTTCAAGTGGCATCTGTCTTGATAGTCGTGTCATGCTCAAATTTGGCCTCATGCTGATCTGTGTAATTCTGCTGTATAAAGCCATAGCATCCAACCCACTGCAATTAACTCAGCGAGTGAGCAGTTAATGACACATTCAAGGAGCGCATACAGCCTGCAAGACGAGCACAGTCACGCCGGAAACAAACATCATTATCAACCTTTAAAATAAGTGCATTTAACTCCAACCTCAATATTGTGTCCTATGCTGCCCAGCTTGGGCTTCAGACTCACACAGAGGTCATATGATTGGACGATAGATGGATATTAACTCTTGTACCTGACCGAATGCAAAGAATTGTCTTTTTGATACAACATTGACTACAATTAGTAAAATCTGTGGGCAAGATTCGAAAGACAGACACTGACGGTAAGTTTCCCGATCCAGAAATATATCATGGCGTGAATGTACAGTGTGAGCTTTGTGACAGTTGCACGACCCTTCGTTCGTTCTGCATCTCGCTCACCGATGAACTCAAAGACCTCCTCGAAATACTGCCGGAGGTTCTGCTTGCTGCTGTCTGTGGCGGGCAGCCGCTTGTAGTGGATCAGGCCCGAGTCCCGGTGGTAGAGGGGCAGGTGGGTGGTGACGTTCACCACGAAGCCGATGTTGAGCTGCAGCAGCAGGTCGAGGTCCTGGGCGTCCCTCTCGTTCCCGAGGAACAGGCAGGGGAGGATGGGGCTGAGGGGCGCATTCTCCACATCGGGGGTCATCTCACCCTCCTCGGCAGACAGGGAGGCGGGCAGGAAGGAGGACAGGGGGAGCGACAGCGGGGCGTTGGATTCATGCACTGGGATTGGGAAGCCAGGGACAGGTTACATGGAAAGAAAAGGTTTTCCTTAAATGGTAGCAATAATTAAAATCACACCAGAAAAAAACAAAATTCTCAAGTCTCCCCGTTTAAATGGTTTTATGAAATCGGGGGTGCTTTTTTAAGAATAAAAAACAGAAAGAGTGACCCACTAAATATTGTCTTTTTCAGAGTTGTTATTGAAGGATCTTTGGAGTTAAAAGTCCAAAAAGGATTCTAACACAAAAAGGACAGGAAAACAAAACTGAATTGCTGATTGTAGATTTCCCTGCTTTGCAATTTAAATGTGAGATTAATCTTCTCCTGCCAACATCCACTGTCAGCAGCCCCTGTTTCCAGGGAAAAAAAATCAAATTAATTCCCTTTTTATCTTCAACCTAATCACCTTCATTCCTATTCCCATTATTTTTGCTATTCCTGTCCTCTTTTCCTTCTCAAGCCCAGAGTTATAATTATCAGCTCATTGTCCCTGAGTTCTTTTAACACAGCGACATACCAGAGCAGCTGGATATTATGACAGACCCTGGTAACTGTTAACACACAGGATATTTCAAGTGTGGATAGAAACATCAACCAATAAAGCTAGAAAGAGGGAAACACAGATACTTAAAGGACATTTATTTTGAAACTGACATGGATTTTTTTCATTCTATTGTTGATTTATTGACATCCAAAGTTAATTGTTAAAACAATAGTTGTATCTGTGGTTTAATAAACAGTTATATAATGTGATCATTTCTCCACAAGACATAATCTGGAAAGAAATACTAATTCTCTGACCAGGTTAATGCCGTGGATCATGTAGCCATTCGCAAGCCTGTCATCTTTACAGCAAACAATGCTGCTTCTCTTTGGCAGGCCAACCCTGCGATAACGGTCTTGTCTTTACAAAGCTGGGGCACTGCAGAACTGCTTACCGTTCCTGTTTTCATCATCTTGATCTCTGTTGAGTGATTTCAAGACCAGCTGGAGAGGCTGGGCCATGGGGAGGGTGTGAGGTGCAGGGTGTGTGCCCTCCCTGTGCCCGGACTTGGTGAGGCTGGTGTGGGCAGAAGGTGGAGGAGAGATGGAGGGCGGGGAGCAGGCTGTGGGCGGACAGTGGGGGGGAGGCTGGGTCAGAGTATTCTCAGGGACAAATCCACTCTCGGTCTCTCCTTCTTTGGTCCACAGCCTCTTCAGGGAATCTCGGCCCACGTCCTTTGAATCCCTCGACCCAATGAAGTCCAGGACCGCCATCTTCCCTTGCTGCAGGCAGCGACGTCCCGCATGGTCTGTCAGATGAGAGCGGGTGAATTCCAGAAGATTCCGGCAGTCCAGAACCACTGGGCTGGTCCCGTCGCTCCCGTCCTGCTTCTGGCTGTCACACAGGTCACCAGCCATCTCAGCAGCATGGTGGTTCTGTTGGTCCTTGGAGCGGGTCATCTTTTTAGCCAGCTCCTCAGGCCAGATGGTGCGCACGCTATAATCATCGTCGTCGGCTGAAAACGAGCCAGCCGTGCGCACCCCTCTGCCCCGACCCAGCCCGCCGAACTTCCCCCTCAGGGGGTTGTAGCTGACCACAATGGGGTCACTGCTACAGTAGCTGCACGTGGAGCTGCCTGCCTGACTGCTTTTTGGGTTACAGCCACCGACGCAGTTTTGTAGGACCCGGAGCGGGGCAGACGTGGAGAGGGGGGCACAGGGCAGGCAACCTCCCACAAGTTTTTTGCGAAAGGCAGTGGAGCTCTGGAAGCTGCCCCCCCTGCCTGAGCAGGACACACATCCCAGGTGCCTCAGGGGCCTAATGTGGCAATCGGACACGGTGCTATTGGACGAGGAGGTGTTGGTGGTAGATGAGGTAGACAGGCATCCTCCTAGAGATTTCAGGCCCATGACTCTGGAGCCACGGCAACCCCCAACCACCCCACCACCACCTTCGCATCCAGAAGACCACCCACCCCCAGGCCCGGAGCGGACAAGCTTGCAGCATCCACAACTGAAAGGCTGGGAGGGGTCAAGGGAGCAGGTCAGGGCCGGGCCGGGGAAACCACCTCCCCTGGAAGAGCTACATGATTTGGAGATTGCAATGAGGGGCGGCGAGGGGCGTTCCCTGGTCCGGGATGGACGAGGCTGGCTGAACTGGTGGTGGAGTGGGGCTGTGGAGTGGGAGGCTAGGGCTAGGGCAGTATATCGGGTGTTCAGCACTGAAGCACGAGGCACTGGGACTGAATTGTGTGGCTGGGGCTGGCAACAGGGATTGGAAGGTTGGTGGACTGGTCCCAGTTTGGAGTTCTCCTTGTTCCCTGCAGATGGAACCTCCTGCAGAATTCGGGAAGAGAAGCTGGCTGTCTCAGGGTGTGTCTGAGGAGCTGGGTCTTGCTCTAGGTCCTTAGTAAACTTGGAGTATAGTCTGTTTCCCTCTCCAGGAGTCAGCTGGCTTCGGTGCTGAGTGCTGGGCTGAGTCTTCTTCTTGGTCTGGGAATGGTTCTGGAGCTGCTGAACTGCCCCTCCTGTTTTCCCTATGGTTTCCCCTTTTTTTTCACCCCGCCCTAAGTCCAGATGCAAAGATACTTTCTTCTCCTTGTTCCCCTTCAGACTCCCGCTACGCCTCACGCTGCCTGCCTTCTCCTTCCTGGAGATACTGTTCGCTTCCCCCGTCCCAGCAGCCAGGGACAGCTTGATATCTATGGTGTGCGTATGCTTGCGTTGTCTAGTTCCCAGTACCAGCACTCCGTCAGTGTGCTGAGCGCGGTGGCCACCTTCAGTCCTCCCCCCCTTGAGCTTCTGAGGCCGGGGGGACCGTCGCCTGTGTTCTGAGGAGGATGAGGAGGAGGTAGAGGAGGAGGGAGAGGAGGAAGAAATGTGTGGACGGGTGTGACGGAGTTGGGATTGGGGTTTAAGAGATGTTGAGTTGCTTCTGACAGAGGCGCTGTGGGACTGCTGGGGGGCCACGTCCAGAGCTGAGCTCTTGGGGCACTGAACGACCACAAAGCGCTCGTCAAGGGGAAGGGGAGGCATCTGGAGTCCAGCGGCTGAACGATAAGGGGGGAAAAGACAGTCAGTCATCATCTTAGTACATTGAGTCTTAATGAAAATCTAATATGCATGCTGCTACAGTTCGGTTGCGAATGTCAGTCTATCAAGCACATGTGTTACTGCTTATCAAATGAGGATGCATACATCTGGAACATGAAAAACGTGGGCTTTCCTGTTGTACGACCACAGCACACAGCATCAGGTAGGTCATACGTAGAATTCAATTGCCTGAGGATGAATATCAGTTCTAAATCTTGAAAAGTATATGTGACAAATGATTTGCTGTCAGTCGTCTACAACGGTTTCCAAAAAAGTTGGGACAGTCTGTAAAATGCAAATAAAAACAGAATGCAATGATACACAAATCATATAAACCCATATTTAATTGAAAATAGAACAAAGACAACATATCAAAAGTTGAAACTGAGAATTGTTATTACTTTATGACAAATGTTCGCTCAATTTGAATTTGGTGCCAGCAACACGTTTCAGAATAGTTGGGACAGCATGTTTACCACTGCGTTGCATCACCTCTTCTTTTAACAACAACCTGTAAACGTTTGGGGACTGGGGAGACCAATTCCTGGAGATTTGAAAGTGAAATGTTGCCTGATATATAATTTCAATTGCTCAACAGTTCAGGGTTTCCTTTGTTGTATTTTTCATTTCCTGGTGCACCAAATGTTTTCACTGGGTGACAGGTCTGGACTGCAGTCAGGCCAGTCAAGCACCCGGACTCTTCTACTACAGAGTCTTGCTGTTGTCATTATGCACAGAATGCGGTTCGACATTGGCATGCTGAAATACACAGAGCTTTTTCTGAAAAACATGTTGTCTGGCTGGCAACATAAGTTGCTCCAAAACCTGTATATATCATTAAGCAATAGCGGGGCCATCCCAGATCACTTTTTTGGAAATGGAGTTGTACCTGTGTAGTCTGGTCAGGGCCCACGGAGCAGACAGTACGCAGCGTACGGTAGACTGTCCTATTTCATCATTTGTCACTACACATATGCACTTGCGTGACAATTAAGCTACTGTTCATTATCATTACACAAAGCATAAGAATTTGGACAGAGTTTAGCGTGGTGACAGTATAGGTTAGAAGGCCAGCAATCAGTCTTTTACTCCCTAAATGTCCACTTACAAACAGGATCTTGCATGTCCATCCGCACACACGCAAAGTCACTGTATTCCTCATGTGACAGGCCAATGTCCTTGGTCTCTACATTATTGGCTTATTGGCCTGGCTTTATTCATAATCAAAGCAAACATTACTCTGATGACAAACCCTCGGACACTCTACCCTCAAAAATCAATAATATGAATGTTGATATCAATGTAACATTAAAACAAAAATATTACAAAAAAAAAAATACACTTGCTATTGTGCAATTTGTTGCAAACCTGCAAAGAAAAACTATGCATGGTTCAAAAACAATGACGTATAAAAAAATAGAATAATTATTATAATTGTGTGAGGTAGTTGCCTATGACCATTTAGGCGAGCCACATGTTACAGATATTTTCTACATCAGAATAATGTTTACCCTGAGTTACAGTGGCTGTAATGAAATCTGACATGTTCATTAGGAGTCATTAACTATTGTCACAGGACTACGCTTCTGGGCTTTGCCATTGCATGCAGCAAAAATATTTGTAAAACGGCTGCTGTTGATCATCAGCCGTGTGTCTTTACATTGTGCTTAAATGTAGGATTAATGTGATGAATTAGCAGGAACAGTAGACAGTAGAAGAGTTAAAATATGCATAATAAATAAGAGGATAGAGTAACTCATCAGGAGCCAGGTGGCACCATGGCCCAAGGACATACTGAAGACACACATGAGGTATGAGGGCGTCAAAATGTTACCATATTAGTAAACAAAATAAAAACAGGACACGTAAGATTTATGGCTGCAAGGCAAAAAGAAACAATAGTGTAGGGATACTGAAAAAGTTAATGTATGGATCTATCTCTAGCAAACATCACTGACTGTAAACACAGGAACATCTTACTGAAAGCTGATCATTTTCAAGGTATAAGCTGATATTTTCTAAAATAGTACAGGACATCATCCACGTCCAAAGTAATTCTTCTCGTGACTGTTGTCCTGAAATGACAAAGAGCTTCCATGCTCCAGCGGCAGTCAGCTGCCAATCCAATTAATCGTTACTGAAGACTCCTTTGCCACAGGGGCCGGTGCAGTTGTTTTTATCAGCTTTTCATGCTTCACTGTGTAGGAAAACAGGCCAAGGCAAAATGATACAGGCATTTTCTCAGTTTTATGCTGGGGTATACGTCGAGGGTAAATCGGTATATTTATCCTAGGTGTGCTCTATTTCCCCAAAAGATACTAAACCTCAAGTCTATTACATCTGACTGAAAACAATAGGAAAGCCTACTTATCTATCTGCACTATTGCCGGAACACATAACATGGTATTTCACTGAAAGATTAAACCACAGTCTTTGGTCTCAAAGAGTTATCCCTATTTACACTCAATGACAGATATTCAAACTGCCCCGTTTACAATGAATGCTTGATTATTATGAATACTGGATTATTGGCAAATTTGTCATAAAGAAAAAACGCTGCCTTTACATATTAGACCTTATTAGGCACTGTACATTAATTATTAATTAATTTAAAAATATATTATTTCGAATATATTCATTTGTCTTTGTACATATAATATGAGATATAACAAAACCCGTAAAGCTTGTACACATCACGCATGTTTCAGTCCTTTCCTGAACAGACTGGAGATGATGCAGCACCATCCCAAATGACACATTTGGCACCACGTTAAGAAAACTGACACAGACCGAAAAAAACAAAGTCATCTTGCACCCTCAGCTTTTTATAACTTCTTTCGGAATATATAAACATTACATTAAGTCTGTCCCTGGCCTGCCAAAAAATACCGAACCGGCGAATGTCGTTTTCTGCAACGAGTTCAAATATTAATGCGACTTCTCTGTTTCAAACGTTTCTAAACACAGTGGTATATAAAATACCATTAACATACAACAAATAACATAGAACAAATAAGGATAGAGACAATGATTTAAATTGGCGAGGTTATAATTCGTTGGGAGAACAATTGAAGCACCTCATTTGCTTACGTTTTAGTAGTGATTGTACATACGTGATAAGAAAAACAGCAGAATCCCACGGCATGAAATAGACACCACACACATATGCATTTACTACATCTGAATGCAATGTGCCTGCAGCATCAGTCTGTATATTACTATACAACTGCCTGCAACGCGTCAGCTACATCGGTGTGTTTATTTACTACACATCTGAATGTAATGTGCAAGCTATACCAGTCTGTGTTCACATCGTTGTCAGCTGCAAACCAAGAGGTCTATACTACATTAAGGTTGCACTGGAGAATGCTGCATTAAGCAAGAACGCATTAAACGCACAGGCTGCCTGTAGAAAGAATCACTGATTGACAAAAAAATGAATGCCCCAATTCTTTTCATCTGATTCTGCAATATACTTACGTTAAGGTCTGTCCTGGAGGCTTATCGTCATAGTATACGAAGTGGAGAAACCCTTGAGGCGACTCACGTACTTATTTGCGTCCAGACATGCAGCCTATCGTTCCTTACATTCTATTGGGATGCAAGCGACTAAAATAATGCGGTACCCATATTTCTCCATCACGCCCTGAGTCTTTGAGACTGTGAAACGATCCATCTCACCATCGTTTGTATTAGTAGGGATATAAAAGTGTTGAGTAAAGGAAGAGACTGACCCTAGCAGCAAAACAGGGACTTCACAGCGTCTACGTATACATGCCAGTGTCCGAACGTGTGTGTGCTTCTGTTCGTCAGTTTTTGGGAGAGGCGGAGACTGGGGGATTGGCTGGGGTGGGGGGTTGGGACCTGGACGGGAGGTGGGATTTTGGATGTGGGTGACATCATTCCAGCCTAATTAATATGATGAATATGATGAGTTTAGCGAAAAAAATCTAAAACTTCAGTTTAGTTGGCCGTGAGGAAGGAAGATTGTGAGAAATTGAGAAGTATTCCAAAGAGAGTGGGGGCGCAAGGTATACAATAAATTCAATTGCTCGTAATAGAAATAAGCATGAATGCGTGTTGGGACAACGATTATATGGGATTCTCAAACTCTTAAATGCTAACGGTTGTAGAATATGGTACCTCCCTTAAATTATACACCTAAACATACTAAACCTTGCATTTGCAGAGTTCGGCATTTAACATCACCAGGGTTTAACTGGGATTAAAAATCACCCCTGGACCGTTGCCCATACAGTTCAATAAAATTTATGGCAATAACTGACTTCACTCCTCACAAATAATATACTATTATACTATTACTTATGCATTAATCAACTACAAACTAAGTCTTAGTTACATACAGAATGAAAGAGATGACTGTTAATTTCAGATTCTTTTAACAATCTGTCTCTTAACATGGACAGAATGAAAGAGATGACTGTTAAGATTCTAACGGATCTGGATGGTGTTCAGCCAAATGGCTATTTCAATATTAGTCTAAATACTAGAACTCGTGGCCATAAGTGGAAATTAG
>JAODJU010000002.1:24988841-25003198 GCA_026776725.1 Gnathonemus echidnorhynchus | reverse complement strand
CTTTAAATCAGAGCTAGATAAGATTTTAACAACTCTGAGCTATTAGTTAAGTTCTTCCCAAACGAGCTTGATGGGCCGAATGGCCTCCTCTCGTTTGTAAATTTCTTATGTTCTTATACTGATCTCATCATCATTAATGAATCGTGACGCACGTTTTATCTCAAGCAGTTACTATATTTGTTACTATATCTGTAATTCTGTAAACATTTGTGAACTTCTGAAGGAACTACAGAAGGAACAGGTCCTGAATAACGCAAGTTAAATGCTGATCTGAAATTTGTTCATCGTTAATGAATCGTGACGCATCTTTCATCTGGTAGAAACTATCATGATTTGTTCATGATTAGTTCATGATTTGTTCTTCAGTAGTAACTGAGTTATTACTAAGTATTTGTGTCCCATCAAGTTACCAAATTTACCAATGAGGGGGACACCACATTTGGGTATGCAAGTCCATCACCCTACAGAAGTTCAAAGGGAAGTTGAGCCTGCTCGGTCTCAGCACGTCCCTGTGAGAGATCCCAGTCAGTCCACATCAGAAACATCACTCCCAGCACCACTGGTGCCCCTTGGAGCTGTGTGCTCAGCCCATTCCCATGCACTCTGCTGACCCATGGCTGTGCTGCAGTGTACAACTCACCATCATCAAGCTTGCTGAGACACAAAGGCGGTGGGTCTCATCAGCAAGGGCGATGAGTCGGTGTACAGGTTGGAGATTCAGCAAGTGGCTGACTGGTCTAAGTGGACCAATCTGTCTCTTAACATGGACAGAATGAAAGAGATGACTGCTAACTTCAGACTCTTTTAACAATCTGTCTCTTAACATGGACAGAATGAAAGAGATGACTGTTAACTTCAGACTCTTGTACATCAAGGTTTCCATGGTGACCTCACCTGTTCCCTCAATGCCTCCTCCTTAGCCAAAACGGTACAGCAGCGCCTTTTTTTCCTGACCAGCTGCATCTCTTGGTTTGGAAGCTGCAACCCACCTGCAAGATCCTACAACACTGGGACATCTGTCCCTTGATGACATCTTTATGACCCTCAGCGGTGTGGAGGATGTTCCCTAACCCCTTCGTTTGTCCCCCTTCTGTCTGGCAGCAGGTAACAGAGCATCCAAGCCAGTTCTGACAGACTCTGTAACAGCTTCTACCCCATTTATATCCAGGCTCTGAAATCTTTCATGGGTCCTTCCCCATAGAATTGGACGTTACATTAACTCTGCCGTCCACCAGCACTGTCACTTTTACCATTTGCGCATGCATTACTATTGCTATGAATGCCTATTATTTATCACTATTTATTGGTTCGGTATTTATATATCAGATATTTCATATACCCGCTTGTCCAATTCAGGGTCACAGACTGTTACTGCGCTAAATCACAAAAATGTAGATCCGCCCATTTCCAGTTTACTGCGTTGACGCTACTGCGCGTCAACAACGAATTCGCGCTTGTGATTGGTTCCTGTGCCTTGTACGAAACTAGCTCTCTGCTTGGCGCGATTTACAGATTGTTGTCATCAGGATTGGCGGGAGACTGACAGGAGCTGCAGCTGAAAATAAAGCGACACAAGATTTAATTTTTGCTGCAGTTTTAGCTTTTTAAACAAACAGCTATATGCGTGCATTCATATTGTCCTTGGTGTAATATTCAACATGGACGATTTTTCCGTCTTTGTGGTTTTGGGAGTAAATGAACTGCCTCGCAAGCTGATAAGGTAAATTAAGCTGCTTGACAGCTAAGAAACTGTTTGAAATAAAACTTTTAACAATTTCTTTTTTCTCCTTAGTAAATATCTGCAGTATTTTGTATTGAGTAGCAGCTTATTGCTTTTTAAACTGATATCCTTTAATGTTGGCCTACTTGAATAACTGAACGTTTCCACATATTGTACCGGACATAATCGAGTAGCATAACTGTGAATGACCGGGTTGAAAAAGTTGTGCGCTTTTTTTATAAATATATAAATAACTGATTACTGATGTTTAAACATGCGTGAAGTATTTGGTATTATTTGGAGAACGTGAAGCGTATTCCTCCTTTAAACGTTTAAATTACTCGGTCAAAGTGGTAAAAAAAAAAGCTTCTAGACTTATGCCGCAGCTGAATTCACATCACAACGGTAACTAGCCGATTTAACTGTGGATTTCACATATCTGGCTTTTATAATTTTATGTATGACTGTTTTATTTGATGCGTGTATTAGGCACGGAAGCACAATTCCAGATTTGTTGCTCATTTCTCCGTTCTCAGTGTCGACGAGAGTCTGCAGTGCTCTATTGCAGTGCCTCCGAATGTCCGACAAGCGGTGCTGTTCTCACATGGAAGATGGAGGGAGCACACTGGCGTAACCGTGGAAATGACTGACTTAGAAGGCGGAACCATCACTTTGGGGAAATTGACACCAAATCACAAGTAAGTAATTTGGTCTTCCGGGGTTTTCTGTCCGTCAGACGCATGCACGACTTTTATTGTATTATTCTAAAGGTGCCTATTGTGGGATTGCTGGGAAGGAGCAATACGGAGGGGTGTTTCAACCTTAACTGTGAAGATGGAGGGAGACAGTCTGGTTAGTATCAGTATATCATCATGACATTTACATAAATCTGTAAAAAAAAAAAAAAGTGTAATGCCTTAGTTTTCATCATTTTTATAATGTTTGCATGTAGGACTGATGCATAAATATTAACATTTTGTGTGTGTTAAACAGGGCAATGAGGAACTTCAATATGATTCTTATGATGAACTCCTGAACTCACAAAAAGAATGCACTAAGGTGGGATTATTTTATCACTTATGAATAAAATAAATGTACTTAATTTTGTTTGTAGAATTATTCAATTTCACTTCAGCATTAATAATTCTGTATTCTGACATAAGTTTCACAGAAACCCTGAATGGTGTTTCCAGAAAACATTTAGTAACAAAAAGGCAGCTCATGTTCCAGAGTAACCGTGTGGTGGACCTGCTCTGACTGTTACCTTTTCTGTCACAGGGTGCTGTTCCCCTTCCGGTATTGGAAACTCATGGCAAGAGGAAAAGAGGGCAAGATGTGAAGGAAGCCCACAGTAAGGATCAGGAGAACGTCTGTCCCAACAGCCGCCTCTCTGATAGGTCCACGGCTCGCCGGAGGGTCAGGGGAGCTTCGCGCGGAGGTCACACTCGGCCCGTAGCCCGGAACGACTCACCGGCAGACATGTGCACTCCTGAGAAGCAGAAGACCAGGCAGAAGCAAGCCAGGACTCCGACACAAACTGGTAATTTCAGATGCCTCTGTCTATGTCTTATAACTCCTTGACGTCATCATTTCTCATCCTATTTTGTCCCCCTTTATTCTGTCTCTCCTTTTTGAGAAGTCTCTTTGGGCAGACCTTCAAGTCGCTGGGGTCAAACCCTCTGCCCTATTGACACCCAAACTGCAATTCTTATTGGAGGACAGGGCTCCAGGATGCAGTTCTGTAAAGATCCCATGTGGAAGCTGTGTACAGGTAAGGTGCCTGATTGTGAGTAACGATGATGCATATTAACCAGATTTCCCCAAAAACACAAAGCACTATTCAGTGATCATTAATATGCTGTGTAGGCTTCAGGCCCCCTCCGATGGATGAAAATACTACATGGGGAAAAACTGAAAAATCTATGATTATACAATGAATAATGGTTATATTTTTAAATTATATACATCCTAATAATTTTTATTATATAGCTTTTATATGCTGTTAAAAATAAAGTTGTATATAATTTTTACTGTTATGACGGGCAGATTTTTTGCCTGTGTTCAGAAGGCTGCTGATTGAAACCTGCAGCCGGGAAGCATCACTGCTGGGCCGGTGAGCATCACTGCTGGGCCAGTGAGCGAGGCCCTTAATCCCAGTTGCTCCAGGGGTGTTGGGTGCTGGCCCACCCTGGACTGCGATTCTCAAACTTGCTTTCACCCGTATATATGATTTTGTCTCTCAGAGATCAAGATGGGTTAAGCAAAGAGAACTGTGATGAATAAAGTATCACTATTATACTACATTTTATTCATCAGAAAAAATTGGCCTTATTGTATGGTACAGTTTGGTGGAAAGATGCTGGGTAGGTTTGAAGTATACAGTAATTTTATTATGTTGACAATGTAACTAGTCATGTTACATTTATTTAACATGCTTTATAAGCTCCAGCATATTTTTTTACCTTCTCTTATAGAGATACTCTTATCAGAGGATATTGTTAATAATTAAACTGGTTTTTGTGTATTTCAATTGTGTAGAAGCTGTAAAATATGAATATTTGTGGACATAATCCTGTAAATGTGCCGTGCACTATGTGGAAAGTCCTTATCTTCTCGTAGAGGACATGTCGTGGGTGGCGGCTGAGACTCTGGCAGAGGGCCCTACTCCCGAAGGCAGGATAGGCCACACGGCCACCTTCGATCCAGAGTCAAAGCGGATCTACGTCTTTGGCGGATCTAAGAACAAAAAGTGGTTTAATGACGTCCACATCTTGGATACCCAGAGCTGGCGCTGGACCATGGTGGAGGTGAGGAAACTCTGAAAGGAGAAACAGTGTTCTGGTATAAAAATGGCACGTTGTATTATGGTATTTTTTATATTTTCCTGAGTTGTTAATTGGGTTTCTGACCAAAGTATATTTAAAATACTACTGCTTCTGTTCTACACAAGGCTCAAGGCAAAGTGCCCCCCCTCGCCTATCACAGCTGCAGCCTGTTCCGCGGTGAGCTTTTTGTGTTCGGGGGGGTGTTCCCTCGTCCCCATCCGGAGCCAGATGGCTGCAGCGACTCGCTTTACATCTTTAACCCTCTACTGGCCATTTGGTACCAGCCCATCGTTAACGGGGACCGGCCAGCACCGCGTTCCGGGTGAGAAATAAGACTTGCTTCGGTTTTATATAACTGTATGGTGTCTGTATGAACCAGATTCCCTGCAGCAGATTGTCCCCAGTTCTGAAACTATCTCTAACCTCCCTCAGGCATTCAGCATGTGTGCTTCAAGGGAAAATCTTCATGTTCGGAGGCTGGGACACGCCTGTCTGTTTCAATGATATGCATGCACTGGACCTGGGTGAGTTGCCCAGTTGTGGCTCACAACTCAATTAAAGTTAACCCATAATGTAGCCTGCAGATTCAGTATCACATGCAGGATTGCCTGTCTGTGTGTGTAAAAGAGCATGCTGGTTGAGGAACCGACCTAGTTGTTGTACCCAAGATTCTGTCACAATATCCAAGTGTATGAATGTAGAAACGTAATATAATGAAATGTATAGCTGTTTTGTATCTGATTGCGTCCTGTTCGGCCCTTGAATATGAAACTCATGGCCCCAGTACTACTTTCTATTTATACATGTAGTTTTTACAGCTGCCCTTGAGCATAGAATACGTTCAGTGTTTATTTCAGTGATTACAGCCTGCAGAGATACCTTGGTTTACCCTAATGTGTTCATGGCAAAATGTAAACGGTCTTTCTTGGACTGTGAATGATGACTCTGTATTCTGATTTTTACACTTTTCACGTGAAATTTTTTGGTAGGTGTGTGGAACATTGCAGTATCTATCTTTTTTTTTTTTTTAGGGCTGATGGAGTTTTCAGCTGTGAGGCCTTCAGGGATTGACCCATCCCCTCGCAGGTTAGCTTAACTTGCACTGAATACAAACCAACCGTTTCCTTCTTCAAAGAAAACCAGCAGCTGCAAATTTAATGTACCTTTGCAAACTTCAGATAGGTTCAAAGAAATTGACTTGAAAAGTAAGCCTGCCTTTCCCCCTATTTTGGTACTTGTGAGAAGCTACTTCAAGATTCTCTCAAAGGTTGACTTGACAAATATTTTATAATTTTTTCCTTCTCTTTTTCCTTCATGAAGTATCACCGCGAACAAACTGCATTACTGCTAAGGGTTCATTGTGAATTATTCCTGGGCTGTTTGTAAGCAATTCAAAAGCTGTATATGGAACTAAACCACAGACTGTGGAGCAGCAGTCTGCTGGTTTTTCTTTCCCAATATATACTCAAGCATTATATTGTCATAATTACTCTTAAGGCGTCTTTAGAGTATGTAGAAAATTCTTGTGCAGAGGATTCAAACCTGCTTATTAGCGAGTGAATGAGTCACCATGAGTAAACTAGGGCAGCCAAACCATGTGTGGCTGAAGTATTGATCATCATCAGTGAGTCAGTTAAATAGGCAAATGATTGAAACCTGCCTGTTACAGCAGGTGGGGTGATTTTATGTATCTGCATCACTTCCCCACAGCTGGCATGGATGTGCGGTTCTTTCTGAGTCAAAGTTCCTGGTCCACGGGGGATACAATGGGAACAATGCTTTGACTGACTCGTTTATATTTGACACAGGTATGGTAAATACTTTCATCACACATATTATTTTAAGTAACAATGGAATGGAATTCCGTGGAATGAGGTTTTGCAACTACAGTAAATGCAATCACTCACTTGCCTGATTTGGCCCCACTGGGAACCAGTTGAAATAACCAAGGGGAAGTGAATTAAAACAGTTGTGGTCAACAGCACATGATAATCCCAACTGTGGGTTTTGAAGCTTAATTTTTTTCTTCTTATTACTAATGGGAACATGGAGACTATAACCAACATGTAATTCAAACTTGATTTCTGTGAAAATGTTGGCTAGTTGATGCATGGCTAACCTATCAGATTCCTGTCTTGGTCTGCTATGATCATCTATATAAAGCTTGTCATTAAGATCTACGCATAGAACCTAAATTTAGGGCAAAATACCGTAATTGTGATGTAGCTAAACAGATCCACATTGTGATATCCAGAATAAATTACCTTTTTCAAGGTGTGTTGACGTGATATGAGCATATGTGTAAATGATGTATGATAAGCACCTATATGTGAATCCATTTTTCATATTTCTTCTATTGCTTTGCAGACACAAGCTGCTGGACCACAGTTATTAACACCCAGTTGTCTGCAGTACCCAGAGCTGGACATTCCATTATCACTATGGTAAAACCAAACACAGAGGTATGTCACAAAATACACACGTACACACTGACCAACAGCTAGTCTGTCTGCAAGGTTACACCTTATGCAGGATGCGCAGTTGTAAAATAACGCATGCATTTATTGCAAATAGCCTTACTGATTTTACTTATGAAAGTTTAGAGCAGTGGTCACTTCATCAGAATCTGTGGAAGGCATTGTTCAGTAATGTTGGTTATCTTGATGAAGAGATGGAGCTCCTGTTATTATTTTCAGGCTCCTACCAAAGACGAGGAGGAGCAGATGTCTGAAGTTCTGCCTCAGATCCTGCTTGTTTTTGGTGGTGGTGACAATGAAGGCAGCTTCTTTTCAGACTTGATGACTATGATGATCGATGATTTGCTTGATTAAATTGTGTGTGTGTGTGTGTGTGTGGGAGCGGGGTCAATACACATAATCTTCCACTTATCTCTCTTTGTTTCTTGTACACTTTATACTTTCTGAATTTTGTTGTGCTACATTTAAATGGGATTTTTCATCTTATGCAGACTTTCTCCATATTTGGCGCTTTTGTATAATGTAAAGTCTCATCTTAAAATCAAATTATTATGTCAGTTTCTGAAAAGCTGTCTAAAGGTTAATAAAGTTTTAATTTTGAATTAGTGTGTTTGTTTCCTGCACATCTTTTGCAATTGTTTTCCACTTTTGGTGTTCTGGTTTTGGTGAATAGTTTATAGGTCATTGCTGTTGACAAACATTTCTGCTGGATAACATCAGATGTGTTTTCACGTACTACGTCGGTAGGCAAAATCTACCGGGGGCGGGGGGGTTATGCCGAGCACCCCACGAAATTTATTTCTGGCTACAGGCCTGCATATCTTGATTTATTTTTTTTTTGATCATGCATGTCATGATTAATTAATTTGTTTATAATTTGTTTTCATAGTTATGTAACTCGGAACTTCCACTTTATGACAGTCACTACAAAATTAAAAAGGTAATTATATCACTTTAGTCAAAATTGGATTATTGTGGGATTTTGCGTTAAACGCACTTTGCAGGTAGGGGAATAGTTAATTCAGACACGACTGAGACCGAAAAAGACCGAAGCTGGATTCCGACGTATTCCCCCTCTCCTCCCTTCCTCACGGCGGTGTAGCGCGGTAGCCATGTTCCCTGGCGCCTGTTCCGGTATCGAGATTCAGTGCATAGCCTGACGGCCGCTGGGCCCAGTCCCGTCCCCCGCTCGTCGCCTGCAGACGCCTGCCTTGTCCGGAGGATCGCGTCACCGGGAGAGGACTCCTCACTTCGAGTGTTTGCGAGCCCTTTCTGAAACGCTAACGGATCACCATCTCAGTGACCCACCTTCACGGTTAATCTGCTTTTTGCAGCCGGGAAACGACGGCTTTGGAGTCTGCGGAGTTATTCGGCCGTCTCGGAATAGGCTACCGGCTGGTTGACTGACTGACTCGCTTGCCCGCTGTGTCGGGACTAGCGGATTGCAGCCGTAGGCAGGACCGCCTCACGGTTTTCTATTTTTACTTTATTTTCTCCAGACCAAGAGGAAGGAGGTGTGATTTACATACCTTTAGGTTTTTTAAACCCCCCCCCCCATCTAGCGAAGATAGCCCAAGTCACGCTCGTTTGGCCTAAAGTTTAATCCGCGGTCTCGATTTGAACTGGAAGCAGCTGAGCCGGTCTCCGCTGACAGCCCCCCGGGTTACGCCGGCCGCGCTCTGCAGCTGCTCCCTTCCCTCCCCGGAGACAGCAGAATGTCAGCCAAGTGCCTCCGACTCGGCCAAAATCCCGGACGTCGATTTTAAAACCTCTGAAGCAAATACACGCATTTTTCTCGCCGAATAAGTTCTTTGCTCACTTGGTATTTTCCAGACTGCGGCCGGTTGGCCATATGATTATTTTCTGTGGGCTTCAAACTTTGGGTCCGCTGCTCGCAGCCGCCTGCGGACGTGTATTTACAGAATAGGCACTTTTAACGAGGCGACTTGTTGGTCTCGGTAAACGTAGCTAGCTCGCCTCAGGAGGGAATAGCTAAATATCTTTTATTTTTGCACCCCGAAGAAATACCGAAGTGTAGCTACGGAGCTATAAATGTACGGCCGATTTTGAACTGCTTCGTGTCCCCATCTACTTTTTTTTTTTTTTTTGAAAACCCCACAAAATGTCAACGCGGCCGGCATTGTTAACAGTTATTGAAAATTCTCCAGGACAGGTAAGGCTAAAATTGAAAATATACATTGAATAACATGCTTATTAAACCTGACTTTGTCCTTAGTGGAAGGAAGGAAGTGGTATCACAGGGGACAATAATCTAGCGCATGAAGTTTAATACGTAGCTACTGCAATAACATTTTCCACAGAGAAAATAATTGGTAGTTTCCAGCCGTATGACTTATCCTTGGCAGCTAGATTAGGTAAAGACAGTTTTCGTTTTACGGTGGATTTAAAGTTAGTTATCGATCTAATGCCACCCCACGCGGTATTGGCTATTTTACCGTATTTGGCCACTTTAATAATCAGGGATTCAACTTTCTCTGTTAGTAGATGACCTTTTGTAAAGTTTATATCAGTGTTTATTTCTTGCATCATGACACCGCCGTTGGTTATTCAATTGGTTATTCAAGCTCAGCTATCTGTCCACCTGGGTTTGTACAATAACGAGGCAGAGCAGTGCTGCTTTGCGGAAACTGGGCCTTGGTAGGGCAAGGCTTTTATTAGGTATTAAGCAAAGAGGTTACACCTTAGCTGACGAGGAAGAAACTTTTTATAGAATTACTTTGCATCGATAAACATTTAATGTTTCTCTGGATAGATCGCCCCGTTTTAAATAAGGCAAATCGCACCTAAAACTAGACGGTACAAGTCGATGCTTTTCAAACCAATGGAGTTTGGCGGACCTTGTGTGTCTACGTGTGAGCGTGTGTGCTTGTTTGTGTGCGCCACTGTAACCTTGCTTGGTAGATTCAGCGACAGTGCTGTTCCTGAAATGGGACTCGGCAGTACTTAACAAAGACATGTAACTGACTGGAATAAAACGCTCTATTGTGTTTGATCAGTGCTTAAGCTGAAAAGGGAGATTTCAGGGCGTCCTCCTGTAAATAACAAAATAACATACTGCTAAAACTAGGACTATTAAGTCCTTGTGTTTTTTTTTTTTTTCGTTCCCCTTCTTTGTGACCTTGGGTGAATGTGATCAGGGGAGTCTACTTATTAATGACTTACTTGGTACCAATACACAATTAACCATTTAGATATGCTTGCCAAAGATTTGACTTTACTGGTTGAAAAGATTTTGGCAAGCAACCATTTTTATGAGTATGTGTGGAACAAATTAGCTGACTTTTACCTTTTGTAGCTGAATGTTGCTGATGATCTGTTGTAGTTATTTGGCCATTTCGTTTTTGACATTTGGTATCTTTGGATTGGTTTCTGTATATCTATAAATGGCGCGTAATCTGACTGACAGTGCAGGTTAACCATAGTAGAATTGAGTCCTATGTTGTACCGTGTGAAAAGCACACCCTAAGTGTCAACATTTGTTACTGCATACTAGGCCATTCTAAACCGTAACATTAACAGGGCAACTTGACACAGCAGTGTTTTATTACAACATACAGTATCTTGAAATGTCTGGTTTCAGAATAATAACTGTATTTGGCCATCATAAAAAATTAAGAGGCATGTATTGGATGGTTTCCAGTTACTTAGATGTTCAGCCTTTCATGGTGACATTGCTGAACTGGTACAACATTTGGGAAACAGGTTTTTTTCATGGGTTCGGACAGCATTTTTAATTTATTTCTTTTCTATATGGCAGTGTCTGTGAAATCCCTTGCCCCATTATTTAAAAATGCTTCCAATGAAAGCTTTATTTCTTTGGTTGGGTAGTACTTGTTAAAAAAAGGCTTTTATTGATAATACCATGCAAGGTGGCAATAACGGCTGTGCCGTCATTTGCATTTGTGAGTTTTTAAGATCCATGAGAAAGTGTGAAAAGATTTGTTACACTACCAGTGTAAGACTGCACAAGTATTGATAGGTGTGGGTCTGCATTCGGCTATGATCTGCCCTTCCGTTTGTAGCTGTCTGCTTTGTGCTATCTGTATTTTGAAACTTGTCATCTGTACATAGTTTCAAAGGTGAGCTTCTGATTAAGTTCCTTTAGGTATCTTTATGGGCACAGATGTATATTCAGGGTTAGGTCTTCAAACAAAAAACAGATCTGTAGAAAACGTTTCCAGTTTATCTTTCTGAAGTTTTAACTGTCCTTGAAATAAGCTACTCTGTAAGTATGTGCGGAAGTAGGGTGTTCCCAGTAATCTGGTGATGGGCTCTGAAACTCTGCTTTGACTAGTATCAGATATGTAACCTGGCCCATACCGTATCTAGTAGCTCCTGATTATGGTAACAAAATGTGACAGAATGTTGGTATTTTAAAGCTTAAATCTGACTTGGCTGTTGCATTCGTCAGTCAAGTTGCTTCACACAGTTTTCCTGGTTCACCTTGAAAGGTGTGATTAATTAGTTGTGCCCTAAATGTTTCAATAGTTAACTGAAAATTAAGTATTTTTACAACTAAAAACGGGAAGTAGCCCGTTCGCTCAATTTTGGAATCACCCAAGCTCTTACGAGAACATGATCATACTGTGTGAAATGTAGCCAGTCAGTAGTAACTGGCAAAATCGTGTGGCCAAGCTGTGGGGATTATTGCAAAATCATACAACAAATGTGTGTTAGACTTTTTGTTTTTAAGATTTTGTGTGTGTTTTTTTTGTTGATTTTAAGATGTTTTAGCAGCTAATTCCTGTTTAGATTTTGGAAGTTTTTTTGGCAGTTATGTATAGTTAAAGTGTTATAGTTAATTGGTGAGTTATTTACAGCTACCCCTTGGATAAGACAGGCAAGACTACCAGTTAATGGAAACTGATGTTCTTATTAGATTGCCTTAGAGTCATGGTAACAATGAGGTAACTTTAAGTACAGGTGTTCCTCATAAATCCACTTGCTATTGCAGTAGCATCTTTCACTCATTTAGCCTCCAATTTGACCTGTGGCCTTTGTGAGCTGAAATATTGTGATTTTAAGGATAACCTAAACAGCAAAAAAAAAATAAAGTTTATTAAAACTTGGAATTTTCATTATTTTGCAGTTATATATAATGATATTGGTTATTTGGATGTAATATATTTCATGCATTCAAATCAAGAGTCACATGTATCAAAATGTTTTCTGGGGTTTTGCTGCACTTGGCAATAGCTGCAAAAAATTCTTAAAATAAGCAGTTATGGAAGTTATGTCTATGTGTCTTAAAAGCTTTGAAATGATTTTGGAATAAAAATCCTCTTCTGTGAGGTACTGTTAGAGAATTTCAAGTTGTAACTGAATTAGGCAGAAAAGGGGGTGTGGTGGAGCTAAAGGTGAAATACCACTTTGTGCTGTACAGCTGATATAAATCTATCCACCCATGAAGAAGTCCCCATGTGTTGTACCAACTAAAACTAGGCTATCACTCCAAACTGAGCAGCTGGACAGGAGGAAACTGGTAAGAGGTGTCAGTTTTGCAAGGGCTTGTTGGCTGAAATGTGGGAAAAAATGTGCATTGCTCAATCATATCCAAAACACCAAAATAGTGTGCTGCCCAAACAGCACCATCCCTACACTCAAGCACGCTGTTGGCAGTTTGCTGGGGATGCACTTCTCGGAAGAGAAGGGAAAGCCTATTGGTAGGAGTAAGGGAAAAATATGCATGAATTGTATTGTAGGAAAACTGTATGACAAAAGCTTTATTAATGTACTGAAAATGTTTGATTAGCATGACTGCTTTTGAAGCACAGGCCTAAAGAGGGATTTGGAGTTGTTCAAGAATAAGAAATGGCACATCCTTGAGTGGGTGGCATGGTGGCTCAGTGGGTAGTACCGTTGCTTCACACCTTGAGAGTCAAGGATTTGAGTCCCACATTAGCTCGATTGTGGAATTTGCATGTTCTCGCTGTGTTGTGTGTGTTCACCCTGGGTGCTCAGGTGTGTTTGTGCACTCCAAAGACATGTAGTTGGTATAATTGGCATGTATTAATTGCCTGAAGTATATGATCTTGCCTGTGGTTGTGTGTCCCTTGCAATGGACTCTGTGCAGCTTGGTATAGGCTCCAGGCTGCCGCATGACCCCGACCGGTATAAGTGGTTGGAAGATGGATGGATGTCTGTGAATGACCCAGTGAGTGTTTTGAATTGTTGGGAATGTGGAAAGACTTAAGCTACAGTTTATAATGGATGATTTTTTTTGGGTAGAACAGATGATGTACTTTAAATTTGTTCTTTCAGAGTTCAGCATTGGCTTGTTTTATATTGTTAAATCATACCGAACAACTTTTGGATTTTACTTTTCACCAAACTGAAATATTTATGTTGTTGATATGAACTCAGTATTGCTGGCTATTTTTTTTTCAATTTTTCTAATTTAGTTTGTGGTAATTGTCATTTTCCCAGTTCAATTGTACTGGATTGTAAAAACTGGACACTGACTAATGAGAAATAAAGGGTTAACAAACAAATCATGCAATTACAAATAGTTGTAAGTGATTAGAATGTAATACTTGCTTCTCAGTGGAGTGTATCACTTTTCAGTAGTTAAACATTCTCTTGCATATTATGCCCAGTAAGGATAATTAAATAGTTATGCTAAGAAGTCAGGCAAGCACTTTCTTGCTTTAGGTAAGAGTTTTTCAGTTTTGCAATAACTGGGCATTTCTTAGATTTCACTGCCATGATCAAGTGGTGCTACTCGCTTCTTTTACCTGGGAATGGATGTCTTAATCCATTTAGGTGTGCTAATGCCTATTAGCAGTGTTGGCCAAATGCATTCACATATCCTGTTTTTAATTATGCATTCCGGAGTGCAGGTGTAGCCAGCACAGTGAAAGTTGTGAAACCACACACATGGTGTATGTACAGGCCAACAGTTCATGTCTTAAAGGCAGGAAAGTTATGGTTATTTATTCATTTGAGGCTTTCCTTAAGCTAGTATTACACTGTTGACTTGACTATCCACCTTAGAGTTAGCAATGCACATACAGACGATAAAAGCATAAAACTGTTTTAGCGTTTAGTGAGTACGGTGCTTCTGTGTTGTGTAGCACTATTGGCTGGATTGTTCAGTATTCACTATTGACGATTCTCTGCCTGCAGCTTTCCTGCAAAGTAAATAAGTTAATTATTAACACGAAGTGGCTGAACCATTGTCTTTTGCTGTTGAAGCAGAAGCCATGCTAAGCTGGTTTTGTATATTGAGTCTGTGCTATTAATGCTGTAACTGATCTTCATGGATTGGGACAGAGTGGAAAACCTGGAGAAATATCCTGTGTGGGAGTTGTGGGG
>JAODJU010000002.1:24967112-24986306 GCA_026776725.1 Gnathonemus echidnorhynchus | reverse complement strand
AGGTGTTATAGTGTCTTCCTGGCAGGATGGGGGGGGGGGGTGGGCAGGGTGAAGGACAGGAAAGCAGGTGACTTTCCAGCTCCTTCTCTAATTGATCAGGTGGTATTTCTATAGTGTGTGAGCTAAAAGGAAGGAGTTTGTCGTCCTTCTCAACCAACTGGATACTGTTGCAGAGGTAAATAGTCCTGAATATCACATCGTGTTTTTTGGCCTCTACAGAACATGGTTAACAGGACGATAATATGGGTTTGTAATTGGCTTGAAACAAAAAAGAAACCAATAACCAATAATAAAGCAAGTGGCGCAAAGGCTAATTGGCTGCGTGGATTAGACTGCAGAGACGATGCTAGGAGGCTAAGTCCTCTTTGTACTAGTGTGAGATGAGCTGTGGAATCAATTTTGTGTTGTGTGGGTGTAGTGGGGTGGCGTCATAGCAGACTTAGAGATTTGGTCTGAAAATTGTCTGAAAACAACTGGGGGACAGCTTAAGAAAAGTGTGTCTATTTTTGGGAGAGACATTTGGTTTTTGGAAGCTGTGGTTCTCATGAACAGTAGAGTCCTTTGATTTGCTGGTTCCCGCCTGTCAGTCCAGTTGCTGGATTTAAGGTGCAGTCTGACAGTGAGTTACAATTTCTCTGTTGCTTTGGCATTATTCTTGAATGATAATTAATCTTGTATAAACGATGGGCGAAAGCCTCCACGCCATTAGCTCATCTGTTCACATAAGAATCATTTCTTATTCTTGCACACAAATTGAAAGTGTTTAAGCATATTTTTGTAAATGGTTATGAACAATTACAGAAGTCCTGTTGATCTAAATAGGATTATTTTAGCTCTCTTGTATAGTATTACTGTGAATTTCATATGGTTAGATACATACTGTATTAATTTAGATGGAAATATGAATGTAAATATTTTATGAATTATCAAATGCAAAATAGTCCTAGTCATAGTCTCTGAAGAGCATTTTCTGTAAATTGCAGCCATGTGGTATTGTTCTAATATCTGCTAAATGTCACCATGCAAGAAATTTCTCCCATGTTGTCTCAAAGGAGAATATCAGGTGTGATGTAAATGAAGATCTGTGCCTTACAGAGAGGACTGACAGCATTTCTAGTTAGGTGGAGAGAATACATGTTACACTGCTTTATCTTTTCTTTTGCCTTTTGGTATATTTGGTTCCTACAGTATATAAATTTATTTGTTTGATGCAGTTTTTACTATACAGTGCTGGGTAACTATTATGTTAATTAGTGTATTGTACTGTGTCATGCATTCATTACAATAAAATTGTTTCAAGTAAAATGCAAAGGTGAGTCCTGTCCAATTTCTTGTGATGTTTTGCATAGTGAAATATGCAACATTGTATTATTAGTCCGTGAACTTTTCATTTTAGTGGTACGGACTTGTTCATTGAAGGAATTTGGTTTTGAAACATAAGTTTGAAGTTTTGAGTTTTGCTTTTGCTTGGCCTTTTGCTAGTGAACTAATGTTGTGCTGTACTGTCTAATGCACCTACCGTTTGAGAATGGTAGATGCTTCAAGACATAAAGAAACTGTGTAGATATCAGTTCCTATACGGAAATGTTTATATTGGTCTAGGGTCAGTTTTTACCTACGTGCTGGTCTTAATGGTGGTACTCTGTCATGTGAAGCTAGTTAGAAAAGGCAGGCTCACATAAGCACTCGGGCAAATGACTTTAGCAGTTTACTATGATAACCGTTTTGGAAAAAGAACCTCACACTATAGGTTCTGACAACGTAGCAAATTCGTGCTGAAATTAAGGTCTGAGCGTAGACTCCATCTTTCAGTCAGTTTGTTTTCTCAGGGGGGCTGGGAATCAGCAGGGGCTGATTGTCAGCACTGCAGTTATTGGCCACTGCTTTGACCCATCGGGGGAAGAGATCTTCCACTGGTGGAAGTCTGCATTCACATACATACTGGCCAGCAATCGCTGATTCTCTACTGAGAATCAGCTCTACTCTATTTAGTCACTGGCAGCTCAGATGTTGAAGCTGCACTTTGCCGCTTTCTCCTGTGCTGAAACTCCTCAGTCTCTTTCTGACGCACTCTAAGCTGGGGAGTGACGTTGTTAGTATTACGTCGGGGTGATTGACGTCACTGCAGATGTTGCACTCTAAAATGTGATATTTAAAAGAATTCGTTCCTTATTTAAAGCATTAATGCCGCAAAGGGGGGGGAGGAAGGGGCCTGTCTTTCATCTTGCTGCCTGTGTGTGACATTAATTTGCTCACTAGTTCAAAAGAAATGACTTTGCACCTCATGTCGGTCAGCTCTGTAAGAGTGGTGTTGAATTCTGCTGGCTCAAAATATTTTAAGGCATTCTGCCCAATGCAGCCTTAGTCTTTGCAACATTAGTGCTTTAGTTTTTTTTTGTTTTTTTTAATCTTCCTCCTACGAACATCTGAGCCTGTGAAATGACAGTATTGATAGAAATATGGCCTTTATTTGTAACGAATTTCTGTGCTGTTGATTATGGGTTGTGGAACAGTTGCTGTGTATTTAGGGTGAGAAGGTGATTCTTACAGTGATACCATCTCCTGAGTTCATTGTCATCTTTCCTTGTTGCTTTCTTGAAAGTTGACATCTAAACGGACGAGTCTTGACCGGGTGGCCCAGCGATCTGGTGCGGTCAGTGTGGCCTCTGCTGCTGCTAATTGCCCAACTTCCTCACAAATTACTCCAGCCTTCCTGTCGAAGCCTAACTGGGAGAGACACAGTTTCTCTCAACTCTCCGGCATCCAGACGAGCCTGCCGTTTATGGGTGTTCATGCTCCGAGGCAGTCTGGAATCTCCAAGCCCCGCAGGATGAGGGTGTAATTGCTTGCTGTATTAATCAGGGGAGGCAGGGTGGTTTATAAGGCATAATTACAGGACTGAGGTCCACATGCGTGCAAAACCAGCCTCGATCTAGAGGACACTTTGGGAGGTTGATGCACTAGGCTCAAGCTAACTGCTGTCAACACACCTTGTATCGTGTGTGTGTGTGTTTGTGTGTATGTGCGTGTCTCACTCCATCATCATTTTAAGGACGCAAAGTTGGGACGTGAGATTAATTGCTGCCTGTAAAATGAGGGGCTTGTCCTTGGGAATCGTTCCCCTGTTTTCTGGGCCGTGTTGCAGTGAGTGTCCTCCCTGACTCGAGAGGTGCTGTGTCAGTCGGTCTAAGTACCAAGCAGCATGATGAAGTAGGCAGCACTGCAAAGGTGAGTCTCATTTCTGCAGAGTAATGCTTTACTTAACGTGCTTATGGAACATACTGCTGAGGTTAGTGCGACTTCTTCGTCCATCAGCTCTTTTATATTAAATTACTCAAACATCCATACAAAAACAGGAGAAACAGACATGGTTCATTCTTATATATATATTTCTGTCATATCTTTTTTTTTTAATCATCACTCATTCTCTTGCCTTGCGGTAAGGGATTTTTAGTCGCATTAAAATGAGTCACTGAGAACTATTTACAATGTTAGGAGGCCGTGTGTGTGCACGTGCGTCACGTGGGAGTGCTCAGAACTTCAGTAATAGCTGCAGTGTTGAAGGTCAGACGGGGATGTCGGGCTGTTGTCAATGAAGCCATTTCCCTGCAGTGAGCAGGACCCTCAGAGCTGCCGGCCCCAAGACACACGCACACTGTTGCGTTTCCGCTGTGAAACGAGCAGCCTGTCATATAATTGTGTAAATAATTGTTAAAATGGCTGCTCTCTGTTGCTACACACGAGGGTTTCTGTTCGCTGCTTCGTAAAGATTTAATCGCTTGGTGACGCGCCAGCCCAGGCAGGGAGGAGGTCGCGCCCTCTGCTCTGCTGTGAAACTGGATTCCCTCAGCTTTCCGTCTCTTGCTGGCTTAAGTGTCTCGTCCCTGCAGAGCGAGAGCCCGGGGCCGACATCTTGGAACTGCCCCCCTCCCCCAACCTGTCCGCCCACCACTCAGCAGGGTCGCTAGCCAGCCAGAGCGGTAGCGTCTGTTGCCGCTGCTGTCGCTCTATCCCTGTTTACGGCCCCCTTGGCCCTTGAACAGCTGTACTCATGTACAAGATACAAGATATCTTTATTGTCACTGTAGAAGTACAGTGAGGTGACATTTGGATCATCCTGTAGAAACCTCAATAGAAACTCTACAAGCTAAAAGAAAAATTTAAGAAAAACAAAAGCATATAGCAATTTACAAATACACTGTATAAAACTGAGGAATGTTGCACATGAATTATTGCTCATGAGATAAATCGTTGTACCTGAGAGATTGTAGTATTACTGCAAGATGATCATGATCAACAGTATTACATGGTATAATGGGTTACATTGAACACAACTGTGGCACTTAGATGAATGTGATAGCAGCACTGTTGTACAGTAAACATGGGTGATTGTATGATGGCTAGGAGCCAAAATGGTTAAAGTGCATATTCTGCATGTGTAGTACATGATGTGTGTAGTGTGGATAAGTCTCAGTTCAGTTCAGTGTGGTGCTGTTGTGAGAGGGGGAAGTGGGCCCAGTGTGTTCAGCAGTGTGACTGCTTTGGGGTAGAAACCATTCTGCTGTCTTGCTGTGTGAGTGTATAGGGCTCTGTAACGCTTGACAGACGGCAGAAGTGTGAAAAGGTTGTGTCCTCAGTGGGCTGGATCACTGCAGATGTTCCTGGCTTTGCGGCTACACTGGGTTCTGAAGAGTTCCCTCAGGGTTGGAAGCTGTGAGCCAGTGATCTGGGCTGTTCTTATGATGTGCTGGAGGGCTTTCGTGTTCCCATAGGTGCTGCCTAGGTACCATGCTGCGATGCAGTATGTGATGGACTTTATGGCGCACCTGTAGAAGCTGACCATCAGCTATTGTGGAAGTTGTTTTCTTGAGGCTTCTCAGGAAAAGAATCCTCTGAAGTCCTTCTTTTGGCCAGGGCTGTAATTGTTGACCAGAATAAGTCACGGCTGATATGGACACCAATAAATGGTCCTTTTCTGTCTATCTCCTGAAGTCCAGGATCAGCTCTTTGGTTGAGGGTAAGGTTGTTGTCCCGGCTCCAGCTCTCCAAGTTCTCAACCACCTCTCTATAGGCTGACTGAACGTTGTTTGAGATCAGGTCTATCACAGTGGTGTAGTATGCGAACTTGAGTATGATGATGTTGGATCATGGATCATGGATAGGTTTGCAGTCGTTTGTGAAGAAGGGAGTACGACAGGAGGCTCAGCACACGTTCAGGAGGTGCTCCAATGCTTAGTGTTATGACAGTGGAGGAGTGCTTACCCCAACACACAGTCTGTGGTCTGGTGGTGAGAAAGTCCAGAATCCAATTACAGAGGTATGTGTTGAGGCCCAGGTTGATCAGTTTTGTAGCCAACTTATTTGTGGTGATGGTGTTGATGGCAGAGCTGTAGTCAATGAACAGCATCCGTTCGTAATTGTCTCTCTGTTCCAGATGCGAAAGGACAGTGTGACGGGCCAGTGAGACAGCATCCTCAGTTGTCACGTTTGCCCTATAAGCGAACTGGTGTTGGTCCCTGGAAGGTGGAATGTTTTTCTTTATGTGGGTTAGGGCCAGTCGTTCAAAGCACTTCATGATTAGGGGCTCAGGGCCACTGGACGAGTCATTCAGGAACCTGACCACTGCTGGTTTTGAAACAGGGTTGATGGTAGTAGTTTTGAGGCAGGTGTGACAGTGGCCTTTTCTAAGGAGATTAAGAGAGTCCCACCAGCTGTCATGCGCAGTGCTTCAGGACCTGTCCAGGAACCCCATTCAGGCCAGTGGCTTTATTTGGGTTGATGTGACTTTATTTGGGTTGGGCATATGAGGGAACTCCATGCAGTGGTAGCTTGGTGGTGGATTGGTTGTTGACTGGCAAACCATTTGAAGAAGTGGTTCAGCTCGTCAAGGAGAGATGGCTTAACTGGGTTTGTTAGGCTGCTACTGTTGCCTTTGTAGTCTGTGATGGACTTCATGCCTTGCCACATGCAATGGGAGTCTGAGCTGTTAGTGATCTTCTGTTCACATTTTGTAGCTGCGCTTTGCCCCTCTGATACCTTTCCTCAATTTGGACCTTGCACTGCAGACTAAATATAGGGCCTTTAACACGTTTGCCATGTGCCCGTTGTTGTTCAGCCAGCCAACCGTCCTCCTCTTCTGCCTTCCAGCCTCACTCGGAGCCCAAGGTGGGCGGGCGCGCCAATATGCCACGCTGCCGGAACTCGTTTGCCACCACGGCGGACGAGCAGCCGCACATTGGCAACTACCGGCTGCTGAAGACCATCGGCAAGGGCAACTTTGCCAAAGTGAAACTGGCCAGGCACGTGCTGACGGGGAAAGAGGTAAATATGAGGGCATGCAGGGAAATGTGCTGCATGCAAATGTGTGTGTGTGTGTGTGTGTGTGTGTGTGTGTGTGTGTGTGTGTGTGTGTGTGTGTGTCCGCCACCAAGGTCACTATTGCAGAATTCACTTTCAGTTCAGAACGGATTGACTCAATTTTGCACATTCAGAAACTTCACTGAAATACAAAGAAATTTAATTATCCTTTGGAGCTCAAATAGCTTATGTATTTATAAGTATAAATGATTTAATTTGCTGTAATAATAATCTAATTGTGTTTGTTGTACATGAGAAAGAAGTATCATTGCCAAAATGCTGACCTGCCGGGGTAGTCCAATAAATGCAGTGCTGCTGTTTTTTTATTCCTATCTGATCCCCAAAACTGCTATCAGAGCTCCATCTACTTTAATTCCACTTCAGTTTCCGTTCTCTATTTCTGCACACATTTCTTAGCATTTGCCTGTTTCTATGGAAACAAGGCAAGCTTCAATCTATGCGGTGCAGAGTTCTCCTCTTTTCAGAATACTGTTTGGCCAATCGTTTTTTTCCCCCCGTTAGTCTGCTTATTAATTTAGAAGCTAGTTTTGAACAGTGGGTTTCTGGGGGAGGGGGGGCAGTGTTGGGCTGTAATAGTTTGTTTTATCAGCTTCTAATGATTTCAAACTGCCATATCACTGGTAGCACGTGATTAACACTGGCAGGGCAAAGGGGGAGATTGCAGAGCATAATGTCACAGCAGGCTTCAGTCTGGCTTTTTGGACTCTTCAGGTTGATCCCGATTAATTGGAATGTTTTATTTATTTGGCTGACCAATACATCATCATGATAAAACCCAGTTCATAATGGCTTAACATACCAGTTTTAGTAATGGCTCTAGAAATGACTTGAAACATTCATTGTTCCAACATTATAACCTTTAATTCACATGCAAATTCAGGAAAATTAATAGTGACAGTTCGTTCTTCCTGTTATGGTCTCAAATTTATATTGACCAAAGGCTGAAAGGTCAAGGACCATATGACTGAATTAGATTTTTTTTCTTAAAGATCAGAAATTCTCCCACATCTGCGCTCTCAGCGATGTGTCTCGAGTCTGAGTGGCGAGGCTGGTCCGCGGCTGAGAGCAGGGAGGCCTGAGAATGTTCGCTCGCTGCCTCCTCTGTTTATTGTGTGCCGGGCCGGAGCCTCTCGATTGGAAGCAGAACACTTAACATTCAGCTGTGAGCTGCTCTGTTGTTTTGATGGCCGGGCCTGTCGGTGTGTGACTGAGCCGTGCCTGACACGCCGATAACGTCCCATGTGATCCGCAGGCAGGGGGGGCACCCACAAAATCAAGGCACTGTCCTCTTTTCGCGAGCAAAATGGACTGCCTGTTTCCGAGAAACACTCATGAGAGGGTAAATTCTTTACTCGGCCCTATTGTGGTGGTGTTCTATTAAAATATTTTGCCCACGGTGAGATTTCTAATTGTACGAGTAAATCTCATTGGGGGGGGGGGGGGAACTCGCTCATAATAGGGTCTTCGTACCTTTTAATGAAAGTGTGTGTTGACGGAGGTTAACTCTTCCAGGAACCAGGAATCTGAAGGAGTGCACATTAGTCATACTGACCAAGAATGAGATTTGACTGAATGTAGTTAATTGCACAAAAAATTGGCAGAGCAGAAAAACAGTGAAAGAAGTCTTCAGTTAAGTGCAGTTGCTATATGCTGAATATATTGAGTTTTCAAATTTCTACTGATATGTTTTGGAGTGCGGCAAGATTAAATGGCCTAGCTGAAATGTCTCTAATTAGTCCAATTGATAAACATAAAGTAACTTTTTAAGTATGAAACTGAAGGAACTTAATAGTATCTTATTAGAGCCATTCAGGGGTGTACCTAAGTGTTAGACATTAGAATTAAATATTTGAAATAAGGTTTTGGTGCATTTAAATGTTTCATCATTTACGTAGATAAATCCCGCTGATGATGGATTGATGCTCATGCTAGATACTCAAACTCATCAAGAAGGGATCAACCGTTGAGTATATGGAGGTTTTGCTTCTGTATTCTCATAGATGGGGCATTTACAGAAGCTGTACCTCCTCGGTTTATGTGTCTTATCTTGCTCCAGGTGGCTGTGAAAATCATTGATAAAACTCAGCTGAATTCCTCCAGTCTCCAGAAGGTGAGTGTGATGTCTTGCCAGCCCTGTGCTGTAATTTCCTTCATCATTAACTTTGTTTCCTTCTATCATCGTTATTTTGCACGTACATCTTTAATGTCTAAAGTAATGGTGATGGTTTCTGAGTTGCAGAGAACTGTTATGACAGCCGGAGAAGTTTATTTGTAGTGTGAAGGGGGCTCATGCGTCCCAAGTTTCTGCAGAAAAGGCAGCCCTGATCCAGCTCACGCTGTTGTTCCTTATGTCATATGCTGATTGTGCTCGGGAGTTCCGTAGCGCTGCAGCATAATCGCCATTGTTCCGTCGGGGGCTGGGGAGGGCACTTACATCATGCCGGGTGTCCCAGCTGTCTGCTGATAAACACTTCCCCGTGACGTGCCGCCGACTCGCTCGCTCCCAGTGAGGCGCCTCCTGGAGTCACTTTCGCTCTCCTGGGCAGCACCTTGCCGCTCACGGTGACTGACTGGTTGCCCTGGGTTTTGTGGGAGATCAGACGCCTGGCCTTTTCATGGGGACTCGCTGACAGCAGGGTGTGACAGAAAGTTGTAATAATAAACAGGAAGAATTTATTTTAGCCAGATGTGACAGACCAGTCTGAGTGACGTTTTCCAGCAGATATGGCAATGGTCAAAACAGGTAGCCGTAGAAGGCTAATTGTCATGTTGATGAAGTTCTCAGTCCTGAAATCTTTTCTTTATGTAATTGCACTACACTACACTACACACACACACTCTCTCTCTCTCTCTCTCTCTCACCCTCAACTAACTTTTTCTGCTTTCTAGCTCTCACCCGACTCCCTCTCTCCGTGCCCTTCTCAATAGCAGGTTTATTCCTGCCAGTGTCCCAGGGGCTAAGGGGCAAAACTGGGGTAATTAGAGGAAATGAGGCTAAAATGCTTCCTGGAGTTGACGTTGTGTACATTAGGATGCACACACTTAAAAAGGCCGGGCACTAATAAGTAAGTCCAGCAGTCTGACACACCCATAAGCACTCCTGCTCTTCTTAAAAGTACTGATGACATTTATAGGTTGAAGTTGTCTTTTGTTGATAATGCTCACCCCAGCCCCCCCACTTCACCGGAACAAATAAGCATGCAGATACAGATCTAGGTATGACTAACTCTGAGTTCTCCATGCTCCCTCTGTGTACTCCAGCTCTTTCGAGAGGTGAGAATCATGAAGATGTTGAATCACCCTAATATTGGTGAGTATGCCTGTGCACACACGGCTTGTACTGCTCTGGGGGCTCTTTGATGTGCGGTGGTGGTGATCTCAGTTCTGGGGGGAGGGGAGAGTGACCATTTCGGGACCGGTTTGATGGTTTAATTTAAGAGAAAAACTGACTGGTAAGTCGGCTGATGGTACGAATAAATGAATGACTGACCTCTCTTCTTTTAATGGTATTTTGTTTATGATATAAAAATGTTATGTATAATGTGTATAAACATGCATAGCTAAAAGGAGAAAAGAAGTGCAAGACCAGCGGGTGAGGTCACCTGACACCGTGGTTAGTGTTACTGCGATACCTAGCGCTTTTGTTTTTAATGATGATGTTTTTCCTCTCCTCCCTCTGTTTGCAGTTAAGTTATTTGAAGTCATAGAAACTGAGAAGACACTGTACTTGGTTATGGAGTACGCCAGTGGGGGTAGGTGTTTCACTTGCCACTCATTCAGCACTTTTACATCAGTCTCCATCCCCCCCCCCCCCCCCCCCCCCCCATCTTTAAGGAATTGTGAGGTTTACAGGCTCCTGTTTTTAGTGACCTAATCGGCCAGCTGTTCTGTTTGTGTGAGGAAAGCCGTCCTTGATATTTAAGAGCTGGAGCTAAGAGGAGGTGGGTGAGTGACTGTCTGATCGTAAGCAGCGACTCTCCTGACTCTGCCTCTCCGTCTGTCTGTCCCCAAGGTGAAGTGTTTGATTACCTCGTCGCTCACGGGCGGATGAAAGAGAAAGAGGCCCGGGCCAAGTTCAGACAGGTGGGAGGCCGCTGCACTTCAGTGCTGTGGAATATCGACTCTGCCCAGTCACCGCAGCCTGTCCACTTGGCCTCTGGGCTGCCCTGGGGCTCACCTTGTTCTCGTTGGGTAAACGTTAAGTCTCAAGGGCTTGTCCAGGTGGCCTCATGGTGTTCTGTGGGGTCCTAATCTCATGGGAGCAGGTGCGTCAGTTAGTGAGGGAACGTCTCTGCTTTATGAGATGGAAGAAAAGTGGGGAAAAGACTGAAGTCCATAACTGAAGGTTTCATTCAGCTGCCTGAGGTGCCAGGTTTATGTGAGACACTCAGAGGCCATGTCTGCCAAGCTGTAACCCCCCCCCCCCGCCCCCCAAGGCCTAACAGTCGTATCTTCTCTCTGCAGATCGTGTCAGCAGTGCAGTACTGTCACCAAAAGTGCATAGTGCACAGAGATCTGAAGGTGAGGCTGCAGATGGGCGCTCGCTCTCTCTCTAATGGAGACTTCCTGTTTGCTTTTTCTCCCGGTTTGTTTACAGCAGTGTTTCCCAATCCGGTCCTTGGGGACCCACAGACAGTCCACGTTTTACTGGGAGCTGGGAGGGAGCAAAAATGTGAACTGTCCTCAGGTCCCCAAGGACCGGATTGGGAAACACTGGTTTGCGATATTGCCTTGTGTTATTCTTTCTCCTCCCCTTGGGGCGTCGTCAAAATGTAGTATTGATTTCTGTGTCCCGTCCTATATGTAAAAAGAAAGACATTCTTCTTTTTCTTTAAAGCCATCACAATATGGGTTATTTAGACTGGGCTTCTAGTCAAGCCACTTGAATCACACAATGTATTGTTAGAATAACACAGACATCACTGGGTCGTGCCGACTGCCTAAGCGGCGCTCCTTCATATCACACTTTTTCATTTGAATTCCCACTCACACAGAGGGCAGACGGCATGGATGCTGAGCTCGATAAGAACCGTGTTATAACAACAATGCTGTGGCCATGACAAGCAGATACATGCAGACTGAGGCTCCCTACTTACTGACTTTGTGGCTGCTGTCGTATCTGGTCTTGCTCAGATTCATACTCTGCTCAATCACAATATTCTTCTTCTGAGTTTCTCCGCTCATCTCTTTCATCATATTCAAGTCCCTGTGCTCCAGGTCGTGCTGTTGGCTTTCCCAGTTTCTGTTCACTGGCCAAATTCGGGACAGACACGATGCAATAGACTGTATATGATTGCATTATGCACTTTATTATATTTATTCACATCATTTAGTATATTGTCTTGATTGTCCTTGATTGTTTTGCATGACACTTTAAAGTAAACTCCTTGTATGTTAGAGTACTTGGCAATAAATAAATGGTTCTGATTCCAGTATTTCATATCCTAATATGTTGTAGTTTTGTATGGTGCACTCAGGCATTGTGAGACTGGCTAATGCTTTTGCTTTAAGGAATAGATTTGGTAGAAGATGTCACTGATATTTCGGAGCTACAGAGTTTAGCACTGTGATACTTCACCCTTATTGCTTTATGTGGTCGTCTACCTGTCAGTCAGTTCTTCAATTCAGACAGACTGTTAGTAGAGGAATCTGTCATGATGTGCAAGGTCCTAACCCACCTCCCAAGTGGCTGCGGAGGTTTGGACCCAAACTCCTACCCAGCGACAGCGTAATATCGAGCATGTGTATTCTTAGGCAGTTCTGACATGTTTATATTACGTTGACCACTAGGAATAATTAAGTGTAGCATTTTGCTGGCCTGAAAATGCGTGTGCATCTTTTTTTTCCTCTGAAGTTTAAACACTTCATTTCACTTGCTGATGCTGTTATTGAAGATATTGCTATAAATAAATATGAGTAGGATAAAAGGAGAAAAATCAGCCTAAGTGCGGATCTCAAACCTCACTTGAACTTTCATTTGGGGGCTTGATGTACCTCCTAGCTGATTAGTCATCAGAACGTCGGCTTTTCTGCCCCTTTCATCCACCCCCCTCCCAATCTCTGCTCTCCCCAGGCAGAGAACCTGCTCCTTGACAGCGACATGAACATCAAAATCGCCGACTTTGGCTTCAGCAATGAGTTCACGCTGGGCAATAAGCTGGACACCTTCTGCGGCAGCCCCCCCTACGCAGCCCCCGAACTTTTCCAGGGCAAGAAGTACGACGGGCCCGAGGTGGACGTCTGGAGCCTGGGGGTCATCCTCTACACGCTGGTCAGCGGCTCGCTGCCTTTCGACGGCCAGAACCTCAAGGTTTGTGAGAACTCGGAGGAGAACACACTCCTTTGGGGGCGTCGCTGCTTACTTACCTACAGTGTCCCCATCACACGTTCATCACCTCCTTTGCCTTTTGCCTCTCAGGAGCTGCGTGAGCGAGTGCTTCGGGGGAAGTACAGGATCCCCTTCTACATGTCCACTGACTGCGAGAACCTGCTGAAAAAATTCCTCATCTTGAACCCCACCAAGCGGGGCAGCTTGGAGGTTAGCGGCTGCTGTTTGGCAGAGGTGGAAATTTCAGGTCCAGAAAGTAAAAATCCAGACCAGGATTTTGTTTCAACCAACCAGTTGAGCATAAAGAGTCAGTCATATAGTACTCAAGTGGTTGGTTGAAACAAAATCCTGGTCTGGATTTTTACTTTCTGGACCTGAAATGGCCACCTCAGATAGATAGATAGATAGATACATAGATACATACATACATACATACATACATACATACATACATACATATACTCACTGCTGTTTTATATTCTTGCACCCTCTCCTCCTCCTGCTCTCTCGCCTTCTGCCTGTTTGGGTCCAGCAGCAGATCATGAAGGACCGGTGGATGAACGTGGGACACGAGGAAGAGGAGCTTAAGCCATACGTAGAGCCAAAGCCTGACTACAACGACCCCAGGCGGACAGGTCAGGGGCAGATGGATGTGTGGGAATCGTTATTAACCTCTGTGAGGATGGAGCTAGTTATGGTCACCAGTCTAGTAGTACTCTTGGTTACCAGTTTGATGTATTCACTGACCTGACACAGTAGGTAAGGGGATTTAATTTGCCTGAATTCTCTATTTATTTTTATCCTGAGTGGTTTACAACTTGTTTGTTAATACACAAGCCTACTGTGATTCCCTTACTTGACATTAGCGTGACTCTACTTCCATGTGACTCTCCTCATTTTTCCCCGGTAGACATCATGCTTCAGATGGGCTACTCTCAAGAAGAGATCCAGGACTCCCTTATCAACCAAACGTACAATGACGTTATGGCTACGTACCTTTTGTTGGACTACAGGACCTCAGAGGTGCACATTGTACTGAAACACGCCCAATGACTCACACTTTCAAGTCAAAATATGTCTGACTGCTGTGGTAACGCTCACATCCCCTTGTCTGTTCCGTTCAGATGGACGAAGGTGCCAACGTGACAATAAAAGCCCGTCCAGTAAACGACCTCACAAAAAGTAATGTGCAGTCCCCTCCCCACAAGGTACAGCGCAGCGTCTCGTCCAACTCCAAGCCTCGAAGAACCACAGACCAGGGTAGGCAGTGTTGGTATTAAACATGACACTGACTCGCGCCGTCTAATGTCCAAACGAAGACTTTTGCCCAGCTTCTCCTCCTAAAACTCCGTGGCCTTTTTCTTAGGCTCCTCATCCTACTCCAAGCGCTCCCAGGGAGATGGTAAGCACACGACTGAGGATTCCACGAGGAAAACGTCCAGCGGCTCCACCAAAGTCCCCCCCAGTCCCCTGGCTCCGGGTGACCACACCAAAGGCCCCCCTAGCCCCTCCACGGTGAGTACTAAAGGCCTTGTGGACTATCTCTGTGTAGGCAGCCTTCGCATCTCACCAGCCATTCCACTGCACCAGGTTCCGAACATTTGGTACTTTTCTATTGATTTCCTGTCCAGTACCAAAGTACCAGACCAGCTGAGGTACTCATTTGGTACTTTGGGAAGGGACTTTTTCTCATTGTTTATTGTAGAATGACGAACTCAGGAAACAACGATAAAGTGAAAAATATATATGTAATGTTAATGCATGCATAGACAAATGAAGAGACCCAAGCTTTCTTTAATTGTGATCTGATTGGAAGAAGGACTGCGTGGTATTTTTCAAATATTGTGAAAAACTGTGGGATTGGGAGTTCAAAATAAATTATTTTTTCAGAAACCCATCTATGATGGATTTAAAGACCATCGATGAAAATGTCTGATTCAGAGAGTGCATGCAGAGCTCACGCAAAAGCAGTGATGGTAAACTTTAAACTGATTTTTTAAACATGTACTGGATAATCTTAAAAAGGAACAGTCATTAAAATTGCAAAGCTTGGGGGGGTGCTAATGAGTAGGTCTCATTTTGACGAGCTCTGCTGAAAATCTTTTTTGAGACTAAATGATTTTGCTCTCCACCCATTAAAAACTAACATATCTATATAAATATTCGAAGTATGACTATCACGCTAATCTAGTCACAAGAATGGCGAGCAATTTGCGAAAATGTAAATATGCAGGAGATCCAGGCCTAGTTCCCGGGGCTCAGACAATTCACCTCAGGAAAGTGGTATTGATGCTGATGGTGTGAGGGAGCAGTGCTCTATGGGTGCGACGGACCTGAAAACTGAGATGCCGAGGATGGACGTGGCAACGCTGTTCAAGTCGGAATTTAAATCTGTGCCGGCTGGGGACCTTGGAACTATTAAGTCGGAACTGCGGAAGATGAAAACAGAGACCCTGAACAACATAGCAGTGATGCGTACAGACCTGGAGGCAATGAAGACTATGGTGTTGCAAATGGAACGTGGCCTGTCATCGTGCTTCTCAAAAACTTGAGACAGAACTGTCTAGCGTATCGGAAAAGTGAAAGGGAGGATGCGGAAGTCAGATATTCGCATTCTGAATGTTCCAGAAAGCCCCAACTCTAGCTCTCCGATGTCAGTCAGTCACAACTTTTCACATATTCATTGATGGGTCACATAGGGGACTTGAGCTTAGCATGGCAAAACGAGAGTGATTGTGGTGAAACTACATTATTATCATCAAGATTGTCTTCGCCAGTATGAAGGAGAAAAAAATATATTTTTTCCCTGACTTCCCTCCAGACATGGTGTGCGCCAAGTCTGCCTTCAACAAGGTAAAGAAGCTTCTCCGTGAGCGTGACGGTATTCGCTATGTTATTCCCGATCCGCCACAGTTGTATATTACGCAAAATGGGACTGAGATTCTTTCAGAGCCCAAATGAAATGACAGAATACGCAAAGTCCAATAATATTCACGAAGAGCTCAGGTAATTTAGAGTTTCTGATCTTCGGTAAGGGGAAAGTTAATACGTATTTTTTTTTTTTTTTTCCTGATCTCAGTTAAAACATTAAAATGAAGATATTTTGTTGTGATTTAAGAGCCTAATTGTAACGTCAATTTTACATGTAATGGATGCTGGTGGTATGGCATGAACCTTGGTCAAGTCTGCAAGTGGTTTGACATGTATGGAAATTTAATTTGTTTATTAATTCCATTGTTTTTCTTTTATTTATTTTATCTATGTTTATACGTTCTTATTTTTAGCATACATTAATGGGATACCTTTTGGCTACGATTTGTATGCTGATTGAATTATCATGCACCACATATTTCACGTTTTCCTACGTATACAGTGGCGTTACTGAAATGACTCCCCTTTACAAACACGTTAATGTGTAGAGAATTTTATATGGGGCTGAAGGCTTGCCTGGTTCTAATAGGTACTAGCGAGTGGGTGGTCTTCGTACCCAAATCATTAACAGTACTGGCCCTCTTTTGTATTTTCTTTTTTGTTTCCTTTATTTCCCTGTTTTTAATTGTGTCCGTTTCTGTTCTAGACAAGCTCTTTCCCAAACTCCAGTATATTTTTTTTACCAGTTCTCGGAAAACTTCATATTCCTTAACTGTTAACCTGAAATATGGCTAATCCGTCCCCACAGAGTGACCCAAAGGGTTGCCCTTTCACCTTCATAAGTTGGAATGTTAAGTCATTAAATCACCCTGTTACGCATAGCAAGGTATTCACCTACCTGAGGAGATCGAACATGGAGCCGCATTTCCAAACATCTGATAACGCTCCAATTAAAGGGGACTGGGTGGACCAGGCATGCCATTCTGTTTACAATTGCAAAGCCAGAGGAACAGCTGTTCTAATTATAAAAACATTCTGTTTGTTGCATCAAATGTGGAAGCAGATTTTAATGGCTAATCTATTATTGTTGTAGGTAAACTGTATAACATCCCAGTTATTTTGGCCAGAATTTAAATCCAAATTATGATAACTTTTTTTGTAAAAATATTTACTCAACTTCCAAACCAGGATACACCTTCTCTTGTTATGGGAGGAGACATGAACTGTGTTCTGTTCCCGGCTCTTGATCACAGCTCACCTAGACATATACCCACATCTAGGGCTTCTGCCACAATTAATTTATTTCTGGGAATATATGACATTTCAGATGTGTGGCATTTTAGAATTCCTACACCTAGGGGTTACTTGTTATTTTCTGCTGTCCATAAAATATACTTCTGTGTAGATTATTATTTTTTATAGATGATAATCTTCTCCCATGGATTAGTAATTGTAATTATCAGGCCATAGTTATCTCAGATCTATGACTTTACGTATTCCCAAATTATTCTTGACTTTCCTGGTGTTTTAATACATTACTCCTTTTGTACATGAGCTTTATTGATTTTATTTCAAGTGAAATTAATTTCTTGATCAATCAAACGCTAGAAATGTCCCCTCTGGTAGTGTGGGAATCACTGAAAGCCTATTTAAGGAGGCAGATTATATCATATAGTGCACAGCTTATGAAAATTCACACGCATCGCCTTGAGAAATTAACAAATGACATTTCTCAGTTGGATCCAGCTCTGGTTATTGCTCCATCTGCTGATCTAACTAAACAACGTGTCCTCCTACAAACAGAGCTTAATCTACTGGCTACGCTAAGTCACTAAGTCACGCTGAAAATCTTAACAAAATTCGCCATCAGACCTACGAATACGGAGAGAGGATGAAAAAAAAACTGCTAGTCCAACCATGTCAGAGATGAATGATGGCTGCATTACTAAGCTACTTGAACACTGTATAACCAACGAATGCTTCCAAAAGTTTTATTCCACATTATACACACCTCAGAATCCCCTAAGAACGCTTGTATGTTAGACATATGTTTGAGAACCTAGATACCCCAAAATAGTGAAATGAGGAACGACTTGGATAAACCAGTCACTGAAGGGGAAACCATAGCCGCGGTCTAGTCACTAATTCATATGAAGTAATTCATCCATGAGCTCGCTCCCTCCCTGTTAGTTTGGCTGCATCTGTGAGAGTCAGTTCTTTGCCCCCCCACTATATATGATATACTTTTATACCTGTCCAATCCTGTAATTAGTCTACCAAAAGTTCTTAGCTTGTTAACTGACTTCGATATGATTTTGGGATTTAGGGTTGATCTACAACAAATGTATTTGGCAGCTGTGAACGTTAACTTTCATTCACTCCCATTTGGGGCTGTAGGATATGACATCATGACGTACCGCCCATCAAGTGGGACGTGCAGTAATCACCCGGGCTTTAGGTGACGGGCCAAACATTTGTCCATATGCCGGCTTTTTGGTACTATACAGACATTTACTTACACCCAAATATTTCTTTTTTTCTTTCTTTTTTCTTCTTTCTTTCTTAGTATTTAAAAAGGGAATGATATTTGCCTATTTTTTGTCGTGTCTTCATTCACTTGCTTTATTTATGAATCTTGGTTTGTATGGTGCAAAAATCTGATTTGTGGGAATCAGATTGGGAAAGTTGTAGGAAGAGGGGTTGAATGTTTATATTTTGCTGTTTATACTAAAGACTAATAAAAAAAAAAAAATGAACATTGAACAAGAAATTGCAAAGCTTGCTAAGTTTTGTTACCTATGACAGTAAAAATATTTTAGCGAAATTTAAACCCCCTACGCTATAAAGCCTGGACAGTATGAAGGTATTAAAAAGTCTGACCTCAACCCAGCTGGCGATCTCATTCCTTGCAATGTGAGAACTGCATGTGCTTAACATACACAATATTATCGACATTGTTTCAGCCCTCTCTCACGTTGTGATGATATCATTCTGTGCCCGTACCAGTTTTTCACGCCAGTGGAAAACCATCACAGGAAGTACCATTCACTTTGGTACTGTTAGGAAGCACCTAAAGTTTAGTGCCTGGTGCAGTGGAAAAGCGCCCTTAGGAAGTAGGAAACGGACTGACAGGGGAAACTAATCAGTTGATTAATAATTCCATTTAACTACGGATATTTTAAAGGATTCTGTAAAATTTGGAATGATGAGTCTTGATATCTAATGGGGGGGGCAGCTTTCTGTCAGGGATAGCCTAGGGTTTTGTACATGGTGGCATTTCCTAAAGTAACCAGGCTCCCGCTGTCGTCTGAATGCGCTTGTCCTGACCCCGTGCCCACAAATTGTCTTACAGAACAACATCCTGTCCACTGGTACAAGCCGGAGCAGGAACTCCCCCCTCACTGAGAGGGCCACTCTGGGACAAGGGGTGCAGAACGGCAAGGACAGGTACCAGCCCCCCAGCAGCGTCCACCCCGCCACCTTTATTTCTGAGTAGCGATTTTTGGCACTTTACCCCAGGTGGTTTAGTCTGGGTGGCAAATGGGCTCTTGCTGATCCTTCACACGCCCACTGACACGTCAACACGTCAGATTGGGGGGGGGGGGGGGGGGGGGGGG
>JAODJU010000002.1:24936169-24967012 GCA_026776725.1 Gnathonemus echidnorhynchus | reverse complement strand
GGGGGGGGGGGGGGGGGGGGGGGGGGGCGGCATGTGCAGGGTTGGGATTCCTGCTTGTGGACAATGTGGTGCTGGTGATCTCCCGAACACGCCTTTGTTTTTACTGTAAGCACGCAAGGAGATATTTGTGCACAAGCCCGAACACTGTCTTGGCGTAGGGCATGTGTAGGAGGTGAGTGGCAGCCTGAGCCAGCTCACTGAGCAGCAGTAGGACACCTGAAGCATGCTTCCGGGTCCCTTGGGGCTCCTCCCTGCTTTTCCTTCTGCCTTTGGTTCTGCTGGTCTGTTCCTGCCCCACACGCGGTCTCAGACGGGAGCTGCCTGCCTTCGCAGACTCTGACCCCGCAGACTCTGACCCCAGCTCTGCCGGGACACATGCCACGCTCACCCCACACTTTCATCCACATCGCCCCCCTCTCTGCTTGTGGGACATACCCAGGGCCACCTCCATGCTCCCCCCTCATCCCCTTGCCATGGATGAACACTTTACTCCTGGGGGTTTGATTTTCAGCCACGAGTGCCATGTTCTGTGTCACGCTACTTTTAACAAACTTTTGGAAATGCGTATGATTTACATAAACATTTCCAGAACTTCATTTTCTGTGTGTTAATTCAGTTTCATTACTAGTTGATTACTTGAGAAAATCTGTCCTTGTTTTCTACTTCTGATGTTGTACCATTTCTGTTTTATTGTTGTGATTAACCTTTGTGAACGTTAACCAATATTGTGTGTGACGTCACCTCTGTTCCAAAGGGATTAAACTAGCATTTGACACAGATATGAACCTTTGATTTTAAGGTCGCTGCTTCCTGCAATAGGTGTCATATTTCTGTTCCTCATGGTGAGATTAAATATTTGTTTATTCATTGTAGGCATGTTTAATCCCTTTAGAATGGTCGGTCTGTCTGTCTGTGCCTGACTGCGTGTGAGAATGAATTCAGGGCCAACAATACAAATATAATAGATGTTGTCATAGCAGGGATTGGGCAATTAAGGATATAGAGGTGACCGCCTTACATGATCTAAAATCAAAGTGTATGTTAATTGGCATGGGGTGTGAGTTTTGTCCAGAATAGTTTGTTTTTAAAAGGTCCGTAGGTGTCAAACTGCTCAGTAGAAGCTGCTGGTAACATCTATTAAATAATAATACATTTATATAGTGATTTTCAAGAACCCAAAGACACGTAACGGGCAAGAGAGATCATAAAGTGATTGATATCAAACTAAATGCAGATGCCATGGCCTTTTTGGCTGGTTTTACTTATTCCAGAGTTTGGCTGTTTAGCATGAATTCTATATTTTAGGGGAAAAAATATTTAAACGTGATTAGCGCCCCTCAAAGTGGAAAGAGCCGCAGCTTTTTGAAGACATTAAATCAGCCGACGAGTAGATAGAGAGCTGAGCCGAGTCAGTTTGAGTGGTTTAGAATGCAGGAAAGTGTCAGTGAAAGGAATAAACAACAATGGAAATATATGCTAAGGGAAGAATGTCACTGATTTTAAGCTGAAAATTTTGTTTATGGCTGGATCTGGTCAGTCAGTCAAGCTGGTTGCAGGAGCTGCTTTTGTGACCATACACCTGAAAGCAGAAGTCCAGGCCCAGTGTGAGTGTGTGTGCTTGTGCGTGAGTGTGTGCGCTTGTGCGCGCGTGTGTGTGCTTGTGCGCGCGTGTTCACCTTTGCTCCACTCTTCCTCCCCGTGTGCTCTGTATGGCCTCTAACCTGTGGACCCCACACCCTCTGTGCCCCACCCATCTCATGGGAGGGGCGCCGCCGGGGATGTTGTTGGTTTTCTCCCCTCAGCCTGAACACCCCCGGGTCCCGCGCCTCCACCGCCTCGGCAGCTGCTGTCCTCACCTCCTCCTCTTCCTCCCGCTCCCGTCACCAAAAGTCCCTGTCCTCCTCTGCCCACCCCAGCCCCCTCGACTTCCACGCACAGCGCCCCAGGCAAGTGGCAGACGCGCAGGAGCGAGAGGAGCTCGCCGGGAGGCGGTACGCGGCCGGCAGAGGAGGCGCAGTCGGGCCGTGGCGGTTCTGCGCTCTCTGGGCCGACGGGAAGATGATCTCGTATTTCCTAGAAGTTAAACATTAAGCGGGGAGATGGTAGTTATGGGCGGAGTGGTGAAGCTGGACAAGAACAGCACAGATTAAGATGGCTATCAAGGGCTGTTCCCTGGCCCCTTAACCCCTATAGCTCATCCTATTTAAGCGCTTTTGCCCCAAAGTCGAACCCCTGTGTTTCGGACATCTCCGCGCGTCTAGCCTTTTCAGCCAACATGCTGCTGATCGCTAAGGGCAGCCCCGATTCACGGACCCCCCACCCCCCGTGCCCCAGCAACCAGCAGTGCCCTCCCCTCCAGTTTTCGTACACTTCTCACCACCTGTGGCTCTTGCCTCACAGCAGGGGGAGCACTACTGAGCTTGGTTCTGGTTCTGGAGAGCCCAGTTCTTCCTGTGTGCGTTTGCCTTCCCTTCTGCTTTGCCAGCTGTCACTCGGGGTGTGGCGCCATGAGTTACGGCATGTCGGCGAATGGAATAGGAGACCAGCGGCAGGTCTGCTGGTACAAAGTCGTAGGAAATTAATACCTCGCCTGCCCACATCTTGCGATATCGTTTTTGGTGTTGAGCTAGTCCAAGTGGCGGCCAAAGGCAGCAGGACCTGTGTTGTCTTTTAATGTAAATATAATTAGTGCATCTCTGGATATGTTGAGTATACTTCTGTTTTCCCTTTTTTGGAACTAAAAATAAAAGGTTAGGAAGGTACTGGAAAAGGCAGTTAAGATGGATCCCATTTTTAAATTACAATACCTAAACAGAGAAGCTGCATATGTTAGAGCTGTCATGTGTGTTTGTGGGATAGTGCTTTAAGGCTGATCTGTTACATGCAGTGAACTTGGGCTCTTCAGAACCTGGTTGGGGATCCCTGACAAAAGGTACTGTGGGCAGCGTCGAGTCTGCTGACTGTGTGCAGCCGTGCAAGCATCACATATGCGGTCAGAGGTATATATGGCTAAATATGTGTACACACACTGGTGAGGTGCAGTGCGGTGAAACATCGTTCCTGACATCTCCATTTCAGTCTTATTGTTTTGCTGACACTGCAACGGCATGCCGTCATTGGAGTAATAATTTTACGTACTTTGACAAAATTGCAGCAAAACTTATACAGTTTAGATCAGTGGTTCTCAACCTTTTTTGCACCGCGATCCAATTTTTACCAGGCCAGCTCAGTCACGACCCTATATCAAGTATAGGTTTAAATTAGCGCTATGATCAAGCACACAGTGAACTCTGCAGTTTACGGCAATCAATGCCTGTAGCACAAATCTGATCGGATGCACCAGTGAATTTTAAATTAAGCATCTGAGTTTTGGCTTCTTGGATTGGTTGAGTGTTCACTTTTGCACTAAGCATTTGCAGACCCATTTATATAGGTTATTTCTAGGATCGGGGCTAGGAAATCTGATCGTAGATCAGCCTAGGAGCTTGCTGATCTTAAAATGCCTACATTTCCAGCTCTGCCTCATGACCCTTTCTGAACTCGCCACGACCCGAATCTGGGTCACAACCCATGGGTTGAGAATCACTGGTTTAGATTCTCAGCGTATGTAATGGATGTTATTCTGTAAAATGAGTGTGTGTGTATATATATATATATTTGTATATCCCTCAGTACTCGTCATATGGTGTGGGCCGGAGTCGGCCGTGCCATGCATGTGCGCCTTTTTAAAGAAGTGCTGTAGTGAACGTGTCAACCAGAGCCTTGCCCCTAGTGGTGCGAAACATGAGGCTTCAAGACACAAGGCTGGCGGGACTGTGCGCTCAGTCACCAAATGATTTAATCCATCTCTCTCTAGTTACGGCACCGTTTGGCCTTCAGGAAGCACCCGCATTGATTGGTAGTTCAGCAAAATCCCTCCAACCACCATGAATTTTGAAACCTCATTTGTCCCGTCACTACTGACACCATACTGTAAATGGTCAACTCTTATAGGTCTAAAGAAAGAGATGCATACCATGTTGACCTCTCAGAGGAGGTCATCGCACATCAATCAGATCCTCTTAGAATTTAATTGCCCCTTGCCCCTAATAGCAGCGCCTGCCCTGGGTAACCATCGGTAACATGCGTGTTTCATATATCACCAGTGAAGTGTCACGCTCCTCTCATTGCCCATGTACACTGAACATTCATAGTGCCGCCCGCTACTGCTAGCATTAGCCATTGTCAGTGATCCTGTCATTTATGCATTTATCATTTTAATCTGTTTTTCGAACACAAATAGAAATAGTCTTCCTGTTAGTGTAGTGTAAGCTAAAACCCTGGCTTCCTTTAAATCAGAACTAGATAAGATTTTAACAACTCTGAGCTATTAGTTGAGTTCTCCCCAAACGAGCTTGATGGGCCGAATGGCCTCCTCTCGTTTGTAAACTTACTTATGTTCTTAAAATGCTAAAGGTATTTAAAATGTTATGGCATCCCGTTGAAAACGGTGTGCTTACAGTGTAGAGGAAATGTTGAATATTGATTTTATTACAGGGGCCAATAAAATGTTCTGGTCATATCAGGTCTGTGGGGCCTTGATGGTTCTGTTGTGTGTTTGTAAAATGAAGACCAGCTGGGCTCAGGCAGCACAGGGCCTTCTTTAGCATTGCTCCTGTGTTTGATTTTTATAAATCTGCCTCTTTGAGTTGTTGAATTTTTGTTCCTCTTCAAACAATAATATTGTCCCTGTGGTGTGGGTTCTTGGGGTTCCTGGTGTTGCTTGTCTGAGCACTGCTGTATCATAATTTTTCTTCAAAATATGTGCAGCACTGCTCCTCAAAGATATGCTGGGGTGTCTCCCTCGGCCCAAAATGTCAGCAGCGCCGCAGTGACGGACCGCACCAACTTCCCCAGAGGAGTGGCCAGCCGAAGCACTTTCCACGCTGGCCAGCAGAGGGCGACGAAGGACCAGCAGGCCTCGGCCTACAACGGCCCCCCCGCCTCCCCCTCCCTCTCCCACGGGACGAGCCAGCCACGGCGTCCCGGAGCGGCAGGCATCTTCAGCAAGTTCACTTCTAAGTTTGTGCGCAGGTAAGACTGTCACGGTGGTGGATGGTGCCTGTAAGGTCAGGGCTCCAGTTAGCTGTTTGTGGAATGTGGGGGCAAAAGGTTCGGCGTTGGTGGAGTTTGTTGGGTGAAGGGTGGTGGAGGGTTAGGAGGTGGAAATAGTGATAGAGAGCCGATGAATGAAAGAGGCACGAGAGGAGGGATGATTTAGAGAAGCTCTCTGTTTAATCCCTCCCTCTCAGCCCTCTTCAGTTTTCTGTTGTCTCTGGATTTCAGAAAAATGTTTCAAACTAGTCGAGCAGCTTAGGGCCCTGCTACTGGCTGAGGTTTGTCTTTTGGGGTTGGGATGTGAATTAGAGCTTAAAGGGAAATGGGCTGAGGTACAGCATTATGTGGGGCCAAGGTGTGTGGCATGCTGTCCATGTGGGGGGGGCACTTGGTCATGCTGCAGCAGGTGGTCTGTGGTGCTGGGGGCCAGGCGGTGAGCTTCTGGGAAGGTAAAGATGTAGAAATGGGCAGTGATTCTCGCTTAAGCTTCATTTTGGGGAGCTGCAGTGTGACTCACACTGATCGCTGGGGACCATCCTGTCTGGCGATTTATGGTTTCCTGACAAAATCAAAAAGACCGGCTTTCGCTTTCGTCAGTCATCTTTGACTTGTTCCTTTTTCATAAAACATTGGCTCGTTTTGGGTCCAATCAGCGAGAGCTGCTAGATCCTATTCTTTTTTTTTTTTTGTATCCTTCCAGTGGCTAATTTGTGTTTCAAGAACTGTTATTGCAGTTTCACAAAACCTTTGGTTCTTAATTGAGGAGGAGAAATGAACATCTCTGGCTCCAAATGTTGTGTTTCTGCATCACATGGTTACTTCTGTGCATGTCAGCTCTGCCCAAGTCAGAATGAAAATGAGATTCTTGCGGATTCTTGAAGTTTCAAAAAATCAGTAACAGGTAATTGGGGGTAAATTAAAACCTTTTTGTCAAAGATGAACAAGAACTGTGAAAACCTTCAAGTCTGAAAGTTTTAAGTATTCACTTCAGAAGTGCCAAAACAGAAATAAGCCAGCATTTATATAAATATATTTTTAAATAAATAAAAACACTGTCACACACAACTAACTCGCAGCTGTCTTGGGCAAGACCAGTGCTGGCTGATTTTTCTCTGGGCTGCATCAGGTTGTTAAGCGCTAATTTAGCAACGTGTCCTTCACAGTCCAGAGTGACAGGTGAGAGACGCCGCTTCTCATGGATTTATTTCTGTGCGATAACCTGTCACACACACACACTAAAACAACCCTCCTATATGTCTGGGAACTTCACACTAACGGCTCGTTGTAATTAACCAACCTTAACTCCAAACTGCCAGCACTCTGAAAGTCATGGGGAACGGGTAAAAGTTTTTAAAGCTCTATTATTTTCTTGGGCTGTTCCCACACACTTTGGGTTTGAGGAAATTGTCCCTCTAGATAGCAGAGCTTCTCCACATCGCTGGGACCTGGGTTCACACAAACAGGGGCTAAGAATACATGTGGAGATGCTTTTTCTGATGCTGTGGAGCAAGGGAGAGAGATGAGGATCCTGTAATACCCAGCGGCTTGGTTTGCGTACGTTTGATTAAAATACTGCTCTCTTCTGCTAATTAAAACACATGTTAAAATCTGCAGGGAAGCCCTGTGTCGTGTTGGGTTTAAGGCTCTCAGTATTTAATCACGGGAGCTCCGTGCTGGGCACTGCTGATGACAGTGGCCATAATTCTACAGGTTTATAGGGCTCCGGGAGGTCCCTCAGGGAGATGAAACTCTCCTCTTCAAGGAATGTTCGTGTCCCCTCTACTAGGAGTATTATGATAATTTCCTGTGCTGAGGTTCAGAACAGCTAATGAGGAATGTCCTCAGAATCAGAATCACCTCGGATGGGCCTGCAGGGTATATTTTAAAACGGGCCACTGGACGTTGGAGAGGCGCTTCTATAGAGGCTCTGGCTCTCCATGGGTTGGAAGTTTCTGTACTCGTACACAAGAAAAACCGATGTTGCTGTTGTGACAGCTATGTTACCACTCTGTTTCATCATAGTCGCAGCTCTGAGCTCTGATACGTGCTATTAAAGTTGGAATCCTGGTGGTGGTGGTGGGGAGAGGGGGGGACAAAAAAAATCTTCACTTAAAGCCTCCACTTTGAAGACGCCTCCGTGGTGACAGTTACCATGGTTACCTCTGAGCTATCACTTTCCCTAGGACCAAAAATACATCAGTGGTGGATGGGGACACAGTGGCATATTGTTGCTCGTGCTGCTTGCGGAGCCTGTAGACACAACAGAGTGCGGACGGCCATAAGTGGTCCGTTTTGGGGCTGTTTTCATGGTGTATGAGAACACCATTCCATTAAAGGTGCCACTTTGCTGGGTCTTTTTCATCGGCTCATCCTAGGGTAGCTATGGCCGTGTTCCTAAAACTAGCTTTTTCCTGGCTTTTATTTTGCACCCAGTATAACCTCTGCTCTGCCTCTGTGGTACACGCCATCTCCAAAGTCAGATGTGGCCCCAGTATGACCTCTGCTCTGCCTCTGTGGTACACGCCATCTCCAAAGTCAGATGTGGTCCCAGTTTCCCAAGTGAAACTAGTATTGGATAGTCCGTAGTATAGAAATGTAATTAAATAAATACTTAAATGTGCTTTAAATCCAAGGCAAAGTACAGACTCGGTTTACAGTGTGTTTTTTTTTCATGGACTTCAGGAAACTGGGTTATTAAAGTGCAGATCTGATGCTGCTGGTCACTGATGGAATAGAAAACCCATCGATCCCTTCAGAAGCATTTTTACTGGGAGGCTGATTTTTACTGGGAGGCTGTGTGCTTGTGACCTCCTGTGGTACAGGCTGGGTAGAGGAATGACCTCATGGTCAGGAGCTGTCGAAACACACAACAGTTTGTATGGCTAAATGTATGTGTACAGAAGATCCTGCGTCATCTATTTCAAAGGATGTGAGGACATGAACAGGACATGATCCATTTCCCTGCAAGCTCCATCAGTCGTTCGGCTACCTTTCACCTGCGCACATATGGGAATATTGTGAGCTTGTGCGCCCCCTTCAGGGCTGGGACCCCTCAGCAGCCCGACACAGTTGTGGTTCTAAACACGGCACCCCGGCTGCTTGCTGTACATTACTGTATTACCATGTATACTTCCTGTGTTCTGCAGGGCATTACATATAGCAAGTTGGGCCAGAGAGCGCAAGAGAAGTACCTAAGAGTATATTCCCCCTAAGATGAACCTCTGCATAAATACATATATACTTGCTGCGTTGTTTGTGTGCACGTTTGTGTACATACATTCTTCTTTCTTTCTCCCCCCCTTTTTTTTTGTAGAAATCTCTCGTTCAGATTCCCCAGAAGGTAGGCAATGACCACGACCACGATCCCCTTCAGCTTCTGTTATTTTCTATATCTGGTGTTTCCATTTTTGCCTCTCTTGTCTTGAACCTTTTTTTTTTATTGTTCCTTTGTATTTATGGTCGTATTTCATTATTATTAGTATATTATGATCATTGTGTTTTGCCGTCGGTGTGAATTGTTTGGCCAGTACTAACGCCCTCGTCCGTCTGTCCGTCCGTCCGTCGCCATCTCGCCTGACTCACCCGCTGGCAGCCTTCTCTCCATAACGCCCATCCTCCTTTCCTCTCGCTCCATCTGTCGGTGGCCGTGGACCCAGCAGGCCACCTCTGTGTGGCCATGCGCCTCTCACAGTGCATGTAAACAGGAACGTGTCCTTCACCTCCTCTGCTCATCCAGCTGCACAGCTCCAGCACCGTCAGTAAGGAAGGATGCATGCTAACGGCGGTGGTCCTCCTCTCCGTTACAGATGGCCGCTCTCTCTGAGGCGGTGTGACGGAGCAGCTCCTGCCTTAGTCTTTACGGCCACCCTGTTGTTGCATGTCGTACTAGGAGTGTGGTTTTCTGAATCTTTTTTAATAACATGTAAACCGCAGATGTTTGCAGATGCAGGTCTGTGGTGAGGTGACTGCAGGACAGTTAGTGGTCAGTGAGCAGATGGTTGGTGCGGAACAGCCCTGGTCTTCTAAGTGGTCAGGAGGTGGAGACGGACCGGAGGGGCCCTAACACTCTGTCCTGCACTGGAACTTACACCATTTTCATGAACTAACATTCTCTGGTGGGAGGCCTGCTGGACTAAACCCTTATACCCTAATGGACTGGTGTGCACCAGTTACTGGTGAATGAATGCAGTCTGAACAGGTACATGGACGTCGTGACTTGGGTTGGGCAGGTGGCTGCCCCATCCTGTGCGATTAGCAATCCGTCTCAGGGTGGGAGGTGATATGGGGGGGGGGGGGGGGCCACACAGCTGTGTTCAGTCCTGCCTGTCACCCAAGCTGCACGCCAACATGCTAAATAAAGGACTTGCCAGCAGACTGCAGTCTGGTCACGCTGCTCTGTCGGGGTGTGATAAATGTTATTATTTTTGCCTTAGCCCACATGTCGAATTCACCACCCAGAACCTGCCTCTTTCACAACCACTTCCACCTCCATACCTGTAGATTCCTTTTGAAATTAATCTTGGGTGATTTTCATTTTAATTTAATTTCTAGCTCACTACATCTTTTATCTTTAACATTTTTATTATTATTATTATTATTATTATTATTATTCAAGACTGATGGTATGGGTTTTAATATGTTCTCTCTAATAGGTCTCTCAGCAGTAGTTCATTTAAGTGCTCTCTTTTTCCTTACGCACTAGAGGGCACTGTAGGGTTCATCGAGGCTGGGAAGGTTTTGTATGTCCTGAGAAATGTGCGCCCTCTGGTGGTCACAACTTAAATTTCAGTCATTATCCATGAAAAAGGTCTTTCATTCAACTATAATTCATGTTAGTGTCATTCAGTCAATACCGTCTCACCGATGACACAATCTTTCCCGATTTTTTAAATTCTGCTTCGATTTTTTTGATAGGACAGTGCATTGGAGGTGAGGTACCATATTTTTTTTGTCTAAAGTTTGATTAGTGACATGTAAAGTAATGGCAGTCAGTCTGTGTCTGGGTGGGTGGGGTTGGGAAGGTTGGATAGAGACCCAGAATCCAGGTTTCAGCAGGTAGATGTAAGAATAGATGTGCAGACACGTACATTTCAGCTGGATGTCATTCTCACCAAGTTGCCTCTGAAGGCCATTTGGAGGTTTTGCTCCCTGTGCTGTCACAGGAATTGTCACACCCCCCATCAGCCAAGGTCCCCCTATTCCCTATTGCACTGATCGCTTCCCAGAGTTGTTCAAAAAGCCTGTGAACTTGTGGGGGGTATCAAGCTTTTCTAGCATGTAAAATCGGGGTATACTGCTTGGACATGGACTGTGGGGGTGGGCATTGTGGGCAGCTTCGGTCTGCCCCGGTGCGTGTGCCCGGCTTACGGTGGTGGTCTGGCCCTTTGTTCCAGTTCTACATCTGTCACTTATCAGTGAGTGAGTTCTCTGTATATTTCTATTGACACAATGTCTGCCTCACTATGATTAGACTGTGGGTGGGTGGGGGCCTGGTTCTGTGGGCCTTTCATGTGGGTCAGGATGGTTCAGCAGGTTACAGACACTGCCTGATAATGGTATCGAAGGCCTGCCTTTACAGTGGGATGATCTCATTAGTAATGTGAACAGTGTAGATGTGGAACTGCATGGGCCGCGGTAGCGGAGCTGGTGCGTCGGGGTCGGTGGTGGAAGTGAATCAATAACTCAAGCGTCCAAAAAAACAGATGTGATGAGACTAAACTTGTGCCCCTTTTCTCCGAGGAGCCCGTATGAGGGAGAGGGTCATGATGAGGGCAGCAGGTGAGACATGATCCACGTGATTCAATCAGCTACCATGTAGGCTTCAGTTGGATGCCTTGATTAGGCTGAAAGTTGATTGGCCTAGTAATCAACCAATGTGTGATCATCACTGTTAAATGAAAAAAATAATAGAATTCTATTGTGTGAATCATTTGATTGGTTGATATATTGCTTTTGTATGTTTTTTTTTTTTAACTCGTTGACAAAGACGATGTATTGGTACACGGTATTGTCATTTTTTACCATATTTGTAAACCTGCTGAGCTGTAAGGTACCTGTGGATGTAGTTTGCCTGCCCGTTTGTTGCTTCCTTTTGCTTTTGGTGTTGTGGGTCTTTGATCTATATTTCAGCAACTTAAAGGCAATGGATTAATGGTGATTCGGGTCACTTTTTGTCAGTATCTTTACTTGATGATTATTACATTGTACTGCTTGAAGTTCTTCCAACAAAACACAATCTAAAATGATACTCTAGTCTAAAGTAACTTTGAGTACTGCCCAATAGTTTTAATATTAAAAAGTTAATAGTGTAAATAGTGACTTAAGATGTGTGTATAGAACCATTTGTTACATTCTGTAAGTAGGCTCTATAAAAAATATGGTTAGCTCCTTGACAGGAACATAATTTTGTTACTGAACTATACAAGCTTGTTCTTTTACAAAAATATTAGCGGCGTGTGTAAGTCAGTAGGAAATAGCATCTGTTTCCAGTTTGCTGTTCATGATGTTTATATCCTTAGTCGTGCATTTTCCCCCCAGTTTTTTTTTTCTCCCCTATCTGCCATGGCCAGTTATTTGCCACAGGTCTCCGCCTCAACACACAGCACCCATGTTGATGTGCGAGGGGGGGGACACTGGGCCACACGACCTGTGCTCTCAGTTTTCATTGTGCGACGTCTCACACGGGACAGAGCACTAGCCGCCTTGTTCCGCCTTCGGGTGACTGTAGACGCTGCCGCACTGCTGTGAGAGGGAGGGGAATCCAGCTGTTTGCCCCCCCCTGGGGCCTGGGGCCTAACCCCCAGTGAGGGCTGATGTGGCACACTAGCAGTCTGACCCAAATCACAGATGTAGAGCAAACTGTAGAATGCCCTAGTGAATCATCAGAGTATTATTGATGGGAGGCTTTTGTTTTGAAGGGGATTTCAATTGGGGGAAAAAATCATCTGTTGGGATCCATCTAGAATGGAGGCTGTAGCATCCCTCTACGCTTGCCAGCATTGCATCCTCAGCATCCTAATTATTTGCTTGCCTGCTATCCACAAGCGTAAATAAAGCTCCGCAGAATCAATCTGAGCAGTGAGCCCTGCTGCAGCGTGCTTAACACTGCCCTGCAGCCCCTGCATGCTCTAACCACACATCGCATGACCATCGCTCTCCTGTGCCGTAACTGAGCCGTTAAGGCCTTTGCACAAGGCCGTCTCAGCTTAATTCTCGCTGCCAGATGTCTGGGTCTGCAGTGCGGACGCAGACTGTAAATTTGTCACCTGTTTTCTTTTTCGATTTGCGCTCAAGCAAACATCTTAAGGAAGCATCTAAAGGATGAGATCTTGTGCTCCCTTAGCAGAGGCTGACCATGTTTTTGCTCCAGTTGTGAAATGTAGTCTTGAAGGGATTTTCTAGAGAATGTTTTTTTTTTTTTTGTTTTTTTTGTTGAGAAGTGTTTGGCTGGTTAAGCCAAACTCTGATGCCCTTTGTAGTTTTTGGATCCTGTTTTGATGATCTGCTCATCTGCAGTATTCTGCAGCAGTTACTGTGTCTGCATTTTCAGAGGGTACGCAGTTTCTTCTGGAGCAGAAATCTCTACATCTTAGTCCTTACATTCATACACCCCCCCATGCTGTCCCCATCCAATCAGCTCTCTCCACCCACCACTTCTCTTAAACTGTTCATTCTGCTGATGCTCATTATGCGCCTCTCTCCTTTTTGTATGCCACTTATTTGCTATCTTTTATGTATTTTCTCTGTGTTTGCCCTCGTGATCTTTCTCGCTTTGTGTTTGACCTCTACCCTCTGTGCTCACCTCTTCAGGCCAATGCTGAGCAGCACAGGGGACAAGAGTGAGAAGGTCCCTGGTGGCACCGTGGGCTCCATGGGAGACGAGAACAAGGACTCGCTGTCCTCCTCGCCGGTGCCCAGTGGCACACCGCCCTCTAAGGACTCCAAACCCCGGTCACTGAGATTTACCTGGAGCATGAAGACCACGTCCTCCATGGAGCCCGGCGAGATGATGAAGGAGATTCGCAAGGTGCTGGACTCCAACAACTGCGAGTACGAGCTGCGCGAGCGCTTCATGCTGCTGTGCGTGTCGGGCGACCCGTCGCGGGATGACTTTGTGCAGTGGGAGATGGAGGTCTGCAAGCTGCCCCGCCTCTCGCTCAATGGCGTGCGCTTCAAGCGCATCTCCGGCACCTCCATCGCATTCAAGAACATCGCCTCCAAGGTCGCCAACGAGCTGAAACTGTAATCGCTCTCAGGGGCGCAACATAACCGGAGATGTGTCAAGTTTCACGACGACGACGACGTCGTGGCATCGAGGTTCTATTTGAGATGGAGGAGAAAACCCAGAAGAAGAAAACTAAGGCCTAGAAATGGCTTTGGCCTCTAAGGGACACATAGACTGCTCACCAGGAACAGATCATCGGACTTGCAGGGCTGTGATTGTCATAGAGGCTACATGGTGGGGGCTTAGATTTTTCAAGTGTTAGTCATTTGACTCCTCCCTCCCTCCCTCCCAGTTAACCTCCATCCTTAGATCATGTTGTTTTTTTTTAATGTATTTTTTATCTCCAAATTCATGAAAATGTATGACCATTTTTTTGGCCTGCTGTTTGTTTTTTTTTTATTTTTAAAGTCTCATACCTCTTTGTAGGGGATGGTTGGCGGTACCTGGAACGTCAGATGTACTGTGAGTCTCTTGGCCTCTAACCAGTTTGTTCCAGTTCAGTGCAAAATGGTGACCCACCTCCAAGCAGAAGCAACAGTATAGCAAGGAACTCCCTGGCTTCCTGAGTGTACAGCACAACCACGCGGCGCCCTGAGGGCGAACGTGTCCACACCTGCTGTCTTAACACTAGAGTTTCATCCACTTAACTCCTTTTCTTCAGCCAGTTACATTTCTACTGCAGGGGTCAATTATGAGATGAACTGAACAAGGGCCAATTATGTAAAAATGGATGGATTGTACTTGTAACTGAGTTGCTGCTTGGTTTCAAGTTCTGCACTGGAATGAATCTGTTGTTACTTTTCTGAAGAAAAAATAATTACTATAAGCAAGCTGAACGATCTTTTGTTTTTGTGTTTGTTCAATTGTATCTCGTCGTTGTATAGAGAATGTAAACGGAACACGAGACTCCCATCATGCCTCCCTCCAAGCCACCCGGAAGAAAGTATAAATTCTATCTATAAATATATAAATATCTACAAATCTATATATCACTGAAAAGGAAATGATTTAGTTTGTGTCATTTTAATTTGTGCATTTGAGAATGTGACTTGAACCATTGTTTTCCCTCTCAAAACACCCCCCCACCCGCCTGACTGACGAAGAGGAAAAATGGAAAAAGTCCAAGAGAGAAACTGTCCAACCATAACTCCGCCCCCCAGGGGTAAAAAGACTCGGGTTGTGGCAGTTTCATACCTTATCACAAATATTGTCGCATTATTTTATTACTGTCACTGTCGTTTTGACTGGAGGATTTACTATGATGCATGGGGGTGATCCTGCTGTTTCTGTATTTACAACCAAATGGCCGTTTGCCTCAAACATCGTTCACAGTGATTCTGTATGTAATTTTGGGGGGGAGGGGGGTTGGTCTTTAAAGTTAATTATCTTAATTGACTACTGCTCATTCGTCTTGGTTTAGTGTATTATTCCTTTTTTTTGGTGTTTTTGTTCTTTATAAAGATTTTTAGCACAGTAAAGGAGCTACACTGGTTTATTTAAGTTTGGCGGTATCAGGTATAGAACCTGCCGTGAGAGTAGCTGTGTTGAAGAGGACAGTGGGTCAGGTTGTGTGTGTGTGTGTGTGTGGTGGATGTAAACCCGCCCCCCCCCCTCCTGTGCCGTCATTATACACAAGACAGTATACACAAGACATGATTGATAGATGAGTGGTGACTGAAGTAATTGAATAACCAAAGGACTAAACTGTCAGTTCCCCATTGATTGTAATGGCTTAGTGCTTTACCTACTGGATTTGTTATGACTGGTGAAATTTGTCTGAGTGACCTCGGAGTCAGCGCTGAGTCACTGCAGGAGCTGGTGCCCAGGTCTGGACTGTGGTGTGGGAAGGGTGGGCGTGTCCTATCGTAGTTATGCCTGTGGATGAGGGGTGGGCGTGTCCTATCGTAGTTATGCCTGTGGATGAGGGGTGGGCGTGTCCTATCGTAGTTATGCCTGTGGATGAGCACCTAGTCTCCTTCTTCCCTTTTGCACCACAGTACTGTAAGTAATTGTCTTTAAAAAAAAAAAAAAAAAAAAATCTGCAAAATCCCATCTTATGTATACTGTTAGCTCTTCTCCATCGTACCCAGTGCTGCATTGATTTCAATAGCAGGAGCGGTTTAGCCAGTTTGAGTGTGAACGTACAAGCTTCATACATGCCTGCTTAGACTGAGTGTGAGATGTACTGTGCCGATTTGCGTCATTAATGGTTATTGCAGAAAGGGGCCCCTGCTGTGTCTGGATCAGCCGGCTCACCAGTCAGGCACTGAGGCTTTCTGCGGTTCCACTTCCCTCTGCTCAGAGCGTGTGACCATTTCGGGTCCTGTTTGGAACCACCTTTTCCAGTTCATTCAAATTCAGCTCCTGTTTGCAGATTCCTCATCCTTTGGTATCAGTTTCCAAGGGTGACGGAGTTTGAGGCGCGATTGCCCGTATGGCGTGTTGCTGTGTCACTGGGCCATAAAAAAAAACGATAGCGTGTGAGACGGGGGTGCGTAGCAAGGCTGGGGCACGATCTGTGCGTTTCCAGCCCATCTGAAGCTCTCCCAGTTGGCCGCTACAGTGTTTCATCCTTACCCACGATCAAAATTACAGTTGATGAGTACGGATGTGTGTATAGTGCACTTGGTGCGAATTGTGTAGTGTCTCCCCACTGCTGTGCAATGGGACTGTGGCAGCCCTGGTCCGCAGCCTCTCCAGTACTGTCTGGGTTCGGGGCTCCAATAATACAGGAAGGTAATGTTAAAAAGAGGGTGCAGAGGCAGAAAAGGGTGGACGGTCTTAAATGCAAATGTGAACTGCTTCGGAGAACACCTGTGCACATCTGTATATTTTTTTTCTGAGATTTTGTTTTTTAATAAAACTTCTTTCCAGATGATTTTGTTCAAGGTGCTGGGAATCCTATCTTTTTTCAGGGTTGATTTTGTCACATTTTTTTTTCCATTGCTGTAATTTACAATTTTTTGTGTCACAAACTGCACAATTGGTGTGGCCAGGGTGGGACAATGTATTGTTTTTTTGTGAGGAAAATAATTCAATGATAGTAATAAACAAATGGCATTAAAACGAAACTGGTGTTCAGCATGTTTGCTAAAGATTAATTGAACAAAATGACCTATCAGATTAAACAAAGGGGATGCAGCAAGCAGCCAGTTCATTAATCAGTACCATTTCTCTCTCTCCAGCAGTGGATTTTAAGCCACAGTTCCCCCCCAGTCAGACTACCACCAGCACAACTGACCCAGGTAATTAAGTATTTACATAGCATTGTGACTGAGGTTTCCAGTTAGGGGAACAGGATGTAATTCTCCATGTGTCAGAAACAGAACATGAACTCAGATGGGATCACTGGCCTCATGTCTGTATCAGTAACTAAGACATCTGCCAGAAGTTTACATTTTACCAGGTCCTTCAGTATGCATTACTTTCCAACCACAACAATGCAAATTTACCTTTATTCTATATATAAAAAAGTCACAAGCAATTCCAGTCTAACGTATACAATTCACATACACACCTTCACAAAAATGTAAAAAGGTAACTAATGCTGTATGCTTACTGCGATTCATCACATCAGTGTTTGACAGCAGAAGTGTTTGTGCATGATTGCAAGTTTAGTGTGTCAGTGTTTGGATCAAGTATTAGAGTAGTGCTTTTGTTTATTCCTACACTATCTAAAAAGGTAGAGAACGTTTCTAATGCCTTTTCCCCCAGTGTACTGGGAACAGCACTGAGCTACTTAATGTTTATCTAGATGAAACTGATCCTCCTTTCCTTTCACTTTGATTAACATCCCAACATTCACAGTGCTCCTCCGTCTCAGGAAACCTGCCCGCGGAAGGGTTCCGGTGTTGCCATGGCAACAAGCTGAGGCCAATCCTGCCTTTCACAATCCAGTGTATACTTCTGTTTTCAGGTTTTTGGTTATTTTCACAGCAACGGGACAGTTAACGGAACCCGTGTGAACATATGGCCTCCTTGGGGGTAAAAAAAACAAAAAAAAAACAAAGTGGGCGTGTTCCATTTGCCCCAGGGAGCAGTAACGGAACTCTTAGCCGGGCCTGCAGCTATAGTTTGTCTTCATTGGGGGGGTGGGCAGCGGTTCGGAAGGAATTATGTGGTGCAGATCCTGGATGGCTGTGTTGTCCACGGGGTGGAGGGATGAGTACGCACTAGTTACCATAAGACCAATGTGTGTGTTGGTCTTCTGTCACTCAAAATGCCCATCTCTATAATGGCCCTGTGTAAACCTCCCCCCCCCCACCCTCCCCGTCAGTGAGAGTGTGAGGGTTCTACTTTGAGTCCCACCAGGGAGGGTGGTATCTGGGTAATCGTGGCGGGAGATGAACTGATGTTAGAGTTTCGGTGGAGGGTGGAGTTGATGGCAGGCCGAATGAGGGGTGGAGGGGGGTGGTTGTGAGGGGTGCGGGTTTGCAGGGGGCGAGTCTGCAGGGGAGGGGGCTGGCGGAGTAAACTAGGAGTGGCTGGTGGAGGCCCAGGGCGCAGCAACGGGGGTGGTTGAGATAGAGGAGGTGGAGTTTGGTTGGAGTTTGAGTTAGTGTTGGTACTGCTGCCCATGGATGGAGGAGAAGGAAGGAGAGAGCCAGTGAACTGCACCTGAGAGGAGAACAGGAGGCGCGCCTTTGGTCATCACTCATCCTATCAGCCAGTGTCAGCATGCTGCACTGGAGCAAGGCATCCACTAAACATATTTTGCAGCTTTTAATCTTTCACATAAAAAAGAAACCAACACTGTATAAATACTTGGCCAAAGGGCTCAAAACAGCCCAGAAAGCAACTAAAAATAATCACGAAATCTCCTGGGTAACCCTCACTGCACACTGCTCAGGAATTTAAACAGCTATGCTAATCGTTAATGTTAATAAAGTCAATCATTCAAAAACCCAGCGACAGTTACATTAATTCAAAGTCTACAGCATACACCCCCCCCATAATCCATTCTTCCTCCTGCCCGCCTCACCTCCTCGTCCTCAGTGCTTCCCGACAGCCCTCCTCCGGCCGCTCCCTTGGCCTCCTCGGTGGTCCCGGCCTGCACATCCTGCTCCGCCTGCCACTCCCGTAGCACCTCGTCCAGATTGAAACGACGCCGGTAGCTGGCGAAGAAGGAGCTCACCTGGGACGCCGTCTTGTTCCCGATGACCTCGGCGATGGCTGCCAGGTCTTTGCCGTAACGCCTGATAGCTGTGGACGGGCAGAATCACACGGTCTGTGTCCTGCGCTGGCAGAGCTCATTGCGCCACCTCAGTCTCGTCCTCCTGCCGCCCCGCTGCGCCTTACCCTGCACGGCCAGCAGCTGCTCCTCTGTGGCCCAGCGGGAGTTTATCTTGGGGGTCGGCTGCAGACAGAGGAAGCCTGTGAGATGCTACCTGCTCTGCCTCAGCTACTCTATAGTAACGCTCCCCTTTCTCTCTCTCCTTCTGGGGAGGGCCGCGTACCTCGGATGGCCGCATGGCGTCGATTCCTCCTTCCAGTTCTTGCTTGAGGCTGCTGTTAACCTGCTTGATGCTCTGCACCTGAGAACCAGTGGGGGGGGGGGGTTGTGTGTCTATAGTTAATCCTTTGTCTACGATATACAACAGAAAGAGGCAGGCAGACAGAATGACAGGAGATATAAAGCTGGTGAAATAAAGAATCATACAAAATAAGCAACTTTTGCGTGTGGCTTTTCTGTCCACCACGACCCGCCCCACCCCACAGGAGTAGGACGCTACCTGTCTCTTTAAAGACACCAGCTGCATGTCCAGCTGCCTGAGGGACACAGTCCCCGTCTCAGGGGATGCAGACAGGGATGTGATATCGTCCTGGATCAGGTGCATTCCCTTTGGGGGGCGTCGACGAGCCCGAAGAGGATGATGTCGGTACTGTGACCCCTGGTTCTCCTTTCTAACTGGACCACACCGTCCAGAACTCCCCTTTTCCACTCCCCCTCCACTGCTGGTACTCTGCTTTGGAGCCTAGACAAAGAAATAGCCACAAATACCCCCCCCCTGAAATCAGCATTTCTGAAGTCATGAGCAGCAGGTGATGAAAAAGCTTTTCAAAATCTTTATACGTCAGTCAGTGTACAAGCGCAGTGCACAACTCATGTGAAACGAAACCATACCTCTTTTTTACTGTCCACTTCAAAGTCACTGTCACTTCCTGCATCTCCTTCTTCCATCTCATCATTACTGAAAGACGACACAACTGGGCGAATGTACCTCCCATCTTTGCTAAATGTGCCCCCACCTCTGCTCCGGGGGCCAGTGTCCCGCTGACTCACCTGTCGTCCTTCTCCCTCTTGCACACCAGTCTCCGGGCCTGTCTGTCCATCACACTGGTGCGGGTCCGTGTTTTCTTCCAAGAGTAATAGTACTTCACTAAGCTTGAGATCAGCTTGTCCGGCAGCTGGAAACCAGTGACGAAGACAGTGTGATCCTGCCAGCCCAGATATTAAGCCCTGCTTTAAATCACCAAAGGCAGTAATAATTTAGGCTGTTTGGCAGGGAGCTGGGAGGGAGCAAAAGTGTGGACCGTCTGGGTCTCCAAGGACCAGGATGAGAAACACTCATCTAATGTATTAATATTATTTATGGAAGATAGACTTTGGTTGTAGATCCCGTTTTAGGGAGTGGGATCCGGATTCATCCATCGCTCTGCTCCTCACCATCTGCTGGATTCGGTGGAAGCTCTTGCCGTGGAAGCTGAAGGCCTGCTCGAACAGCACCTTGTCCTCCACTGTCCACTCCTCTGGGAAGGGCGTGAAGTTGGCCAGGTCAGCCAGGGACTTCTCCACATCATGCTTGTGCCAAAGCAGCATTCCCAAGGCCTGAGGTCAAGGAGAAGGACATTTATTATAAGGATAAAAGGCGAATCTCATTCCTGCAGCAGTTTACCAACGTTGGCCACCATTTGATATTTAGCATTAGCATGAACCCTGAAGCAGCTGCAAGACAGATGGATGAACAAGCTACTGCTTTTTCCGTCAATGTGGATCAATGCATGTGGCAGTTAATACTGCATATATTGTAAACATGAACGGCACAATCTATATGCCCGATACCCTGAACTGTTGTATTAAAGCCATACGACCAGCAGTAAGTTTATCGGTACAGTCCAATTCAGATGATGCTGGTTCTAAAACTTGCAGTGGAAAAAGAACAACAAATCAGGCTTTTCCAGTCCACTTTCCAGCCTGGTTCCGCAATTATTTTGGCTCAATATAATAGTGAAATGACAGCTTAAGATCTGCCAATAGATCATGTCTGGTTTATATGATGAGCAATACATCAGTTCTTATATCTGTGATATTTGGTTCTCAAGGATGACACACAAGCACCTTGCATGTCCGGCCATAACTCACCGGGCACATGAATACCTAGATCTAATCCTTCGAAGACCTTTAGCCGTTTATGACAATCAACAATGCAGCTGGCTCAGGGACCCCCCCCTCCCATTTACTGCAACCTGCACATGACTATCTAGGGACATCTAGGGTGCAGCATGCAGCGTCACTTCAGCAGAAGGTAGATTACCAGGAAAACGTACCTGTTCCATGTTGTATCCATGTCTCTCCTTCGCCATCAGAATATATTCATCCACTGAGGGAAAAACACGTGATTATGAGTGTCGATGCACAGCATGCTAACTGACGTTTACGTCTTTCTCATAAGAAGTCCTTGGAGTGAGTGAGGCTTCTTACACTTTGCATCAGATACCATAGTGCTGGGCGACCAAACCAGCATGCTCCTCTGATCCTTCTCACTGAAGCGAGCGGGACTGTCTGTGAACAAACATCCCTCCTTTTTACATTCCATCAACAAATGAAAGCACAGTTATGCTACCTTAAAACAAATAAACGCAGCACTGTGTCACAAACCATCTCAAAGACGGCACTAACCTGTATCTGTTTCACCATTACACTTTGTTGCACTAACCCACCCCCCTGCGCTCCACTCAAAGAGATCGTTACCAGGTTTGAATTCTGGAATCTGAGCTTGATAGTCCCCTCCAACTCGAATCATGCTGTCTGTGGAGACAGAATCAGTGAGCAATGAGCACTGAGTCTATAGCCAGGAAAAGTCAGAGAAAAACACAAATGGGAAAAAAAACAGGGAGAGAAATGCTTATAATGAAAGTGGAGAAGAATAGCCTACTAGCTAAAAATGATACGAGTCCTACATAATTGTGAGTGCACAAAGACATCAGCATAATAGAAACAATTCAGCAAATCTGTGGTACAAATTTGGTACTTTAGTGTGGCAATGTATCAATTCTTATTCCTGTATAGAATTACACATGTGCAGAAAGTTGAGAAGCATGATTAACTTCCCTCAGATCCTGAACACCACCTCCACTACAAATCTAGCCAGAAAGTCTGCTTGACTCTTCAGGCATTTTCACATTGTCATTTGATACGATGGAAACTTTCTGCCGACTCAAGATTCTACATGACAGTTAAACCTACTGAATGAAATGCTATGAGGTATAGATACAAACAGCAAGTGTAGTGTAGTAAGGTGTAAAACATGTATAGTAAACACAAAGTAGTAGATGATGCAACTATTGTGTAATTTTACAGTCAGACGAGCGCCAGACATTCTGTTTGATGTCATATGCATAAAAACAACAAAAGCATGCAAAGCCTACAGTACCTGTGTTGTGCCAAAAATAAGAATTGCACAGTAAAAGTAGTATAAATAATAAATGCTGAAATGACTGTAGATGTTCTGTAGTATCAGGCAAAAAGGCAACAGCTGAGTGGTGGGTCAGTGATAAACAGCAGGCCGTGCTTGCAGCCCCATGTGAGGATGTAAGGTATGGAACCAGACCGTGTGCCTGCTCCTCGTCACTGCTCTCCTCCTCAGAATGCTGGCTGTTGCCATTGGTAACATTCTTAGCCCTGCTTCGGGACAGAACACCTGACCCAGTCTTCTCCATTACTGACGGCATGGCTTCCTGACACCAACACAAAGACAGACATCATTACATTAGACATCCTGTATGTGATTCATACACACGTCCACAACTATCTGCACATTCTTTCTGCTAAATTTGTAGGGCTCCTGAAACAATAGTGACTCAAAGTTTGTACTACACTGTCTGATCATACTTAAAATATGTAAAGGCGAAACCCCATGACGAAAGCACTGTGCCTATCAAGACTACAGCTGCCTAACAAACACTGTACTGTAGCAATATTTACTACAAACCGACATAACATCACGCATTACACAATACAGCCGTGTTTCACATTTCATTCTCTCATCTGCATCAGATACTTTTAATACCTTTGTGTGTGATATTTGCCTTTTTTAGACGGAAAGCAAATCCCTACTGTACAAATTACACTTTCCCCAGGGCATCCTCGTGGGAGACAGTGGTTATGCGCATGTGTATTTGCAGGTTATCCGTAAACGTAAAAGGTTTTAAACCTTCGTTTCAGTGGCCGGGACCAGAAGACACAGAAAGGGGGTGTTAGCCAACAGCACGTGGGATACGTGCACAAGCCAACTTTTCCTAGTATTGGCTCCCCTTCAGAACAGATTCACTGATCATTAGCTGAAACACAACGCAAAATGCGTGTCCGACGACAAATCCATGATCTTTATACGCTGTAACCTCGTGCTTTGACGGGCTCTTGTTCCAACTTCATAACATCGTTTGGACGTTACCGTCTAATGCCCTTAACTACTTCTGATCTAATTCATTCTACTCCAGACACTGGTCACTGAAATCCATCCTTTAAATGAGTGCTTATCCACACCTTTAACAGCCAAACTGTCTTACATTTTTTAAATTTATATATAAACACACGAACCCCGATAACGATACGTGCGTAGCGGTCTATACATTGTTACGAGATCACTGTTATTTTAACTCCGTTTTGTTTGTTTACGCTCAATATTAACTTGTTCGTAAAAGTTGTGTCACACGCAGCCCCCGCTCTCTCCTTTCGGCTGCGATCCGACTTTATTCGCCAATCCATGCGGGGGGGCGACGTGCCGTTAAAAGGGGATCCTGTTCGCATCCCAACACTTGTGCTGCCTCAATCAAGTCCGGGCGCCCCCTTCAACCCAAAATCTACCTTGCTATCATCTACTCTATGTTTCGCTTCTTCAAATTAACACTTTTATTTCCCTTTTTCGTCCTTATGTATTATTCTGTGAAATTCCATAAAACACAACAAAATTATTTAAAAGGATCAAACGAGCCAACGTGGGTCTGGACCGGCCCGGCAGTTAAATAAATATATAAATAAATTGCCAGATGGATAAATAGTTAATTAATAAATAGAAAAAAAATCACCTTTCCTTAACGATGCCTCTCCTTTATGTCTTCTTCCAGTGGCAACCTGTAAAGTTTATATTCTTTTGTTTTACCCGTAAGTCCAATTCTCTTTATTACAATTTGCGTTGTAGCCAGCTAGCTAGTTCGTAGCTCCCTAGCAAGCAAGCTGGCTCTTTTATTTAAAACTTGGCTATACCAGTAATCGTACTTGTTTCACGAGAGCACAAAGCGAGCTACCATTCAATTTTAAAACATGAAGTACATACAATTACAAACTAAATTTCTCACACACACCTCCCATACTCATACAATGAAATCGGTTGTATAGTTTGTGTCTATGTATGTGTGCCGGGTAGCCTCAGCACTCCCACTTTCATACATTAAATCCGCCCCCACCGCCTGATTGCCTCAACTAACTTCGATGTCAAAAAAGTAGTTCCTCATAGCAGCATCTATACGGCTTCATTTATCTTTATGGGATCCGTAGTAGTTGCATTTATTTAAAACATGGGTATTTTGTCTACAGTTGTGCTTCTGTAATAATCTGTGGCAAATTCCATGCACTTATTTCCCGAACAGACATTTAACATGCATCATGGGTAGGGCTCCAATAACGGACTGAAGCGTTTTAACAGTAATTGAATACCAGTACGGCAAACATTCGTGGGAAATTAGAAGTTGAGTGCAGAGAGTAAAATTAAAAGCTTTCACCGGCTGGGAGCTACTTCCCTATGAGGATGCGAAGGGATTTATCAGCTGCCCGTCGCGGTGGTGAGGTCGTCCACACTTGCGATGATATATGAAAGAAAAAAAGAGGCAATCAAAGTAGTTACATTGCCCGATGTCTGCGGAATTACTGCTATATCAGTTTCAGCCTTTACGTGCTTCACCAGTTCATTTACACGCAATGAAGACAATAAAATGTAACGAACAGTAATAGTTGCCTGTGAAACGGCGTATGTGTTAAAGACAAAACCAAAGTATTACACATACACTGTAACCAACGATGTATGTATATTTCAGTGATTTGGGCTAATACACGTGTGACTAAACTAGAAAGTCACGTAGATCCAAGCACGTCATATATATTAGCATTCTGTGAATATGACGATTAGTTGCTTAAAAAAACGGAAAGGCCCGGGTATTAGGGTAACCTCCTTTAATTTCGTAATTGATATATATATTTCTACCTTGGTACCTCCCACCTCCCCGTAGTCATTGTCTGTGCTGCGTTGCGCCTCCATCCTCGCGCAGCTTCTTCCCCCCCCCCCCTTGCTTTCCTCCTCCTCTCTGACTCCGCTCCCTTTCCACCTTCATCACTACTCAAGGCCCTTTACCTTCCCTTTATTAGCTGCGCTCAGTAAGGCCACACATAATTTCAACAGCTGCCTATTTAACAAGAAAAAGACATTCGTTTAGTACATTTCTTTGGTATTCCTGTTATGTGTGACATATGGTGTGCGCCATTTTTTGGAATTTTGTCTCCATTAGTTTCTCTGCAGTAGACGCATAGATTATGCTGAAACCTGACGATAATTACACACTATAAAACGATTTGGGAAACTGTTTTTACTCGAACTAGATGCATTGTTTTAAAGTTATCTAGCAAAGAGAGACGGGGCGGGGCTGCGCTTCTCCCAGCGGAGAACTCGGTGACCCCTCAGCTCCTCCGAAATGCCACCTCCTCGCCGCCAGACGGAGCGGCCGCAGACAAAGAGCCCAGGGTGGGGCTTCAGGCGGGCCATCTGCGTGTAGATCGGCGCTGTGTTTGTCTCACACAGGACGGATTCATTGTCTGAGGGAAACACACACGCACTGCGGAGGGCACTGACAAGGGGAGGCAATTAATCTTAAGAGCAAAAGTAAAATCTCAGCTACGCCTCAGTTTAATGTGCCGATATCACTTTAAAGTAGTCGATTTTTCGGCAAGTAAACGTCTATGTACTAAAAGAGTCAACTCATATCTGTTCAGTGCGTGACATACAGTGATGCATCATAGCGGATTCTTGCCTTATTTGTTCTTTTGCACAATGGAAAACGGCCATCTGGTGGACATAGTTAATACTACAGATAATATTTATTTTTCCAAAATGTCATGTAATCAATTTGAAATACAATACCTTTGATTTTTCCATTCATACATTAGGCCAATACATTATATAAATGTATATAACATATACTATGTATTCTTGATGTTCTCGAATATAACAAATGTTTTTAATAATTGGATTAAAATTAAATGTGTTGTATTTTGTCATCAGTTATCAAACAAAAATGTCATTGTTTCACTTACCTCTGGTGTTACCAGGACTATAAGCTTAGCTGCAGTTAAAAGTTTAACACAAATTTAAACCGGAACAAGCCATTGCCTGTTTTCTCTGAGCCTGCAGAAAGCAACTATGTATCAAATGAGATGCCGTCAGAACGACAATGTATTCCACAGACGGCCCACCAGACCCTATCCCATCTAATCCCCTACTCCACCCACACTCCTCAACCTACACCAAGCTTGGGAGGTATCTATTTTATTTTATACCGTCATACAGTCCATACGTTATCCTTGAGGTGTATGGTATCTATATTTCAGAAACATCTTGATGGTAGGAGGGAGTAAAATTTGCCAAATGATAATACTGTACTATCTGAAAATATTGCAGTAACGCTGCCCAAACCTAACCTACACACTCTCCCCACAAATTTCACCAAGTTTACCACGGACTGCCACCGATATATTTCACTGGACTTCAACGAAAAAAAAAAATATTTTTAACTTTTTTTTTGCAAATGCAGAAATTTTTCTCATGCCCCATGTTTTCACTGAACTGTGCAAACGGTGAAAAAGATCCATGGAAGACGTAGTATAAGGCCTACTGTGTTCTACAACTGCCCTTTCTGCCCTTTGCTGCCACCTACCACTGCTGCTTCAGTTTTGGGAGGATTTGTTTCAAAATGAACTCAGGTGTATCCATGTTATGTCTTTTGTGAAGCGGTAATACGATAACTCATAAGACCATCAAATACTTTTGGAGTTATGTTCACAAGGTCAAATGTCTTCTGAGGTCACCCTTTCTTTTGCTGCCACTAAACAGTGTTGCTTCGATTTTTTTGCAGTTTGTCTCAAAATTTGATCAGGTCCTGATCTCCATTCATACAATATGTCTGCAAAGTTTTCAAAAGATCCATTAAAGAATTTTAAGTTTTTGAGTTATTGGGATCATCAGTCTGAAACTGCCATTTTCTGTACTATCACTATACAGTACTCCTTCAATTTTGGTGCGACTGTCTCAAAATTTGGTGAGTTCCAGATCTTCATCCACACGGTGTGTCTGCAAAGTTTCTAAAATATCCTCAAAATCATTTATGAGTTATCATGCTAACTTTGAGAGTGTATGTGGAGGTGGGGGACAGTTCCCAAAATAAATTCCCCGTCCGGTGAATACAAACTAAACCCTGTCATTGCGTCTGTTTACATATAACCCAGAGTCCACTCAAGGTAACTTGTATCATAAACCTGTATATAGTTTTGCTCCAGTTTAAGAAGAAATTGTGCCCCCATCCCCGCACCCCCCAAAATGAATATTCAGGGTTGCCAGCTTTCACACATTTGGCGCTAGACTCACACTTTCAGACTTTCATGCTCACGGAATAAATCTTATGGCAGATGTATACTATTCCATTATAAACCTACACCAAAAGTGTTGGGGTAGCTTGCAGGCTCTACAGACTATTTGCAAGGTAATAAAACTGTTACATACATGTAAATGCATGCGCATATGTTTGCACACTTGTCTTAAGTTGCAAATCTCACTAAAAGAGCCAGCTGACCAAAGTTAGCAACCTTGAATATTATCAATAGAGAATGGTCATACACTGTATGTCTTATGCAGGTAAAGCACTTTGAACGAAATAAAAATCCCTCATAATTATTGTTTTGTAAATTATGAACATTTCCTCCAGTAATATCGAGAGTGTTGGCCTATCTATCAAGTCCATGTTCATGTAGGCTAGTGAAAGTAAGTTGTAATAAAACAAACGATTTTATTGTAAAAACAAATGAGAAGGAATAAAAATGGGCGATTTAACTCCCAGTAAGCCTACTTCTTTCGAGTATGGGACACAATAAAATTGAATTAGTATATTTAAAGGTTTGTCATTTGCTTTATGAAAATACATTGAAACGATGGGCCAGATGTGCATGTGCAATGGATTTAAACGCGTGAGTGACACTGATGGAGAAAAATGCTGGTGTTCGCAAGAGGGCGGTAGCGAGCCATGCGGACGGTAAATGACAGTGTCATATGAAAATAGAGAGAGATAAATACAAAGTTATTGTTTTGTCCATGGACCGCGGAACTGGGGTGTGCGGCTGACCAGTTTGGAGCATTATTAAAAATAAAGTGATGAAGAATCATTAGAAAAAACACGCATACAAATAATTTAATGCAAACCAATCAAGGTCTATTAATAAACGTCTGAGGTTTATCCGTGTTTTGAAAAACAAAATGTGATTTTAGGCGAGGGTAACGAGATGGGTTACTGATTGAGCATTTAATATTTACCAATCGGCAGTATTTTTAGGCTACATTTAATATTACGTCATCGGCAGTATTAGCGAATTAAATCTCAACATGCATCGCGAAGCAATGAAGTATGTTGAGATGAACAGGCTTGGAGAACTGAGAAAAAATAGAGACAGAAGATTATATCTGAGGTTTTCAAAACTAAACAGACGAGTGGACATGACTTTCTGCCCGCCTCACCATGACCCCCCTTCTCCAGATATATTCCGCGGTCCATAATTTTGTGTTGCTCATATTGTTTTGAATCTGTTGTGTAATTGAGGGTTCAATCGGTTATTTAAAGTAAAGTAAACCTGAACTGACAATCATGTAAGACGAAAGATACGATTATCAGGAAGTTAACATATCTATTAGTCAAGTTAGCACAGAATAAAGATAGTGTGGAATACACGCTTTCGGTATTGGATAATATCCTCTTTATTTTTTTTCCATCAAACGTTGTCTTGTGACCTATGTATGTTGTGCACTCCCTCGTTGCCGTGTCACGCATTTCGACAGATCCGACGGTAATGGATTTCTACTTTGAATGTGGTCTAAAATACACAGATATATTGTTAATGCTTAACTACCATGGATTTATTTTTTTGTTGTAGTTTTGCGAGGGAATGCAAAACAGTCTCAATATAGCCTAATATTTCCCAAGCCTAACCCCTTAGATGTTTAAATCCGTTCCACAAACTACAGATTGTTTCTGCCTAATGTATATGTTAGGATAAACTGTACCTTAAGGCATTTCACACATAATGGCATCCCTGCTAATCTGGTTAGGCAACAAAAACACACGAATCATGTCAGACACCACCCTTGCTCTTGCACAATCTGACCAGCCGCAGCACAGCATGTTGATAAAGTCCCACTGAGCCATGAAAAAGCAGCAGCTATGAATATTGCATGGATGCTGCGTGTGCCAGAGCAGACAAGAAAACAAAGATTAGGAATTCCCTTAATACTCTAGCTGTGTGGTGTGAATTTCCTTCAGGAACATTTCAAACACTTTCACGTGTCTGATTTTGGGAAGAATTCTGTTCTGTAAAGAATTCTTTAATTTATTTGTTGCTCTCAAGGTTCAATCTCTTCTTACCAGGTAATCAGAGCCAAAATGCAAAGCTTGTGATAACTTGGGACATGTGACTTTGAATCAGCAGGTCTGCAGTCCCTATTGGCTGAAATGTTCTTATTGTAGACTTCACAGATTTTCAGTTTGCCACTTAATGATTGACTTGTCATTATCTGCTTGACTTATGCTCTCCATGATTGTGCAGTTTCGAGAGAGTCTATCAAGAGCTGTGGGAGTGAGAAGAGATGATGGATAAGTGGCAAGGGTGTTGGTTTGGTTTCAACAATTGGCAGGGGCCAAATCAGCCCTGAACCCCCAGTTTGGCTAAACACATATGCTATCCTCACTGTCTTGGCTTGGATAAGTCCCTACTTATGAGGTCATGATATGAGGTCATATGAGGTTACGATATCTCATTTGTCATGTGAATTCAGCGTCTGTTTTTCATTTGACATACTGTGGTGCTGATATGTTGTTAAATGCAGCAGAAACCTTCAGATTTTCCGAAAGAGGGGTGTATATTCCTAGGTGAAGCAGAACCCACTAATTAGACTGTCAAGACCAGTGTTTGATAGCAAGCCTTTGATTGGCAGATTCATTTAGTTTATGGCAACATATGCTGATTACTAACACGAATGAAACAACTGCACGTAAAGCCTGAGGCCTGGTTTATGTTTTAAGTGTTGTAAAATCCTTTAACTTGATTGTAATAATTACTAGACATTTTGAACAGTATTACAGATAAACACATCTGCAACATACAGGCACACCTTATAGGCATTGGCATATGGCACTGCAGAATAAGCTGATAAACATGAAGCCAAGATCTAAAGGTAGGCTATCAATTAACTTTCAGCCTGCAGTGCACAGTTTAGGGATATGCCATAAGACCTGCTTTCCAGAGTCAAAAGGGTAAGAAATATGTCCTTAAATGAATGACTCGTGTTCTCAAAGCTCACATTCGCTTCTTCACACTATCTATTTCCATCCCATGTGGTGTATATAGGGTGAGAATCAAAATACGTTTAGTATCCTGGAGGAAATTATTGATAACTACAGACAGCACAGTACGCAGCTACACAAAAGACATATAGACAATACACAATGCTACATAAAACAATTTTTATATCATCATCATCTGTTCAGTCGAGAACGACTCTCGGTCACTCCGTGGATCTATGCTTTCCATGTCTTCCGAGCTATTGCGACTTCAGTATCTTCCTTGATGGTGTCTAGCCAGTGAGTTCTTGGGCGTTCTCTGCCTCTTTTGCCACTAACCATTCCAAGCATGACACCCTTCTCCAGTGATTTGCTTCGTATGATGTGACCAAAGAAGAGCTTTTGTTTTATCTTAGCCTCTAATGAGAGTTTTTAAAAATTATTATTATTAAAAAATGTATTATTAAACATATGAAGATGGCAATAAATAAGTGGGTGAGTATGAAAATAAGTAAAGTACTGTGGTGAAAATCCCACCCCCCACCCCCCCGTCTGTGATCCTTATCATTCGCGTTCATTCACTGAATCTTTATCATCTTAATTTTTTATAATCTGTTTTACGTGTGTGTGCGCTAATGGACATGTGGTGTGTCGCC
>JAODJU010000002.1:24919514-24936069 GCA_026776725.1 Gnathonemus echidnorhynchus | reverse complement strand
TGCGCTAATGGACTTGTGTTGTGTCGCCCCCCCCACGCGCTGTAAATCTGGTCCCCCCAATATCAAACTCTTTCCAATGCAATTGATGAAGATTTGGTGTTACTTATTGCACAAAAAATAAATAAGTAGGCAGACATTTATAGAAATAAGAAGCATTGCAAATGTGCCCAGATTGAGTTACTGGTTGTACAGTCTGATAGCCGGTGGAAGAAATGATTTCCTGAGGAGCGAAGCCGCGCCATACTGGAGAATGTGAGCCATGGGAATTATGCTGCTGTTTCCCCCTGAGTATAAGGTTACTCATCACGATTGACCCCCTTCAGTTTAGCTCATTTTTAACAAGCCACTTTCTTGGCTTCATGTATTTCTTCTTCTCTTTCTGGGTTTGGTACAATGCTGGAGTTCATATCGCAGATGTTATAGCTGAAGTGTCTTGTGATTATTCATGCGCTGTATTTCTTATCAGGATAAGACATTACACCTCTCTACACATTATAATTGTCATTAACAACTTACCAACAATTGAGACTGTATTACAGGCATCCGTTTCATATTTTAAACCACAACTGATATATATAGCTCTCCCTAACACCAGTATAGGCGGGTTTAATCGATGGATACTAAAATGTCAATCCTGTTGCTGTTTATTTAGAGTGTTTCAAATAGAGTTCCATACTTAATGTGATCTCTTATTATTATATGGATTTTTTAAACACTGGGGGAAAGAACTTTAACGTTAATGTGCTATTTGCAAACGGTACTTCTATGAGAATTGTTTTCCTGTTATCCAAACATATTTTTCTCCGATGATTATAACTAGGAACCAAGTATACATAGCCGAGTTTAGGCAGGAATCCGGTGAGGAGGAGCAGCGAAAGCGGAAGTTGCTGGTGTTGTTAGACGTGAATGGCTTTGGTCAGATTTGTCGAGTTTCTGGAGCAATATCAAAGCATCTGCTCCAAGGTCATGACAGGAGATAAAAATATCGATACCCATGCAGTACCGGTAAGCGGTGAACATCAATCAGAGAGAAAAAATGTAGACATTATTGACCAGTTTGAGAACCATACAATAGATGCCGAACTGTAATTTCTGCTAAAATTTTTAACTTCGCCATCGTGAATCAAGTCTGTCAGTTATTCATCTATAAACAGTGAAGGGCTTGGATTTATTGCGGTTGCGGGAATGGTTATTTCGCACAAAACTTTCAATTATTTTCCCGATTGCTGTTTTTAAACCATAATGCTGAACATTCAGTACTATTTTATACTGCACAGAAAACTCGATTTCAAAACGCATTTGAAATAACTACGGTTTTACACAGTTTCCACATTCCTACATATTTTAATTGAATAGTCGTTTATTGTCCTTTACCATGATTGTACAACCAGTAACTCTTCTCGTTCTGTTCACGCACCCCTATTGATTTGTATGTAGGGGGCATATGACGTCTTAAATATTGTTTAAAAATAAACATATTATTTAATATCAAATAGCTGTTCTAGTGTTTTGACGGCCCACTTCATGCCTCAGTTTTCCTAGCAATCCACCATGAGACTGAGGTTCAAGCTGAAGACTGTCTTTATCCTCTACTTCACGGTATCCCTTTTGGGGCTGATCTATGCCCTTATGCACCTGGGTAAGGACAGTAGTTTTACACATCTTTTAGAGCATGTTCCCTTGTAAGTGAGCCAGGTCAGATGATATACTGTAAATGCTGCATTATGCACAATGCTACATGTTCATTATGCATTGGCTTGTTGTTTTTGAACTAGGATGCCCACATACTGTTCTAATGCATATACATGGTTGTCTGTTCACCGTTAAGGTCAGCACTGTGAGTGCAGTGAGCATGACATGACGAAGGATCGTACCATTTCCCGCCTTTTAGGGAAGTTACACAACCTCCAGGGGCACACAAAGAAAGAACCCACCAAGCCCCACATGCCAACCATTTATGTAATCACGCCAACTTATGCCAGGTACTTCTTCCTTTCCTGAAGGATAAAGCCGTTTCTTTCTGGGGCTCCGTGTCATGTGCATAATGACATGCTGCTTCTCTGTACTATAATAAGTATATTTTCCTCCAGGCTAGTCCAAAAGGCTGAGCTAACCCGACTGTCTCAGACGTTCCTGCACGTACCCCAGCTCCACTGGATTGTTGTGGAGGACTCATCCCAGAGAACTGACCTGGTGTCGCACTTCTTGGAATACTCGGGCCTGGTCTTCACTCATCTGCACGTTCCTACCCCGCAAGATCGCAAGCTCCAGGAGGGAGACCCCAACTGGCTGAAGCCCCGCGGCGTGGAGCAGAGGAACGAGGGGCTGCGCTGGCTGAGGGAGAACATCTGGGCGAGTGAGACGGCGGAGGGTGTGGTTTACTTTGCAGACGATGACAACACCTACAGCCTGCAGCTTTTTGAGGAGGTACGGAATGGGCTCCCTGCACATTACTCACCACATCACTCCTAGTTTTGATCTCATGCAGTCTTAGTCGTTCATCCCAGACAGTATTTTCTCTGTTCATTACGATTTGCAGTAGTTGTTATTTAATACGAATGAATTAATATAATGTCACCACGGCAGTGAGGTGTGTTTGAAGCACAGTTGGAAGGAGCCATCAGTCCTGGAAGGGGAGTTGTACCCTCCCCTGTACTTTACTCTCCCTCTTCCACCTCAGTGCTGTAACAGAGACTCCCCTGCAGATGCGGTGGACCCAGCGGGTGTCCGTGTGGCCCGTGGGGCTGGTGGGCGGCATGCGGTACGAGGGGCCCGTGGTGGAACAGGGCCGGGTGGTGCGATTCCACACGGGCTGGCGCCCCAGCCGGCCCTTCCCCTTGGATATGGCCGGATTCGCCACCTCCCTGCGGCTCGTGCTGAGGAACCCCGAGGCCCGATTCGATGGGAATTCGCCCATGGGCTTTGTGGAGAGCAGCTTCCTGCAAGGCCTGGTCACCGTGGAGGATCTGGAGCCCAAAGCTGAAATGTGCACCAAGGTGGGGGTGCAAGTGCAGCTTGTACTACTATCAGGGCTGGGAAATGTATCGCGTTAACAAATAACGTTAATTTTAAAGACATAACTTGTTTTTATTTTTTTTTATCATGTTAACGCATGCAGAATTTCTACACTCTAATGAGAGAATAGTATGAGCAAAGATTTTTAATAGAGACCTATAATATTCCTTCCTGGTTGTACACAAGGTGAGAGTTTAGATTAATGGATCTAAACTCTGATGACTGATGGATTAGGGATGTTCAAACTGTCCTTTTTGGTATTTTATGGAAAAAGTACTTAAGTGGAAATCATGTATTCCAATGGGAAATCCTCATCTGTATCTACCGGTCAGCATAGGATAATGTACATACAAATTTAATTATCCATAAATAGTTAATTTGAGTAATGTAACATTCAAATGACTGTTGTACTAATTTAATTAGATGATTTCTAAATTTCTCAGTGTTTTAGAGTGATAGAAAATGCAGCAACATGGGATGTTTTATGGATAAAGACCAGTAAAGTAAAATTATCAACATATGTTCAGGCAAAAAAATCAACAAAGACCTATTGGTGATGGTAAACCGTAATGTGAATGAAGCTGTGCTTTATGTCATACAGTGTACGGGCTATTAAGTGACTGGATGTCTAGTTCTGATTGGGCCTTGCTGTGCAGGTACTGGTGTGGCACACCCGGACTGAGAAGCCAAAGATGAAACGCGAGGAAGCGCTGCAGGCTCAGGGGCTGGGCTCTGACTCAAAGGTGGAAGTGTGAAGCAAGGTGCCCAAAGAGTGGATTAGCATAACCTCAACCTATCCAGGACTGGTTCCATGCACACTTGACCTGCCCAAGATTGCCTGGGACAAGCCTGGTTGAGATGCGAGTGCTTAACTCACCAAAGGGAAGGTTTGTGATTGGATGGCTTATCTCTGGGGATGTTGCAAGAACACACCCCCACCTAGAAAGGAGTTTACCTCATAAAAACAACCTCTCTCGCCTGTTAGATTCCCTTTGCACATCCTTAAAGCTCATTCAGACAACAGGGTTAAGGAGGTGGGGACTGCAGACTCCTAGTGGAAAGGAAGAAAGAGGTTAAGAGGAACATATAGCAGCCATATAACTATTTATAGAGGTTAAAACATAGAGGTCAGGGACAGAGGGCTTGGACGGAAGGGAGGCTAGGACAAGCAACGTACTTGAAAAGTAAACATTGTTGAAGTAGATGTTTATTCATTCTTATCCACCTCTCTCCTTTGAAACATGCCTCAGCTAACTGTCCCAGTAGAATAATCTAGAAACAGCTTTGTACATAGTGTAAAACAATGGGAGGACAAAACTATTTAATGACAAAGTGTAACTGCTGGATGTGTACCTGCCTTAATGTATATTCACCTGTATGTTTGCATGTGTGTATGCGGCTCTTCAGGTAGTGTTTAATGCTTAGGTTTAAATGTCAGTATATTATGCATGTTGTGTGCTTTTTGTAATTTATCCCTGTTCCATAGTTAAACTAATAAAACTCTTCCACAGCTAACACTGTGCCTTAATCATTAATCAGTACCAAAACCACCTACAATGTAAGCAAGTTAAAGAAAGACTATCAAAAACATGAAGAAGTGAAATAAATGAATAGATAAAGGATTATTATTCAGGGTGAAGGTCCAACGTGAACTGGAAAAGTGGCTGGAAGAATAGAAAAATATTAAAAATATTAAATGTTAAAATATTACATGGTCCAATTGTTAGTTATTAAGAAGATCACAATTCTTACAGTTCATATTGGGGATATTATACCTAAACAATGAAAATTATCAAAAAATATGACCAGAAGCACTATAAAATATTACGAACTTAAAAAGAAATTAAATAAAGGCTATACACCAGATATCTGAGGTATCTGCAGTATGATACTTAAAGTGTTTGTTCCAAATTGCTTCAATAGATACTACTGGTAAACTGCCATTAAATAATCTACATAAGCTGTGTGCCCTTTGTCCGTCAGAGTGTGACGGGGAAGGAGAACTTAGTCGGTACAACACAGCAACACTCTTTCGTAATTAGTCAGCCTCATGCGAGCATTTGTGCTTCATTTATGACTTAATGGTGGTATATTATTCAGATCTGCTCCCAGAATGACCTTTTCACAACGATACTTTTGTTGGCTACTCTTCTGGGCAAAGTCTGTTCCATTATTCTCCTTGTTGGTACGTCTCCCATGATGCTGTCCATGGCTTGGAAATTTGTCTTGCAGGAATCTAAACACTAACGCCCATCAGCCCATTGCTAATTGCTGATTTGGATGCACCTGACAGATTAGAAAATGACCACATTGTACTGGCTATATACCATTGCCATATGGCGATTTCCCCCAATAACTCCACTGAATAAATTCTCAATTTTTCAAAGTTAACATACAGCCTTTGCTATTGCTATGTAATCTTAAGCGTATGCTACTGTTGACAGGATTATTAATGTGACCTTCTTTTCTGTACTCTACAATGGTGTTTCCCAATCGGTTTTTGCACCCTCCCAGTCAATATTTTTGCCTGGTAGGGAGCTGGGAGGGAGTGAAAATGTGGACTGGCTGGGGGGCCCCGAAGACCGGACTGTGAAAGACTGCTCTACACCATCACACTCTTGGTGTGCATCATGAGACCTCTCTTTCACATGCTATACATTTGGGCCTTTGGACTATTCCACCTCTTAAGGGTTCCCCTACCAACTGTATACTTACTGTATTTATTTTATTCCCTTTATAACACAACAGAGAGGCTTACGAAGTATCACTTAGGTGGACATTGGCTGTCTGATCTCCTGTAACTCCCTGGTGGCTCTCAGCCTTAACCACACATCCGCTCTGCTGTTCCACCACTGATGTTTGTGGATCTCCCAATCACAAATCAAATTTAGCTCAAGCCTCATCCTCATTTACAGTCAGTGGCAGTGTTTACCACCACGCAAACCATGCATTTTCACCTTGAGGGCCCCCTGTAGGTCAGAAACAGTCAGTACACTGAATATTAAATAAACACATTCCTTGTTTAGGAGGCTCTGATGCAGCGTGTTCTGCTAAACAGCCAGCTAGGATCTTCCGACTCTACTCAACAGCTGTTTGTTTAGTCTTTGAAATATCTGAGGGGGGTGGCTGGGGTGGGGGGCAAATACAACAAACCCTCCTACAGTGCTGACCACTTTTTTTACTACTGTATTCTGTTCCTCCTGAAGCTCCCTGTTCCTCAGCTATCCATTCTTCTATTCCTTCATTCTTATACCCATTTTACCTGCCCATGTTCTTCTTCACCCCAACCTCAACCATCACTGAAGATCTTCAGGCTCAAAACCCAAGTCATAAGTACGACCACAGGACACCAATGCAGTCTCTTTCTGTGACTGGCCTTCGCTGTATTATCAAAGCTCACGTTTTATATTTTAAAGTGAAATTACTATATAGCGGTGTCAGTGAGGTACAAAATATCAAAGAGAATGAAAAACGTCTGATAGTCTCTGGTATTTATCTGGTACTTATTATTATGTAACCCAGCCCAGAACTAAGATGTTTTGAGCTGTAAGACTCTCATTTTGTCCAGAGATCTTAACTAACCAAACCCAAAGCCCATATATTTATGTATCTGAGCAGAGATACATACTGTCACACAGAACTGACCACATGACCAGCGCTGCCTGGTGACTAATTACCCGACACGTACCCTCATGTCCTGTGACTCACGTTAAGAGCAGGCCAGCCAACCACGAGGCCTCTGCTTCACACATGAACAGCCTCAGCTGGATGGCAGTCGCAGGTTTCAGCATGCACAGCGACCTGACGCACATCCACTGCCTCTTCTCTAAGCTACACCTTGTTGTCACTTCTTGCGTGATGCATAACCACCTCCATGTACAGCTGTTTCTCCATCACGTCTGTCCTGCTTTTATCAAAGCAGACGGTCTATTCCCCTGCTTCTCCAAATGGGGATAATCAAGTTAATGAGTATATTTTGAGTACAATTCTTCATTCTTGCTGTGGTAGGAATTTACTAAACATATTTAGTAATGTATTTAAGAATTATTAATCTTTTCCAGGTTTGCTTTTCTGTCATCTCCCACAGGGTAGCACCTGAGTGTCCCCACACAGCCAGTGATGTCTCAGCGCCACACTGGTTCCGATCCCCAGCAGGCCAGACCCAACTGGCTCTCCGACTCTATCCAGTGAACTAAGATGAATTCTGAATTCCTTTGGTACTGTGTCTCTTCGGAGAGTCTTTTAAAAAATGCTCAATGTACAAGAGACACTCAGGAGTAAATAAAATTTTTAAAAAATTTGTTAACTGTTAAATAATATCGAGCACAAAACCCCTATCAGTGTGATGTTCCTATAGAGCGTAAATCATTAACTGTTAACTTTTTGTGTGTGTGATCTAAGCCAGGATAGATATTGCATGAGCGCATTAAGCCAGCGTCCTCTGCTGCATGCGTGTGGGCGGGTGTTTGCCTTGGTGACGGCAGGCCCAGGCAGGGTGTCTCAGCAGAAAGCGGAGCTCACTGGTGGAACAGCACAGACAGAGATCTGACTGACTCCAGGTAAGTGCGCTCTGTCTCACTATCTGCTTCAAGTGTTGAATTCGCTCATTTGACTGAAAGCGCATATTTTTGAATCTGTTTTCAGCTACATAGATTGTAAAATTATATGAGTCCAGTTTACTCATGCTAAACTTCATTTTGAAATCCTGAAGAAGCAATGTATCACTACATAAAAGCAAAATAGGCAGAGAAGGCTTCATTCACCATGACATGAAATAAAATATGATGCATTATACAGAGTGTGGTAATGTTTACCTTTATACACTTGTTTAATTCAATGTTTCTAAAATGGGTGATTAAAATGTGTTATAAAGCATTAGATTATATAACTGGATATTGAAGAGGAACAGGTGAATCACTGGTCAGCTGTTTGTGAAATGGCAACGGAATTCAGATTAACCTTAAATATTTCAGTCAAAAGAAAAACAATTTTCAGTAATATTGTTCTTGCGTCACCCTGTGGTGGGAAATATTCATCTGATAAGTAATGGCCACGGATTTGTAACTGAAATCAATTTCTTCTCAAATTCTGACAAAGAAAGGGAACGACTATGACGATTGGCAAGACTCGTAAGAAGTCCCTCAAGTTCCTGGACTGGGCCGACGGCTCTTACTGGCTCCTGGATGAAACGGAGGTGCCAAGGGAGGGAGAGCCGATACAACAGGAGCAAGACAAAGGGAGGATGGGAAGCGGAGATGAGCGAGAGGGACATTCCACGCCATCGCGAGCGCAGAGCGACAATCGCGAGCCGGACGTTTTTGATTTCAATGCAGGCATGTTGGAGGACGACGGGACGGCCTCACTGCTGAGGAGGAAACCAAGTCGCATCAGCGGCCGCTGGAGACGGAGGGGCGGCTCCAAGAAATGGCCGAACTGTCGTGTGGAGATCCATTCTGCCAACAAGGAAAACATGCCCCCCCCAGTGCACATGACGGCGGTACCAGAACACACCGAGACAACAGAGCCGGCCAAGCCAGTTCTGTTCCATTCCTCTATGAAAGATGATGAAGATGATAAGGTTCTGATTTCTGAGAAGGAAAGCAAGAACGGCCAGCATGCAGAGGAGATGAAAGCAGTGAAGAAGAAAAGCCTGAGGAATTACACACGGGTGAGGGCCGAGGCTTGGACACTTATCTATTACGTGTTCTGCTGAATGTTTATGCAGCTGAGCAGGCTGGTGGTACAACAGCAGTATCCTATTGCCAGTGTTACCCAATGACCCTCATGCCCAGAGTCCTGCACACAACCGCAGGCTGGTATCGGAGAAATCACTTGGGCTCTCGCTGCACGGACTTTAAAGGTGCGCGGCCGCGTTACGGCAAACCGTTGGCAGGCCCAGCCAGGCCCTGCTGCTAAAGCACTTGCTAACAACCACTGGGACAATACTGCTCCCCATAGGGGTAGATTAAACACACAGCCAACCGCTGTGAATGAACAGCAGTTGACAGCTTTGTTTCTTAAGTGCCAGGAAACACTGCCAACATTTAAACAATAAAGTACAGAATATTCTACTTAATTCAGCATAATGAGTGACAAATTTAAGGTTATACTTTTACTGCTTCAAGAATTGTTTTGGACCCATATCTCTCTCCCCCGCTTTTCTGTTTACAATTTATACACCAGGAGGGATGAGGGTATGCAGCTGAGAGATAAGGCACACAGGTGTTTTTCTACATGCACATGGTCAGCAACCGTCATCTGAGGGTATATGAGGCTGAACCTTACAAGCAACTCAAGAACCAGACCATCTGTCTGTCAGCATTGCTCCTTTGTTGTTACTCTGTGGTCTACATCAGCATTGATGCCAGACGCCCTCGAATAATCTGCTCCTGAGGTTCATCCTACTTATAACTGAACCTTCATCATGTGCCTATGGTGACTTGGTCTTGTATGTATCTGTGTTGGAATCACCTATTCATTTCTCCCCTCCAGGCTATTGACCGAGCTTTCCGCAGAGGCTGGGAGACCTTTGTTGCCAACCTGAATAGTGTCACTCTCAGCCCTATCCCCTCTTCCTCACCCTCCTCGCGCTCACCGACAGAAATCCACCGCCGTTCCTCACTTGTGGAATACAGATAGAACAAAGCCCAGGAGGCACCTAAAGGAGAGATTAATAAATCTATTGTATCTTGATATTACTGTATTTGGAAACGCTTCTGTACCTTCATAATACATTCATTATGCACTCATAGAACATTCAATGCACCTTCATAATGCAAGTATAGAACATTCATAAACAGTAAGTATACCTTAACATCTTAATGTACCTTAATGTACCTTAACAGCTTTACTTTATATTAATAACAAATATATGATAATAACATACAATATAGCTGTATATTCATATGAAGTTTGTTATTAATGTATATTAAAGCTGTGAAGGTATGTTAGGATGGAAAAGTACACATGCTGCTTATGAATATTCTGTCAGTGTATTATGAATGCATTATGAAAGTGTACTGAATGTTCTATGAATGCATTATGAAGGTGCACTGAATGTTCTATGAATGCATTATGAAAGTGTACTGAATGTTCTATGAATGCATTATGAAGGTGCACTGAATGTTCTACGAATGCATTATGAAAGTGTACTGAATGTTCTATGAATGCATTATGAAAGTGTACTGAATGTTCTATGAATGCATTACGAAGGTCCAGTTAAATGTAAAGCCTTACCCTGTATTTTGTTTCAACATGAACGTTTGTAATGTACATGTAAAACAAATTATTTGCATTATTCTTTCCTGTATACTTACAGACATTAGTCTAACATGTCTAATGTGTAACGCCTGCATTGTCCTTGTGTGATATCATCTTTTGACATTATCGTTCAGTTACCAGGTATAACAGGTGACCTCAGTCAGAGACCAAAGGTCTGCTTCTGTGACTAAGAAGGTTCAGTGTTACATAAGTGAGTGATTGACTTTGAACTTCTTATGAGTATTGCTGTGACAGCATCTCGGGCTATTTGGAAATGAAATGTGTATCTGCACAGGAAAGCAGGACCATGGAACTCTAAGCTGTACATAAACGTATGCCAAACCACTATTAGCAAAGTGAAAATCATCTGTAAGGAAAATGTTTGTAAAGAAATTTGTACATGCATATGATAAATAGCTCCTGTAATGTGATGTACAGTCCAGTAATGAAAAGCAAATTTCTGTTAAGCAATATGTATGATTTTTTTTCTTTTTACATTGAACTGCATGGCGTTGAATGTCAAAGCGTAAGAGACCAATGATGCAACTGAAGTAGGATTATCAACTGTGTTGCGTTATAGGTTATGTAGAAATAAGAAACCAGCTATTCAGGTATAGCCCTCATCATAGCAAGCTACTCTAAGTTCAATTAAGTCCAGTTATTGGACACTTCTTATGCAGTACACAAAATACAGCATTCAGACGCGCTGATCATAAAATTGAGAACCTACTGACAGCCCAGCCTTGAAGCAGGGAAACCGGCTGCTTTAAAGACAGCCCCCCCCCCCACACTAATGCTCCTTACCTACAGTCGGTCGATCCAATAGGGGGGGACAGGCGGCCGCAAACTTTGGAAGAAGGTGCCGACTTGCAAGCCAATTTCACTCTGCCTTGGATGGGTTAGCAGTGGTGGGTTAGCTGGGACACGACATCGGCATGGACTGGTACTGACTGCCTACTCATCTCTACATGGTCTTATTAATCAATATAAAGCAGTTTCTAATTAAGTGTTGCAGAAGACTGACCTGTGTTTCCCAGTGGCTAATAACAGACAGAGATACTCATTTTCATATCTGATTCTGAATGTGTTTCACTGCTTCTCCTCCACTGCCTCACCTCCACTGCCTCACCTCCACTGCCTCACCCATCTCCAGATGGATTTGGTCCGTAACCATCCACAACAGCAGTGAATCAATCAATCTACTAAAACTCCCTTTTGAGTCATGTTTCTTCTTCAGTATTGAGTTTCAGTTATATCTAGACAGTCTTGGCGTTTCTGATTTTATTTGTTTTTGGTTCTATGATTTTTCTGTTTGTTCTGGTTTTATTTAGCATCTTGACTCCTATTTTCCTATTTGGTGATTATCTGACCTTAATTAGCATCCATTTTAACTTTGCAACTTGAGTCCCACTTAGTCTTTCAGTCAGCAGACCTCGTCCTGCCAGCGTTGGGTACACAGAGGCTTGGTTCTTGAAGGACTGACAGGCCAAAGAGAAACGTATGCACAGCTCATGACATGACTGTGGTGGAGCATATAAACAAAATTCTTATTTTCTTGGTGCTATATAACTATTAACTGAGACATTGCCTTCTTCAATGAAAGAGTTTAAACAATATTAACTCAAATCAGCTGAATCCATTCAGCTTCCACACCTGCACATTCACTACTGGGTAATGATAAGCCTCACGGCAGGTAAGGGAGCACCTGGACTGGGACGGAACCCCACCGCAGGGCGCACAGTCACGCACTATGAGGTGAACATGAATCATCCATTCACTGTACTGTGTGTTTTTGCACTTTACAAGGAAATCGAGATGCCCAGAGAAAAACTGGCACAAAGAACACACGCGAATTCCACACAAAGTGTTGCTCTAAGCCAAACACATAAATTTTTCCAATTATGTTAAACCAGTTGTCATTAGGGACAATTCCAAAAATAGATATCATTTTATACTTTAGAAGAAATTATACAATATTCACCATAGATTTTATATAAATCAGTAAGTTTCCATTAACAATTACGCGCTCTTAGCTTTTGAATTATTGAAACTACAGAACTGATTATTCTGGGGTGGGGGGGAAATCTGAAATATTTATTTTTTCTGCCAATTCTCCTATTGAGCGTCGCGGTGAAAATCTCAGATTATCAGACAGGGCTGGAGTAGCATTAAAAATCGAGCTTGGACTTCTGCCCATACACATACATACCTACGATAAAATGCAGGGGCAGCCTACAACCCCATCGAGCCACCGGGAAAGATAATCATGTCATCAGATGATATATAACACACGGAACAGGTTTTTATTTAAGCTACCACAACTAAAATATATAGCAAGGCCGCCTGGAGCAGGCATGCAGCCAGAAGTAAATTTCGTGGAGGGTCCGGCATAACCCCGTCTTGGCTGATTTTCCCGACCTTGGACGATTTCACTAGGTGCGAGGGGCCACGCTGCCTTGCATGAGCCGCACTGGCTTCAGCGGGAAAAGGCTCGTTTGCTGCCACCTGCTGTTTACCGCTCAAGTTACATAAAAAAATCTGCTTTTTGAAAATGGCGCTTGGAGGAAATGACGTTATTTGAGTAAATTGAACAACTAATTAAATTTTGATTTTCTTTTTTTTTTTTTATTTGAATATGTTTGGATGTTGTACCATAATTAAAACTCTAAGCCATACTATGGTTTTACAATCATTTTGAATGAACGTCAAACTAGAGGATCCTGGGAAACGACGGCGGTACAAAACGTGGTTCTCGTCCGCCATCTCTGTCATTTCACAGAGGAGTCTGCGTGGGGTAGGTGAGCTGATGTTTATGAAGGGTGGAGGTGGTTTGCGGCCAGTTTTTCCTTTTAATGTGAAATAATTGTTAAGCATGCTAACTGTACATTATAGTGTTTGTAAGTGTATTATTTTAGTTGCTATTTCAACGCCAAAGCAACGATGCAATTTCGCTTCCGAGGTCCGTGGTCACGAAGCGTGCCTTTAATCCACAATTTATCAAAATGCATGTTATCCATATTATAAAGCGAATTATTTATTATTCCTTAGTATAATCTGAGTCAAGCTAAATCGCCTTATCTTTGCCTTTTTGTGTATGCGACGGTGAAAACAACGGTGAAATTTAATTGTGATTTAATTACGAAAAGAGGGAGCAAATTAGCCCGATATTGCAGTTGCATGGTGCCTTGGTCGATTAGCATATTTCCTAAAGTAAATCTCTTACCTAGGAACGGTGTGCCGCCTGAGCACGTGTATGACAACATGGCTTCCACTGTCTTCTCTATCGGGTATCTGCTGGAATCGGGATGAACCCCAGGTACTATAGACGTAATTTCTTATAATACTAAATGTCCCATTGCTACAATGATGATATATTGAACTCTCTCTTGCTGAATCTTTTGAAGAAACCACTTTACCAGATTCTGAGTAGTAAATGACATTGAGTACTGGGTTCGCCATGAATGAGTAGTCTGTTGTAAAGATTTTAACAGGAGATATTTTACCCCCGATCGCCCTTCTGCAGGTGTGCCGAACTCATCAGTGAGATTCTAACAGGTAACGCAAGTTTCCTTTTTGATTACTAGTGTGGAAGGAATCATGATGAATTATAACTGACAAGCATATGTCTGAATTTGGTGATGTTTATCCAATTCTGAAATCCTAGCGCATTATAACTGAAGGATCCAGCTGTGTTGCTTGGTTGTTAATGGGTTTTTCCCCTCCTTTTATAGGTCTACGTCTAGCATCAAACCACTAAGGTGAGTGAAGGTTCTCAGCATCAGGGTCTTGATGTTGGTAGTTGGCATGTCTGAGAGGATGAACTGGGTCTTAACCCTTTATTTTTTGGACGACTCATGTCTCATGGCAGCCTAGTCACCAAAGCCCTGATCAGACTGCATTGGGTTAAATGTAGCCTACATCAATGACTGGAAATGGAGTGACTGGACTCTTTCTCATTCAGGGCTGCTCCTGTTGGTGTTTCATGGATCTGCCATTTGGCTGGAATAGGACCAGCCATTCCAGGTAAATAGCAGCTTTTTTTTTATCCCCTAGCAAGTAGGTTGAAACACTTCAGCACCCTAAGCCAGTGGGATGCTGGCCTTTAACTGAGTGCAGTGATCCCCCATGTTAAGATGTGGAATGAAGATTCCTATTACCGCCCCAGTCTGACACTTTGTGACTGAGTGGTAGTTCTCTGACCACATTTTACCTAATTTTCCCCAATCAGCCCATGCTGATTTTTAGCCTATATCTGGGCTACTTTGCAGGATGTTTAAAAACTGAAGTGGTGCGGTAGTAGGTAGCTGTGGTCAGGAATGGATCAATGAAGTGCATACATTAACAATGGAGCCAGCAGTAAATTAAACTTTTTTTTTGCGTCTTTGTGAATACTTTGTCATTTCAGGTTTGTCTGAAAGCTAATGGAAAATGTCGGAAGAGATCCCGACAGTCAAGGCTGTACTATAAACCAGCAGTGAACCCATGATGATTCACATGAAAGGTTAGTATGTCTGGCTGAAGTCGTGTCGCATCAGGAGTTCATGTAAGAATCTTGAGCCTGACGTGTGCGAGTGATGAACTGCTACCGCCCCAGTCTGATTTCACCTGACTGATTCGGTATCATTCTGATCCACCGACTGCAGTTGCTGATGTGCTTATAAACTTGAGATTGGCGCTAACTTTTGATTTCTGTTCATTCAGGGTCTTTGGTGGGAGTGAGGTTCACTGAAGGCAGTGCTGAATATGACTCCTGATGACACTAGATGGGTCCCTTTGTGAAGGATTTAATATTGTTAAACTGTGGATTGTAGTGGTGCCCCCCCCCTCTGTGTGGGTGTGCACGCCATATGTAATACCCTTTTTGTGGGGGGGGGGTCCACACAATAAAGCATTACCACTAACAGCATTGTTCTTAATGTGTTTGGGCTGAGATGGGTAATTTAACAGGCATTTAATCTGGACTAGGTTCTAGCCAACTGCAGGAACGGAGATGAGAGCTTCGTAACTTTTAGCACTACTTGACCATTGACTGGTAATTAACCCGCAGTACTCAGGCCATGTTCACGCCTGGCATTACCATGCGTCTCTGCATGCATCTCGACTGACCGCTTGTAATCACATCTCACTTTGCCGTAGCTATAAGCATGTAAATCACTTCCGTATGCAGGATTTGCCAAATAAGAAACCAAAAGCTGTTGCTGCATTCTAGGGTAAACAAGCCGTGAAATGTTTTTATGGACTGCCATAACACTAAAAATGAAATATCTATGAAATTTCAATGTGTCCTTTCATTAATTCCATAAATGGTATTTCATTGTCTTCTACATATTTCATAATACAATTTAAGAATGCAATAATGTGATTAAATTCAACCTTTATTTCACAATGAAGTTGAACTTCTCATGTTGCAGGCATGCATTTTATACAGCGTTAACAGAACACCGATGTACGTGTTTAAAAGGTGGGTTACAACTGTCTGACAGTAAAAAAACTAACCAGAAGATTGAGATGTGTATTTTGGTGTTGTAGGGAGAAAGATGTGCTGTTCACAGTGCACTTTACTACACAGTGGCCCACTTTGCACTGACTTACGTTCTGACATAAATCACATGTTAAATACAGCTCCCGAGTGTAATGAGTATGAACATACTTACGCCCACATGAGGACGTCAGCTGAGTAGGCGGTCAGCGTGGTCTGCGACACATTCGCCTTCACGCTGCTATAATAATGTGGCCATATGCACTGCAGACCACCTCCCAGTGCGGTTTGAGCGATCAGATCTCCATGTGGCTTCAGTCCGGATTGGGGACGTTCACACCTGTAATTAGCGCTGCCCACTTGTGATCGGATCACACAGGACGCTTGTTAATACCAGGTGTAAATCTGGACACTTAAGTCACTCAAGCATTGATGAAATTCTGCTTTCAATCCAAAATGGGGAACTTACAGTTATGAAACAGTAGGGACATAACGATGTGTTAGGAATCGATTTAAGGTGGAGATTCAATGCACTGAACTCGACTTTTTTTTTCTTTTAAGGGTAAAGCGGATACTCTTGAGTTGCTCACACTCGTGTTCAAATACTGCAGGTAAACAAAGCAGAAATGCTGAAATGTGTATTTCCGAGACGTTGAACAGCAAGGGAAGGACCGTTATTCATAAAGGAAGTGCTACCTGGGGCCTGTTTCACAAAGCAGGGTTGCTTGCTTAGCCAGGTAACTTGCCAGATTTAAGGTAGTCTGGGCTAAATAGACCTTATTTTCATCAACTTACATTTAT
>JAODJU010000002.1:24895662-24919414 GCA_026776725.1 Gnathonemus echidnorhynchus | reverse complement strand
TTATCCCAGACTACCTTAAATCTGGCAAGTTACCTGGCTAAGCAAGTAACCCTGCTTTGTGAAACAGGCCCCTGGTGTCTGGGCTATGGTGCTTTTGAGAAACATGCCCCTGTTTTATAGCACTGAACACTCTTCAGAGTTAACACGATCTTTGGTTAAGACAATGTTTGTGCTATGATGTTTTTGAGAAATGACTTTTATAGCACAAAATGCTCGATCTTCATTTAAGCTATTGTACAATGGTCACGACCCTGAGGTAGCTGGTAACCAGCCAGCTAAGTAAAAAGTAAGTTTTAGGGTGTTTTCACACTTGATCCATTTCATCCTTTAAAGCGAACGCAGATCGATTAGTCAGCATTTTTTTGCATATATGACATTTGAACACGCCAAATGAACTCAGACCCCTTTGAAACCAGCCAAACAGAGACCACATCGGGAGGTAGTCTCAGTCCGGTTCGCTTTTAGTCCGCATCATGGGTCGTTTAACTTGTGCATTATGAACACAAAGCGGTCCTGGTTTGCTTCGACAATTTTTACCCTTTAGCTTTGCCGTAGGCAGATCACGTGGTACAGTCCCGGGAAACAAGCAAAAATAATGGCTGCAAGTGTGGGACACGGAATAGTTTGGTCAGAGGAGGACACTACGGCGCTTCTTGACATTTGGAACAAAGAAAACATAAAACGTCAACTATCCACAACACACAGGAATGCAAAGGCCATCTTTCTTGAAGTGAAAACTACCCAGAATTCAAAGCAGTAAAGGTCTGAGAGCTCCATAAGAACTTGAAGTATGAACAGAAAGTAATGAGGCCCCATCTGAGCTGAAGTAAACCAGAAGGAGAACTGAGTCCCCTTTCAAATGAACTCGCATTGTGAACACAAAAAGAACTGAGTCCCCTTTCTGTTGATCCACTTTTGGGACCACTTCAAGAGGTTCAAGTTTGGTTCCTTTAAAGAGGACTATATGTGAAAACACTCTTACAGATGCACGACATATTGGTTAAGGTATTGGTACCGACCGATGTGTTAGTCTTGGTAGATATTACTTTTATCAACACAAAGTTATCAGTAGCAGAGCTAATGACACAAATACTAAAATAATGGACAGTATAAAGAACATCATTCTGCTCATCTGCACTGGCCCCAGGCATCACTTCCTCTGAGGTATTTCTTTTTTCCTGTACAGTTCAGTAGTTGGGCTTTTGACAGTTTTAGTAAGTTTTAATGAAGTTCTGTGATTCTCTTGTCTTTATATTCCATTAATATGTGCAACTAAGTTCCCATGGCAATATTTGCTAATTATTTTTAGTGAAAAGGTTTGAATTTATGTTATGAAACTCATTGTGACAGAAATTAAAGATTTCCGATGCATTGAATCATTCCCTAAATAAACAAACCACTATGGGGTGATGAACTTACACCGCTATAAAGCAGCACATAAATTTATCTCTACAGTTGGAATCAAGACTTGTTACATGTAACAAGTGTCATAAAATCCACACAATAATGTAACACAAAGCTTTTGTAACTTTGACCAAGTGATTTGGCATGAAAGTGATTTGATTTCATCCCAGTCATCACAGTTCTAGAATAATCATTGACTCTTTTACCTTTGACCAGTAAAGCAAAATATCCAAAAACATTCTCCTGTCTCTGGTACTAGCTGGAACTTTGAATATCAGTCATTACAAAACTTGTATATTTCAGGAACATCATGCTTTAGTGTAAACCCACCAATTACATTTCAGTGTGTTTTACTGAGTAAAGATCACTGGATATCTGCTGAAGATGTAGGGCATTCATCTCCATGGAATTTCACAGCAGACGCTGCAAGCATTTATCCATTTCAGTTCAAGTCGGAGTCAACTGTACAACTGAATTAGTCCGCAGTGAATATTCTTGCTGCGATGTCATTGAGTAGCCAATCTACACCATTCAGTAGGTTCTCACCAGTCACAGCACTGCATCCAATGATGCACCAGTGGTGCGTCTTAATATTATCCAAAGCCAAGGCCTGCAGACAGACATGACAGTCAAATGGACTGCAGAGTAATAAACTGACAATTCACAGTATAAGGAAATCAGTACGGCTGTATACATTCACACTGTTGCAAATAACCTTATAGAATCCTCACAGCAGAAATGAACACATGGGAAAAGTCACAGTAACTGCCAGGTGGACTCAGACCGATGAAGACACTGGAGCAGTGAAAACATTCTGCTATCTATGAACCGTTTCTCCAAAAGGATGCTTACCTCTCGTATTTCGTCTTTGGACAGCGCCCCAGGCAGATCCTGTTTGTTGGCAAACACCAGCAGAGTCGCCCCAGCCAAACGCTGCACAAATGAGACAGTGTGAGCCATTCCACGACGCCACACCTTTCCTTAATAACAGAGGAATCACCACTGCATTATCGTATGGAATTATGAAATAATTACGTTTGAACAAACTGTGAAAGTTTTTACACATTACAGCGTAAAAGAAATAGGGTCATCTGCTGGCTCACGTTGACACTGTAAAGCACTGAACTTGAGGGTCCCCCATATGTGAGCTACTGCATAACATGGTGATACACGGATGCAGAAATGCGCCACATATAATTCACATGTACAAGGATAAACTGAACTGAGCGGGTGTGTGTCAGAAATCATGATTATGGTAACAGCATCAATACACTAAGTTGCTTCATTTTACCTTTTTTGGCAGCTAATTTTACTGGCAGCTAGTCAGTTATTGGCTTACATAACCTTGGGGAGTCATGACTGACTCTTATGTAAATCGGAATAGTAACAGAATCGTGATACTTCATTAATCCCTGTGGGAAAACACTCTTTTTTGGGTCACAGTGAAGGTCCACAGGGAGCTGGGGGTTAAGGGCCTTGCTAAGGGCCCACAGACATGCTGAGGCTGGGTTTGAACTGCCGACCTTCTGATCACAGACATGGAGGCTTAGCCCACTGCCCTTATTCATCACCTTATTCCATTTATGGACCTTAGGGACATAAAGACATCTCCGCCCCAGGGACATAGCTTATGCCTAGTTTATGCAGTGTTTTCTTGCTACCCGTTTGTGGATTAGTAAACATACAGATTACAGATTACATTTTATGTTTAATCAGTAGACTCTTTTGTCCAGGCACGTTACCAAAATAGTGTAGTCTAAGCTGAAGTGCAGCTAGGCTGAGCCTTCAATGAACACTCAGTTATAAATGTAAGCAGTATTGGGACAAGAGTTACACAACAACTTCCAATGAAGCGAGAACCTAATAAGACTATGCAGAGCCCAGAAGTGCCACTTTAAGAACATGCAAGGAAGAGAAAATTTTTAGACAATTCCTGGAATAGAAATGTAGATATTTTTATAGAATATGCCCTAACTCAGCATTTGCATGGCTAAATAAATATGTGCGTGATTTCTTAACTGACTTTTTCCTCAGTTAGTGTCTATCTGCAGTTTTCATTCTGCATCATCAATCTAAAGCAGGGGTCTCCAACTCCGGTCCTGGAGAGCTACTATCCAGTAAGTTTTCTATCATACCCAGCTTCTGATGAGCCACACTTGTTCTCACGTAAATACCAGGAGCAGGTGTGGCTCATCAGAAGCCAAGTGGGACAGAAAACCTACCGGATAGTAGCTCTCCAGGACCAGAGTTGGAGACCCCTGCTCTAAAGGTTTGTTGCTGCAAAATACTAATATCTTTTATGCAAAGTATGTTAGACTATCTTCATTATTACCATATCAAGACCACTTAACTAATATCCTTTTGTGTAAATGTCATAATTATTTTGAGTTTGGTCATGTGCGAATAATTTCATTCGCATACTGTTAGTAATGTGATATTTTTAAACTGCTTTCCTGTTGTATAAGTAAAATGATGTGAAAGTGATTAGTTGTCATTGCTGACACACCACAGCACACAGTGTACAACAGCAAAATGTGTCCTCTGCATTTAACCCATATGTGACATCATGACAAAGCAGGGGGCAGCTAATTCAGCACCCTGGGGGCAGTGCTTGGGGGCGGTAGCTTGCTCTGGGTACCTCAGTGGTACTTTTCTGGTTGGGGATTCGAACTGGTTGGGGGTCAGATTTCTCCAACGATTAGGACACCACTGTCCACAATATAAGTGCGATAATACAAGAAATATTGCACCATTCTTAAATCAAACCACTTCTTACAGCACCTTGTGCAATAAATAGTATAAAAAGTATCAAACTCTCTGGCCAGGTGCTCCACTTCGGGACAAACTAGGAGCCCTTGTTACATCCTGATATGGGCTTTGAATAAGGCCCAACTCAGGTGAAAGGCAGCTTGGTGTTAAAATGGAGGTAGGATTGTGTACAAGCAGCTTAAACAATACAATTTCATACATCAGCATCAACCCAAGGGTTTCAGTAATTGAAATACAATAACGGAGAAGCACACACATGCAGTCCTGAGTCTCGGGCACAATCCAGGCAGCACGTTACCTCTTCCAGGAGGAGTGCACCCAGCTCCTGTCTGCAGTCCGCAAGTCGCAGTTTGTCTGCGCTGTCGACGACCCACACCAGCCCATCTGTGCTCTCAAAATAGTTTCTCCAATAGGAGCGCAGGGATTTCTGACCACCGACGTCCCATATGTTGAGTTTAAACCTGCGCCACGTGAAAAAGTAGTGTAGTAATATGCAGACACATGCAAACTGTTATTTTATGCTTATGTCTTGGAGCACATAACCTCTCTTGTGCGCAGGAATGAGCTACCGATATTCCACCTCTGTTGTATTACACTTAAAGGGATAAGAAATCATTGTTCTCATTTTCCTGCTTCTTTGATAAGCATTGCTAGTTCATAAGAAATTGTATTCTTACCCTCTGTGTTCGAGAGTTTTTATATTAAATCCAAGGGTGGGGGAAATAGTGCTGACATCTTCCCCGTTGAATTTTTTTAATATGGTTGTTTTTCCTGCATTGTCAAGACCTCTATAATTTTTTTGTTAAGAAAATTAAGTATTAATACCATTCTGTATATCACTGCAGTATAATAAAGCAAATGAATTGTGACCAACATTATGAATGGGGAATGAAACGCCCCGATGTGGTTCAGCAGCTACACAAAGAATCACATACATATTCCTGACATAGAGTGTAAGCTAACTAAGATATTAATTATTTTAGTTCAGTCACTTTTCTGTCCCTTTGGTTATTAATCTCCATCATGGTCAATGCATCATCACCTGGCCAATTTAGAAAAGGATACAGCATCAAAAGTCGCATCTCTCGTTCTTTGTGCTTCATTTTCTTTAAAATGGTGAGTAAACCCATTTGACACTGCAGTAGGTTACTTTATCTTAAATGAAAGATGAACGATTCCCTTAATCAATTTAACGGAAATATCACTGATATATATATATATTCCTTTTTGCTTTATGAACGCTTGTTTGCAAGAAATGACACACGCGCAGTTGCCTCCCAAAATACCAGGAAGTGCCGACAACATAAAGCCCACCTATTCTGCTCTACGATTGGTTATTTTCCTTTACGCGCGGGACGTTTTAAGGATTAATTGGACGTTGGCAAAATCAATCAAACTGAAAGCGTTTAGATAAAGAGAAGGACATTGACAACTCGTTTGCAACTTTGTCTGGCAGCACTTTTTACTAGCGCCACCTATGTCCAAATCATAGATCCATATTCGTACACATATACGTTGTGATATTTGTACGGCATAAGTATTCGTTATTTGTCGTGTGTGTCATGTTCTTGACAGGCGCCATTTTCTTTCATTATATATGCCTGCATATTTTGAAATGACAAAAAAGTTTTACTTGACTTGATATTTATTTACAGAGCCATAATATTATCCCATAACATAATTTTTTTTAGAAAACTGATACATTGCTTTACTTGTTGGAATGTTTACTTAATCGGGAGATTTTTATTATATATGTAGAGATTGATGAAGACATTATATATATATATATTGAGTCTCTGCAATGGCCCAATATGTGTGGAGTTTGCATGTTCTCTTCTTTTCATCATGGGATTTCCTCTGGATTGTTCCCTGGGTTGGACCCGTAGGTTCCAGACACCCCACTACCCTGAACAGGACCTGACTGACCTGTCGCACTCGCAGCAGTAGTCATGAAAATTCTGGAGAAACTTATTTTGAGATGCAATAACAACATCATTTTAAAGTCCTTTGATTCCCTGCAGTTCACTGGCTGCCCAAACAGGTTTGTGGATGAGGGAGTGACCACATCCTTTGCCCTTCAGCACGTAAAACTGTTGTACGCCTAGACTTTCTGGATCACAGCCTAGCCTTCAATACAATCAAGCCTGCTAGGTTAGTCAAGAAGGTAGCTGACCTTACCTTCTCCCTTCTGCTTGTAACTTGACACAGACAAGCCGCAGGTGGTGAGAGTGGTTAATGCAATTTCTGCTCAGCCAACCCTGAGTACAGGTGCTCATCAGGGTTTCTGTCTGAGTTACTAACTATTCTCATTATACACAGATGACTGCCCCCCCCCCACTATCACAACTTTATTATTAATTTTCCAGATGACTTCACTGCCCTTGGCGTGACCAATAATGATTTTTGTTACAGCAGCTGGTCAGCGACCTGACTCAGTACAGGGAGAAGAGCAACCATGTCTTGAACATTAGCAAGATTGTATATGTAACTTCAAGTATCACAACCCACAAAAGCAGGTTCTTGCCATAGACATAGAGGCTAGGAAGACAATCCCAAACCCATAGTGCACTCAGCCATATATCTGTTCTTCTCATGCTTGTGAATAAGCTAGTAAATCATGCACTTCAGTAACAATCACTTTTTATTATTAAAAAGTATTTCCTAGTTACATGTATATATATGTATATTGTAGTTTGTTTCCATATTGTCCATATAGACATGTACTGTACACATGTGTTCTGTCCTTTGTTGTTTACATTTGTGTCATATGTCCTTTATGTCCTATACCAGTTGAAGGGCTTCCGCATAAGAATTCCAATGTAACTGTACAAATGGTGAATGAAATGCTTTATCTTATAGAAGACAAAATGCCATTTTATGACTGTTTGCTACAGTGCATATAAAAACTCTACACATGATTGGAATTGCAGGCATGAGTGCTGTAAAGCCAGAAATCAAGATAAATCATGTCAGACATTCTTCCATCTTTAATTTGACCTTGCAACCAGCAAAAGAGAAAAAAAATAGATCATCAGTTAGACAAGATATCAAAATAAAAGTCCCCGGGTTAAGAACATCCGACTTATGGACAACAGCAAATGATGGTTGTTGCAGACCTCCAGGGGGGTCGTGGAATGTTCAGGGTAACCTCAAGGGGTGTTCCCCTGGTGCCTCAAGGGGCGTGGAATCTCCAGAGAAACCTCAAGGGGCGTTGAATCTAGAGGGGAACCTCAAGGGGCATTCTCATGGTGCCTCAATGGGCGTGACACAGATTGGTACCTAGAATTCCACAAACACTATATGGGCAAAAGTACTGGAACATCTGGCTATTACATCAGTAGGCACTTTCATACAACCGGAACAGTTTTCTGGGATCAGCACCTTTTTCTGGAACCAGGGACTTTTGTTGTGTTCACACCACAGGAACTCAGCCCAACTCAGCCCAACTGTAGTCCCTCTTTTAGTCCCTACTCCGGACTAGGTACTTCACTTTCGAACACAAACTACTGGGGAGGCCTTAATTGCTGGGGAGGTGGAGAGTAATAGCTTGTAATTGTGGGGAATTTGATGTACGTGATGACCTGTAGTAGACCAGATCTATGCTAGGTTGTGAGTAAGTTATCACAGCATATCCACATGCTCCAATTGATTGTGAAATGTTTATGGAACAACCTCAAGGTTTTGAAGTGTTTTCTGGCAGGTGAAAAACTGGTTTCTAAGCTCATTATAAAGTCGTTGTATGGTCTGGAGTAGTGTGAGGGAAATTGGAACAAATTGCTGAGTGATTACCTAATCGAGAATGGTTTTGTACAAAATCTTTCAGACCATTGTGTCCACCGTAAAGAAGGTGGGAAAGAAAAAGCAATGCTTACATTCTACATTGATGGTTTGATTATTGCAGCAAATGATAATTTGTTGAATGATGCAAAGGAAACATTGACTACAAAATATAAAATGAAAGATCTTGGAAATTGAAATATTTCCTTGGTATATATTTTGATCAGGATGAAAGAACTTGTAAAATGAGTCTGATAAAGTAAATCTCTAAGGTACTGGAAAGATTCAGTATGTCTGACTGTAAACCAAGGTCATCCCCATGTGAACAGAAATTTAAGCATGACAACAATGCTTGATCCTAAAAGATATGGTGAAATCGTGGGAGGTTTTGATTGATGTGGTGAACTGTACTAGACCAGATCTATGCTGGGTTGTGCATAAGTTCAACACCACAAAACCTGCAGATTGTGCCATATACAGACGCTCCTCTACTTACGAACTAGTTACGTTCCGAACGGCCGTTCGTAACTTGAAATGTTCATAAGTCATTATTCAATCATTTTAAGGATATACGCAAGTACAAAGAACTAGGATGCTGGGAGTTCGCACGCTACGCTGCTGCACGGCGGGAGTAGCGGCCAGAAGTCGTACTAGGCGGAATTGGTGCGCAGAAAAAAATTGATGTTGTGGACAGGAAGCAAGAGCCCAATGAACACAATTTGAACTTACAGTCCTCTTTGGTTGTATGTCTGAAAGTTCGTAAGTTGAAAGCTTGTATCTGCACATTTCACCTCCACCAAACGTTACAGCTGCACAATGCAGTCAGGCAGGTAACATTCTCCTGGCATCCGCCCAACCCAGACTCCTCCATAAAACTGCCAGACATTGAAGCGTGATTTGTCACTCAACAGAACATGTTCCTACTGCTCCAGAGTCCAATGGTGGTGTGCTTCACACCAGTGTTTCACAAACGTTTTTTTCTGGGGACCCACCTTTTAAAAGTGATAAACCATTGTGACCCAATTTACAATAGGCCTTGTAAATCAAGAGAAGAGCAAATATGTGCATAAATGTGTGCTCCTGACCACTTTGTATCTCCCTAAATTATCTTGAATTGGTAAACCAGTAATTTCGAAGAGCTATGCATTTAGATGGAGTTCATTTATTGTTCATCACATTGTTTACATTTTGTCTCATAAATTAATGTACAAATTTTAAATAATTTACAGATGAGACAAAATAAGTGCAACTGGGCGGTTTTAACAGGCTCTGGTTTTTTCCTCTCCCCTGTAAAACAAACAGAATGTGCCTTTCATACTATCAATGTTATAAGTACAATTATTAAAACAAAACAAATAATCAAAAACATGCTTCCCCCACAGGTGATAGTTTGGCTAACGTTAGCTGTAGCTCTTTAGCTGGGTCTTTCTTAGCCAAGCATCTGTTTCTTGCGACTGGCTGCAGAATCTGGTGGAATTATAAGGGAAACCAAACAAGCTCTCATGTGACTCAGACTGCAGATATTAATCTTAAAAACTATGCAAATTCATAAAGCGACAGAAATAAAATCTCCCGTGAGCCAGTCCTCAGGAATGAATGCTCTACACCACTCCATCTGACGCTCGCCATTGCGCTTGGTGATGTGAGGCTTGCGTGCAGCTGTTTGGCCAAGGAAGCCCATTCCGTGAAGCTCCTGGTGCACGGCAAGGCATAAACATGGAGTCTGGGAACGAGGCAGATGCACAGGCAGGCAGGCAAGTAAACATACAGGACAAGTTCTCAAGGGAATAACCACAATGGTCTCATGTCTGACTGACATGTCAGACGGACAGAAATAGCTGAAACTGGAGAGAAAGGACATAGCTGGGAGAGGTGTGTCCCCCAATAAGATCCACTGGAACAATTAAGGTGCTTGGTAAACAGGGCTGCCCCGAGTGGGTGGATCTGGCCGGCTGGATCTCCCAGAGAGGTGTGGCAGCAAGGCTAGACAGGCAAGGTCTCCCCAGGACCAATCCGTGATACCTTCCCCTCCCTCAGCTTCCCCATGAGACTCCGCTTGCTGAATGGTTCTATTTTAGCTGTGAATTCAGGGATTCTGTGTGACATCATGACTGAAGCTGTTGTGCCGTTTACAAGCAGGACTTTTTTACTATAGAGCCCTAACTTTAATACACAATTCAAGTATATCTATATAAATGATATTGTGTCATCCTATAACCCATTTGAAAGAATACTGATCTTAAAAATTCATCAGGTTTCCCGCAGCTTCACTATCCAGGAGGGCCACCACAGTACAAACAGGACATGCAGGGATGACAATGGCCACCCCAAAGCTGTTGTAAAAGTCCTAAATCCAGGGAAAAGTCAATCACTGAACGGTTTCCCTGCTTGAAGCCACAGAAGCAAATCCCGGCATCTCCAACCGACCGTGGGGTGATTGAAGACCTCTCCAAAAGCATGTCAGAATGTGATAGAGGAGGCCTTTCTCAAAAATGAAGGACCCTGCAAGATGCGGCGAACGCAAGACCTTTTTGAATTTACTGCTTATATTAATTGCTTATATTATTTTTAGCTTTATTTGTTAATGTTCGCAATGCAGTTCATTCTAAATTCCTGAGCGTCCTGTTCGGGGGCCTTTACTTTCTGCAGATGACGTGGCCCTTTTGGCATGGTCACTCTGTCGCCTACAGCATGCACTAGGGCCATGGTTCTCGAGTGGAAAAAGGTTTGGTGAAGGCCCTTTTCTGTTCCAGCATGACTGTGCCCCAGTGCACAGAACAAGGTCCATAAAGACATGGTTGGGTGAATTAGATGTGAAAGATCTTCCCTGGCCCACCCAGAGCCCTGACCTAAGCTCCATCAAACACCTTTGGGATGAACTAGGACAGAGATTACAAGCCAGCCAGAAGAGGAACCAACTCCATACTGATGCTTATGGATTTAGAATGGGATGTCAGAAAAGTTCCTGTGGATGTTACGGCTAGGTATCCCAATACTTTTGTCCATATACTGTATATCACACAATAATTTCTGCATCACAACTGTTCCTCAGTTTTCATAGTATATAAATATTTGGATGTGACCAAGATTAATGATATTCTAGGTATGATCTTGATCTTTATCCATTCCACAAGCCATCACAGGTGGATGCATATATATCTAGACCAGGGGTCTCAAACTCCAGTCCTGGGGGGCCGGAGCCCTGTGTAGCTTAGTTCTTTCCCTGTTCCACCACAAGTGATTCAGCTCAAGAGTTGTGTGGTAATTAGCACAAGGAGTTGAATCAGGCGTGTTAAATGAGGGGAAACCCAAAAATGTGCAGGGCTCCGGCTCCCCAGGACTGGAGTTTGAGACACTGATCTAGACTGTGATTCTATGCTGGAAATATACAATTGAGTTGACGTATCATATATGACTCATGTACTGTAAGTTTGTTGTCTTTGATCATCATCACTGCACCTGGTGTAATGATCCACATGTATTTAGCTTAGCACAGTTCCTGCTTTACAGTGAAAATCCCAGTGTATAATCTGGAATTTGCTACAAAAGCAAAGACAGAAACACTGCCTGTCTACAATAGCCTTTACACAATGAGATGAGCTATAAAGACAATGAAAGAAGACCATTCATTACCAGTGCTATGATGACGCAAATAAAATACAAATGTTGTGGAGTGGTATGCCCCCCCTCCCCCACCTTGGATATGAGCCATTTCTGAATGGGAGAGTTCTGGTAAATGTTAACTGAGAAACATAGAACCTCTGTGGAGAGGTTACCAGTTAAGGCGTTCCTTTTTTATAACCTTTAAAAACAAACAAAAGTGTGGTTAAGCAATACCTGGCAAATGAAGTATCAATGGACTGCATTATACAACTCAATAAGTGTATAAGTGTATAATAGAAGGAACTGAATAAGACAATCACAAAAATGCCGCTGATTTTCTCGTGTATTGTATCACTTTATTAATTCAGCAAGACCAGTGATGACATCACTATTCAGGGTTACAGAGATGACCTTATAAGGTGAATGACGGCGCTTTTATTCAAGGTGTGTCGGAGGATAATGTTCGACATCCACTCGTGTTCCCCTCTGTAAAGGGGGAGCAGCGTAGGGGCGCGAACTTGGAAAATCCGTCTGACTCCACCCTCCCCGAGTTCCCTGAAATCTCTTGAATTTAGGGGAATATCGGGATGACATAATACTTCATTCATGAGTATGAGAGGGGCGTGAGCAGAAGTTCTCACAGATATGAAATATGAAGGAGGGATCTGGCGCAGGTTTAAATTAACCCGGGAACTGTATGGCACCTTGCATAATTGTTTAATTTGTATTTGAAATGAACCACCCCCGCCCCCCATAAAAATATATATATATAGTTGTATATATATTATATAATGTACATAACTATATTTGTAACACAATATAATTAGAATTATATATGTATATATAAATATATATATATATAGTTCTATATAAAAATATTATATATATATTTTATATATAGAACTATATATATAATTCTATATAAAAATATTATATATATATAATATTTTATATATAGAACTATATATATAATTCTAATTATATTATGTTACAAAAGTTTGTCATTACAAAATCACTATTATCAGATGGTTATTATGGTTAAACCATTGCGGTTTAACTGAGATATCGTTAGGTAAGAATGGCGATCCTAAACGCCTAACACCGGAAGGTACTTGGCTTGCTTTGTAAGAAAATTCCGAGAACGTGAATTCTGGAAACTGGGCTGACCGATTGCCGTTTCCTAATATGAACTTCCTTCTTCTCAGCAACGCGGACATTTAAAATAAAATGAAACTGAAAGTTCGGCCACCGTCCACGCCTTAGCCTAATTAATAATGTCAGAAAGAGGCAGGCTCCATCTCTCAGAAGCGACAGTCCTGGTACTTGAGGCCTGTAATAAATAAAGGAACCACAGTGAATATAACTAGTCTGCGCACAGAAATAAGTCAGACGATCGAGTGCTGGTGCGCGAGGGAAGTAGCATAGTGTGCACGTGAGTTTGTACCTGGATTCAGTTTTTGTAATTCGGTATTTGCATTATTGTCAGTGGATATTTAATTTGAATTACACGTTTCTTTCACCATCATCAACGCGATCTTAATTTCTTTAAATTACCGGGATGTTGCTTTTAATGGATTCTAAATCGCAGAGTCAATCGTCTTTTTCTGAGGATGAAAATTTACACTTTTTATCAGCACTGGTAAGCACATTACATCAGTACTGAATTACGTTCTTCGCATGTTCTACTTTTTGTGTATTTCTGCAGCTGTAATTATTAAGGGCGATAAATTGAACCGTTTAACTTGCTATTCACTAAAATCATAGCAGCGTCTAATTGTGTACACGTTTGACTTCTGCACCCAGCAGGTAGAAGAATCACCGGACTCATTCAGGAAATGCAGGCGCAGAGAAAACAACCGAGCGGCAGCGCAGAGAAGCAGAAAGAAGCAGACGGAACGAGCGGACGACCTGCACAAGGTCCGCGTCCCCGCGGTTATTCAACCGTGATTGTTCCCCTTGACTGTGATGCGAGCTGTGCGTCAGGCTGTACAAATTTACTTCTGATCCACGCTCCCCAACCGTGACGTTTCTCATGTCACTGAAAATAAATGAGCTATATTAAAATGATAGCTCAGGCGCTTAATTGTATGCCCGTCACTCATGTGTTTAATAACATGCCTCCCCCTCTGATTTTATCCTAGAAAAGGGAGCAAATTTAGTTCTTTAAAGACTTTTGAATATCGCGAATATGACGTGAAACGTAAGTGGGAATTTCGTCTATATGTGTAGCAAATAAAGATGGTTTCACTTTTAATTTCTGTAGAGACTCGTGCGGGGGCACACTCGGCTATGAGAAGCAGTATTATGCAATCCGCCTGTCTGTTAGCAGGTATTTCTGGGAACAGCACAGACTTAAAGGAACACCACTCCTACTGGCGTCGATTCGGATGCGTTTTTATGGCTTAGTTAAAATGGTACCATACAGTAGTAAATGTTTATGTAGACTTAAATCTTTCTGAAACTTGGCGACCTTTATAACGGGTGCTGTGGTGGTACAGTGGTTAGCACTGTTGCCTCATACTTCTGGGATTAGGAGTCAGGTCTCTGCCATAGCTCTATGTCATCGTGGGGTTTCCTCCAATTACCCCCCTTTCTCCCCCCCCCCCCCCCACAGTTCAACGCCATGCTGAGGTTAATTGCAGTTGCCAAATTGCCTGTGAGGGTGTTTGTTTGTGTTCCCTGCAATGGGTTGGTGCCCCATCCTGGGTTGTTCCCTGTGACCCTAACTAGGACAAGCAGTTACAGAGAATGGATAGATGGACTTTTATAATGTAGTTTCAGACTCTGCTTTTAATTTTTGCTCTCCTAAAATGGCCAGTGATGCTGAATGAATTGTCATTATGACCCTTTCCACGTTAGAACTTAATCTCTCCAGATGGCTTACGTACATTTCACCCCTCCCCCTGTGTTTCCCCACAGGAGCTGCAGTCGCTGGAACATTCCAATGCGGCGTATGAAAAAGAGATAGCAAGCCTCCGTCAGGAGATTGAGAAGTACACGGCTGCCCTTCAGCAGCACGAGCCACACTGCTCCCTCCATACATTCCACCGCCAGCAAATTCCCCCTCACTCCTCCACTTCTCCGGCAGCCCCCACTCTCGCCCCTAATCTCGCCCCCGTTCCTGCCGGCCTCCCACCTCCGGAGCTCCAAGACTCTACAGTTTGGTCTGATATCTTGGCATCCATCCTCTAGGGTATAACAGAGACGTGTCGCGAGTGTCACAAAGGTTGAGGGGTTCTGAACGGGGAAGACATGAAGTTCACAGGTTCAAGGTGAGAAGATGTGGAGCGGAAGCGGAGCCCGTCGGCAGAGACTGGACAGCCCTGTGACAGCTACCTCAGGTTTTTTTAGCAACATCATCAACACCAGCCAGCATATGGGAATACTCAGTCCGAGTCCTTTTGTCAAAACACTGAATTTTGATTATGGACATTGCTAACCAGTCTGCTGCTATGAAGAAATATTTTTAATTATGTTATGCTGTGCTGTGCAAGAATACAGTAGTTAATATTGTGCATTTTATTATAGTGTCCGTGCGTGTAATGTAGTGTGTATATATAGGTGTTTTTTCTGTGTATTTATCTAAACCCAGTTGTTACTTTATTAGGTACATTGTACCGGGTTGGGCTCACTCTTGCTCGTCTTCATAATCTTCTCGTTAGCTTTAACCAACCTGGATAAACTCCTACCGACCTCTTTCGGTAGCCAGGCCTTTTCCACAACGGAATTATTGATAAGCCGCGGGCAGTTTGAGTTAATGAGAAGGTGTACCTCATAAATAGCCAACTGAGTGCTTACGACTTCAGATGCGTGATTTCATTGTAGGCTACAATTTAAAAAAATATATTTATATACAGGAAAGACCAAGGTATGGTATGGAGGTGCAGAGAACACTGATAGATCGCTGTATATCTGTAATATAACAAACGCAGCTGGTTCAGCAGTTAGAACTGACAGTTACAACAATTAATGTATCGTATTGGGCATTTGAGGGCTCAGCAGCGTCTGAAGCCCCCTGCTGGACGCTTTTACTCTCTGTCTGGCTCTGTATATGTGGAGTTTGCGTGTGGTCAGTGTGTATGTGTGGGTGCGTTCCTGGTATTCCCGCCTCCTCCCACAGTCCAGAAATTATGTCTTTAAATTGCTGGATGTGTGCATCATGATCGACTGGCACCCTTCCCAGGCTGCTCCTCTGCCTTGTACTGACCTTGTACTGGATTAACAGTATGGAACGTACATGTTATTATTCTCCCACTCGGGGTCGATTTGGATGCATGACATTGTACACTAAGGCCATTAAAATAATGGTTAATGTGACAATTTCAAATTTATTGTATAAAATATTTTTTTACTACATTCTTTTGTAAGAACAGAAATAAAGTGTGTATTATTTTATGGACTGATATCCACAATGGCCTAATGAACTAGAAGGCCATAATGGATGCATTGGATGTATGGGTTATTAAAGTACAAATTCATCAAAACATCATAAATTACATGCTTGCACTGCTGTTACAAAAAATCTTCGGAAAAATCATTTTTAAAAAAAAAAAAAAAACCTGCGCATTCCTCAAAACGGCAATCCTGTAGAAGACGTTACATCTAAGTAGAGAGAATATACTTCAGCCTGCAGCATCATCGTTCTTTCAGATTTATATATTTCGCTTGTGTGAGATATTGAGCGGTTTGACTGTCTAAATTACACCTTCAAGTAAAGCGTCTTGTCCTGCCACAGAACTGTTTGTTTTTACCGCTAGGGGGCAAGTAGAGGTTTCAAATAACCTATAATCTACTCTAATTCTCGATTAGTTTTAAGATTTGATTTTTTATTTCCTAAACAGCTATGTGGAAAGCAGTCCCTAATTAACTACGGCCATAGTATAACTACAAAAACTATATGTGTATCCTGCACGGAACTCGCAAAAAATTAAACATTGTAATAAAGTGCAAGAAAAAACCGGTATATTGAATTCAAACCCAGGATAAATTTGAGCCCTTTGTACAGGCCGCATGTTTATAATTTGAATTAAATGTTTATTTCTGAAGATAAAACCTATTTAAGCGAATGCACGCACAGCGAATATATCGATTCACGCGAGGCCAAGTTATAAAACGGAAAGGCTATAGAACTCGTATACTTTTTTATTTATTACAAGTGTGTATCAAACCAATAAATGCTAGCAAGTCTTCAGTTTTATAAATACATTTCATTATGTGTTTGAATGTTTCATATGCATTGAGTTAAACAATTCGACTGTAATATATAATTTACTTAGTCAAACATTCACTGAAACCACAGTTGTTTACCAGACTATACAGTAGGATACCAAATTCACTTGACCTCCAAGACGAAAGCGTCAAGATGAAATAGACACGGTCAACGTAACGCACAATGCATGCACTTCAAATGGCCAGGTCCATATATCGACAGGAAATGGACGGTTATGAGACAGCAGAACAAAACTAAAATGAAAAACGACACACAGAAACAGTGGCTTTTCAAGGCATATTACTTAATTAGGCGTAAAACACGGCGACTAACGGGAGACGGTGCCACTTTAGGGAGGGAGGGAAGGGGTGAAGGAGGAGGGGTGAGAAGAAAGACAGGAAGATCATACAAACAGTCAATAGGAGATTCGGGGGACAGCTAAACGGAGGACAATTGGTTCAATACAAAACAGCAGAGAATAACCAAGACGTACAGACACACGAATATACAAACGGAACAAAGGAATATAACGTGCAATAAAGACGGAACCAAGCAGCCATTATCCGCAGTGTGTGAATCTGTTGTCTTGCAGCACCTGAGCGCAACAAACACGGAGAAAGACACCGAGGCAACGAATGACACGACGAGGGAGGAAAAACTAGAAGGTGAAAAAGGCTGGAAAAACAGCACAAACGGCTGTTCGGGGGATCTGCTGTAAGACAGAGCAGAAGAGCGCAGGGTGACAGCAGCATCCGCTAGAAGGCTCGCACATGTCGGCACGTTTGAACTCCCTATCCCCACCCTGCGTGGATCATCCGCTCCTTTCCAAATAGCACGAAATACGGCACAAAAAGGAAACATTATCGAATGACAGACCATCGAGAGGAAGAGGTCGGATGAAATTGGTGAAATTTTGTAGTTAATAGTTTATTTTTTGTTACATATACCGGTGACAATTGGATTTTAACTGAATTATAATGATTTTATTAGATTTGCTTTTTGCAGATTAATGTATATTCGTTATAATACTAGTTGAATAATTGCAACAAATTTATTTTATTCGTTTTGTGTGTGGATCTATTTATTTATGTCATAAATATATAAATAAATACCAAATTTAGGCCGGTGACTTACTGATGACGCCAATACGGCAACGAGATTGTAGTAGACTAATACATATGATGACTTTGATCTCTATATAGAGATATAAATATATAGATATATACGTATATATCTGTGTCTATCTGTATTTACGTGTATATTTTAAATGAACCCATTTTCCGGGTATTAAGACGCGTTAAAACGGCTAATCGCAGTGGACACCTACATTGCTCTCGCAATCTTTAACCTACCTAGCGATCCACTACACGTAATCCTTTCATTTCTCTACCAATGAATTTCTACGAACAATCTAATCGCCATTAAACGTTTCAATACTTTTTAAAGGTCATCCGTTTTAATGTATTAGTTTATTAGTTAAATCACAGCAGCTGCCTTTTTTACTGCTTCCATCATCCACGGAACATCCCTCCTCTTGAGTACCAATACTACTGCAACGATGGACACCACAAAGCTGCCTCCGTCCAGCCCCTCTTCGCCGACCACCGGCTTCTCCGTGCCGAGCGCGGAGAAGGTGGATGGCTTCCCCCGCCGGTCGATGCGCCGAGCGCGGCAGCGCCGCTCTCATAGCTCGTCGCAGTTCCGATATCAGAGCTCCCAGGTCGAGTTGACAGCGCTACCATTACTTAAAGGTAAATCCGACGTTACAAACCCCATTAAATCTGTATTGCAGAGCATCGCGTGTGTTGGAATATATTAAAAATGCATATATCATAGAAACACCAAAGAAATGGAATATGTATAAAGAACCTTGAAATCTTTCTAAAACGAAATGAATATAAACGGTTATTAAGGGGTTTTATGACCTCGTCTTAAAGCATTCAGTACTACTGCATCTACAATATAACTGGTGTGAATAATTAGCTCGTGTTGCAGCATTAGCAGTAAATCATTTTGTTTACATCAGGGCCAAAGAGGGCCTTAATAGGTAATGCCATTAACTTCATGTTCCCACAGTTAAGGAAGCCTAATTTGTTTTGGCTGAATAACCACAGGTAGACTGTAGCCACCAGACTCAAAAAACAAAACAAAAACAAAATAGCCTTTTTTTTTTGTGTGGAACGAAAAATATCACCCACTTCGAAGTTCTAGTATGAGGCAAGCATGGGGGTTAATTATTACTGAAAATCAGTAATTTTATACAAGCAACTGATATTAGACTTATTTTAAGAGTTTTGGTCACATCTTCAGGGAACATGTTGTTTTTGCTGATCTGGCCTACTAAGTTGATTTTGCTCTATAAACACAAATGATTCTCTAGACGCCTGACCCGGTTATCGCTTGGTCACATTTTTTATCGACATCTTTGGCAATGACAGTGCAAAGCTTTAAATGCTCTCCAGTGGTCAGCGGATAGAGAACACTGGGCCTGTTCTGGCATGCACCTCCATAAAGCCTGTTTCATACACAGGCCAGTGTGAGTGCAGTTCATATACTCAATCTGTCCTCCACCTAAGAGGTAATGCACCAGGGCCTTATCAATGCTAAGAGGTCTTCAGGCATGTACGGATGATTCCGGGTGCTGGGGAGCTGGCCTGCCTTGGTTTGTTCTTGAAGATCTCTAATCTGTCCCTTAGGGATCTAGAGACAGAGCTCCTTTCATCAGGTTGCTTATGAATCACATGATGTTATATGATTTAAAAAAAAAAAACAAAGTGCTGGTTTGCTTACAGTACTTGTGTTTCTTATTTTGTATTTTGTTAGCATGGATATTATTTCAGAAGATACCTAGATTACACTTGTATGCAGGCTCATATTTTGTCAGCAGGCGTGTATCTAGAGATTCTGGGCCCCCTGACAAAATGTCACCTTGCCCCCCGTCCACCCAATTTTCTGAATAATGTAATCAATAACTCCTGAATCTGAGTATCATACCCCCTACCCCCCGATGCCCCTGACCGTTAGATCGTACCTTAAAGGTGTATCCGAAATATCGAGCTATATGCTATGCACCCTATGACAATCCGATCAGCAGTTCAGCTTTTAACCAACCTAGGAGTGCATATCGGATGCCCAGAGATATCTAGCAAATCCAGTATCCAGTGTAAGTGCGTATACAAATGGAGCACTTCATGATTTTTTGAAAATAAATCCTGACTTTCCACATGACAATATATCACAAAAACTGTCAATATGACAGTACAAATGGATCATCAAAAATAAACTATTCACTTTGCATCACTTCAAAATATTCTATATTTTGGAAAAAAATATATCGCAAAATGAGTTCATAACAATCGATGTACAGCTGAAATGCTCTAAATGTCTTCATATGTGATATTCTACCACTATCTCTGGCTGCCTAACATGACACCATGTTTGCATCTAAAATCTAAGTAACATAAAAAAAAAAAAAAAATTTTGGCGTGAGAGCAGTTTTCATTATCCTGTGGCCTACACTCTTAAATGAACCAGGAATTAAGATTTAATCAACAATCCAAATTCACCTGTTTGAACCTGAATAGTTTAATCAAACATCTGCTGGGAAATGAAATTCAGAGAATAGTATAGTAATAAAAAGCAACCCAAGGACTATCAGTGGTCTCTATCTATGCCATGCTGCTGTTTGTCTCTATAGCGCTTGATGCTTTGCAGGTAGCCTGGTTCTCTGCCCGTATACATGAATGCATGCATCCCTCTGCATACGTCTGAATATATGAGGTGTTAGCAGCGACCATTGTGCGAAGGGAGAGAATGCGAGAAAAGCAGTATTTTCATTGGATGTGTTCTGTTCTGGCTCCTTCTTGGGGTTTTCCTCTTCAGGACCTCGTGAGTGTCTCTGATTCTCTTTAAATAGCTGTTTGCCTTAAGCCAAACTCCTCAGTCGAAACTTACAGCACGATACTGTGCCCTGGTTCCCAGAAGTCACACTGTACACCTTCCCTCCCCCCTTCTCAAACATGAATGCTCTTCAGATATTGTCAGTTTAGGTTGGTTCTGATGGGCACATAGGCTTCGTTTGATGTTTATGTTTATAGTCTTAGGTTTGGTGTATATTTGTGTACAGGTCATGCCACTGAATAGCTTTGCATTTTTCAGTGGTGCTTTAACTATTGTCTGGATGTAACTGGTTCTGTTTATATGTTTTGCTGGCTCATTTGACGGCTGGCTTGCGTGTTGGTTTGAATTTGAGCACGTTGAGCCGTGTGTCATTCTATGTATGTCACATTTCTATTGTGTTTGGGGTGTGTGAACGTTATAATGTGTCAATGTGTCATGTTGTGTGTATTTATATTTTTGTGTGCATATGATTCACTGGTGGGTTAGTGTATTTATGCATGAAAAGTTGCAAATATATGATTGTGTATGCCTTTCTCAGTAGTGTCGCACCCTGCTCACTCCGCCCACCCGACCCTCCTGTCTTCCCCCTGGTGTGGCTCCAAACAAGCTTTCCCTTCCCTTCCCAGCTGTCTCCTGTTCTCCCCTTCGTCAGTCTTGTACTTAAGTGCTTCTCAGTCCTGTGCTCCTTGTTTGGACATTGTTATCTGCAGTTGGGTTGTGCCTTACCTGCGGACGTGGCGAGTAGACTGGTGACAGTGTGTTTGTTGTCGTTTATGGGTGCTGTGTGTCTTTGTGCATGAGTATCTGTGCAGGTGTGGGCCATCATTCTCTTACTGGGTTTGTGTGTATGTGTGTGTGTGTGTTTGTGTGTGTGTGTGTGTGTGTGTTTGTGCGCATGCGTGTGCTTCTGCATCTTTGCAAAGTGGAGGACATTTGGAGCAGCTTGGTGTAAGGTTACAGCAGATATGGAAACTGCTTCCCATTGCATCCAAAGCTTCACAGATCAATAGAGAATGGGAGGATGCAGAGAAGCTGTTGGGAGGGAACTGGAGTAAATGGCCAGGACGACGGGATCGGATCAAAAGAAAAGAAAAGTGTGAGCGGAGAGAGAGACAGCAGAGCTAACGATGGAGAGGAGGTGAAATGGCTGATAAATGCGTTCACTCTTAAAAGCATTAAACGAACACAAACAGTCATGGGAGAGACAATTGTTATTCTCCAAAAATCAATGTCCCAAAACCAAAGAATTTTAACTGCTTAAAGAAAGTAAAATCGACATGATTTTAATTAGTACATCACAGTTTGTCAAACAGTGAACTATAAAGAACACAGAGGCCTGGCAAAGCACACAAGTGGGAACATTTTTTTTTTTGCGTAGATACGCTTACAGCATTAGCCGTATTGTGTTTTGACTTAAGCATCTGTTACAGTCAGTTACTATTAAGGTTCTGTTTGAGTGTTTTAAGTCTGGGGTGTGGGTTGACCCAAAATGGCCCAAACAGAAACATTATTTAAAGAGGAGCGCTGCAGCTGATGATCTGCTTCTGGAAAACCTGCAGAGAGTCACAGAAAATATGCAATAAAAATGCAGACAAAACACAGAGACGTGGGCAGAGATGTGGCAGGATGATGTCACTCGTATATCTTCCCCAATCCCCCTATTCTGTTTCCCTGTATCCCAGTTTTACTTTGTTTTTCTATATTTAGTAGCAATCAGAGAGTTATGGATATTATGCAGTGTTTTATCTAGTGGATCAAAGTAATTCATAGATTACAGAATCAAAGTAAAATCTTTGCTTTATCTGAGTTTGCCTTATCTGAAAGCCAATGACTTAACACCCCCTTCCATCTTGTTCAATTGAATTTAGTTAAAATAGTTACATTGTTTACCATTTTCTCGCCGGACAGAAAGATAATACCTGTCTTCCTTCTCACACCAATTAATATTTCCTTTCCTCACAGACTTCTTAAGGATCCTCTCATTTACTCTGCTTAATCTGTCTCTACCCTTTTATCCTTTTTGATTATTAGTGCCAGTGTTCTTTCTTCATAGTTACTATCCATTGAAAATTGAATCAAATACTCGCCCACCTGTTTTTGTTAAGCTCTATTCCAAAAGTTTGGAACAGGCCAAACTGATTCTCTCATTTGTAAACTCAGTCTTCATTAAGACCACAACAATGTAAAGCAGAATAAATCACCAAAGGAGATGTTTCATCTTTTGCCTTAATAGGCGTTTTCTTCTGTAACAGGCTTATGGGAATTTGCCCTATGATGCAGACAGGGAATAAGTGACGTAGGCAGAGGATAGGAAACACACCTCTGCACTGATGCTATTGCTTCTTCAGCTGCACCTGGTCTCTGCCGCCTGTCATGTTGTGTTTTTATGATAGTAACCAGTGCTATGCTGAGGCAACAGCATTATGACCATAAATGACTCAGTTTCAGTTTTTTTCCCCTCTTGCATTGTGGTTCATATAGCCCGCGTTAGGAAGTGGATATCCTTTGTTAATGGATAATGGATGTCACTCATTTTCCTTACCAAGCTCTTTGAAAGGATCTGACCTACTGTAGGGTCTTTGTTATCCTGCTCTTATCCTGCTTTAAAATGTAGACACAAAGGCCGCAGACCTCACTTGCTTCTTTCACAGTGAATCTGGCGATTACCCAACACTCCCTAGGTGGGTTGATTGGTGAAACCTCCCACAGGTTTGGTGCACAGAGGGCAGGGCTGCAAGGTGCATAACTCTCCCCTCTCCTTTCCTCTCCTCTTGTCTTCACTCCTCTCTGCTCCTTTCCTTTCGTCTTTTCTCTGCTCTGCTCCTCTGTTTCCTGCACCTCTCCCATTGCCTTCTGTCTGCTACTCTCCTCTCCTGTGTTCCTCTTTTCTCTCCTCTGCTCCTCTCCTCTCCTCTGTGTTCCTCTTTTCTCTCCTCTGCTCTTCTCCTCTCCTCTGTGTTCCTCTTTTCTCTCCTCTGCTCCTCTCCCCTCCTCTCCTCTCCTCTCCTCTCCCCTGTGTTCCTCTTTTCTCTCCTCTGCTCTTCTCCTCTCCTCTGTGTTCCTCTTTTCTCTCCTCTGCTCCTCTCCCCT
>JAODJU010000002.1:24852209-24895495 GCA_026776725.1 Gnathonemus echidnorhynchus | reverse complement strand
GCGGGGGGGGGGGCGGGGTTTGGGAGAGAAACTGGGCAGGAAAGCAGAAGGAAGCGCTGGAGGGCAGGAGTAGGTGAAGTTGGGGAGAAAGGACAAAATGGCAAAGTTAACTGTTAAAATCACACAAATTTACCTGCACTGTAAAATCCAGAGTAACCTGATAAAATATGAAATCTTGGAGCCCAAAGTGCTGGGTCTGATATTCTTGAAACTTATACAATATATGTGCACTATAGTACTGGATGCCTGACTTCCTGTATTTCAGCCATGGTCTGGATAAGAGCATCATGTAATGTGACCCTAAGGTGCCATGCAATGTACTGCACCTCACCTCACATTGAAACATCTCTCCCAACTTCAGATTTCGGTGAACATTTTCCGCACGCTACCACCCAGCGAGAATCCCGAGTTTGACCCGGAGGAGGATGAGCCGACCCTGGAGGCCTCCTGGCCTCACCTGCAGGTGGCGCTCTGTCATTTCTGCCTCACCTGCAGGTGGCGCTCTGTCGTTTCTGCCTCACCTGCAGGTGGCGCTCTGTCATTTCTGCCTCACCTGGAGCCTCGCACTGATAAGGCTGCCATCTTCCTTCCTCCATGTGTCTCCTTCCTTTTCATCTTCCCGTTCCACACCTTCCCTCACCTACTGTCCATCTTCATGTTTATATACGTCGACCTGCTTCATTTCCCTATATTTGCGTGTGCATGGGTGTGTGTTTCTGTATCTTTTTGTGACATTGATCCATGTCTCTCTCTCCAGCTGGTGTATGAGTTCTTCCTGCGCTTCCTCGAGTGCCCAGACTTCCAGCCCTCCGTGGCCAAACGCTACGTGGACCAGAAATTCGTCCTGCAGGTGAAGATGCCTTTCTCGAGTTCGTTCACCTTTGGTGTGCGGCTTCGAGTTCCGAGGATTAGAGAGGATGGAGGAAGCTGTTGAAATGCAAGTGTCTTTGCATGCGGTGGTCTCGGACCGGGTCAATCTAATCGTCCAACCCTCCGTGTCCTTGCAAATGGCCACCTGTGTCTGCGTGCGGCGTCCCTGCCCTGTGCGGCACAGCTACTGGAGCTGTTTGACAGTGAGGACCCGCGGGAGAGGGAGTACTTGAAGACCATCCTGCACCGTGTCTACGGCAAGCTACTGGGTCTGCGGGCCTATATCCGCAAACAGATCAACAACATCTTCCTCAGGTCTGTACCGTGTCAGCCGTGGTTCATTCCTGCCGGAAGCCTCCTTCTCAATGTGGAAAAGAATAGTGATATTTTATTCACCGCCTACGCCATCTTGCTCTCCATGAGGCCCACAGAGTCAGCCAGCATCCAATACCCCCTGGAGTCATCAGGTTGAATGACCTGGGATTCAAACCAACAACCTTCTGATCGCAGACACGTCTTAACCTGCTGAGCCCGGCGCCTCCCTCCGTTTACATGTATATCTGTTTTATAAATTAATTTGAGGGTGTCCCTCTCCGTGATTCCTATTCTTGTGCATTTATTCTTAGAACACATGTACTTGGCAGACACTCTGTCGCAGCTTCCTAGCAGGAGTACTGCACAATAAATGCGAAGACTACTGCGGGGTAGATATAAGTGCTGTATCTCTCATAGATAATTTATATTAGAAGGCAAGTAGCGGCTTACTAACCATGTAGTAATGCTTAGCTTATAGTACAGGCCTATACTTATAAACACCAAGGCTATTTGACTGGGATTTACTGGTAGACCTGATACTTAAGGGATACCTTCAAGAACTGATCCTGGATCAGCTGACCCTAAATCCTAATCTTAATCCCAGCTAATTTCTGCAAAAGAGGTCCTTAGACGGGATTAAACAGAAGGAACTGTTGGATGACTGTCCATTGCAGGGCATGCACACACACCAGGCAGTTCACAGGTCGCTGGTTAGCCTAAAAGCGTGTCTTTGGGCTGCATTAGGAATCCCATGCAACAGCGGGAGAAACTGTGAATTTCATACCCAGAACAGAGGTGGGATTCAGTTCTCTGGTGCTGGAGGCGTGAGGCATCAGTGGTACCCGCTGAGCCACCATACTGGCCGTTTGTGGTGTATTGGGCCCACAGCTAAGTAAAACAGGCCCAAAAGCACAAGAAGCCTAGGATGTATATAAATAAGTATACAGTCTGTATATAGCTGTGCCTCTCGCCTTAGGCACTGGAATAACACATTGTGTCAGCGTGCTTCTCTTCACACTTATGAATGAGGTTTTATCTGGTCTGTTTTCTGCTTCTGTCAGGGTGGGGTAGAGCTGTAATCTGACAGGGATTTATGCCCCCCCCACTGTACCCCTAATATATTTAAATGTCTTTTAATGAGTTGCACCCTCCAACCTTCAAATGAAGGTTGCACATCCTGGACGGGGTCACGTACATTCTCCCTATTCGTCAGACTATCCTGTCTCTACCGGAGGCGTGTTTTCCTATCGCCCAATGAGATGCTCCGTCTTAAGGACCCAGCATTTAAAAGCTCTGATCTGATTGGTCACACTGAAGCAATGAAGTGAAAGTCCTGCTGAAGGATTCGTGAGGGTCCCTCCATAAGCGTCCCTCTCTTTAGCTGGGCTGGGATGCTGTGTTTCTCCGTGCATCACGCGGAGCGGCTAACTCCAGCTCTGAGAAAGCGACTCCCTGGCTGATTTATGGAGCTGCGGAGCTTCACTGTCCTCCTGGAGGAGGAGTGTGTGACCGAACCTAAATGAGCCCCCCAGCTCATCCCCGCAGTCTGGCAAGTGTGCTGGCGGCATGACCTTGCTGGTCATCGTTAGGCCTTTAAATCAGTAGCAAACGAATTGTCCTTTAGCAAGACCGCTACAACTTCCTCCCGCCCTTGGCTCTGCTGTGTCTGGTATGTGTCCAGCCCGTAGGTGTGATGCAGTTACTATATGTCAGGGGTGGGCAATCGTATACAGAAAGGGTCGCTATGTATGTGGGTTTTCACTGCAACTCCTTAACTAGGTCACTAATTAGAGGACTGATTGGCTGAAGAGTCCTCACACCTGTGTTTGAACAGCTGACCTACAGGTTATCCCAAAAACCTGCATACACACCGGCCCTTTAAGGATACGATTGCCCACCCCTGCTATATGTCATTCACACCAAACAGCCTGAAGTGAAATTCTCTCCCTACGACGAGGTTTGGGGAAAGGGTCAGAAAGACGGGTTTGCTTTTTGGCTTGTTATTAACTGTATTGCTATCGTTTTGGCTCACCCTGCCTAATCTGCTTCTCCACTATGGTCCGATTGATTGCAAGATGCTTACAATCTGCATTGTGTGGTTCCAGGTTCATTTATGAAACTGAGCACTTCAATGGCGTGGCTGAACTTCTGGAGATACTGGGAAGGTAGGGATTTGTGTTTCTCCAAATTGCTGACGCTGTGGGAGAATCGTGCAGCGACTGGCCTAATGGTCCTGCACTTTACCGCCCGTGAGGGGAAGCTGCACTTCGGAGGGAATGAAGCTGTTGCATCGCAGTTTTTTTTCCCCCTATTTTGCAGCTGTGTGGTAGAGGGAGAGACAGAGACACGGGGAGAGGATGAGGGTGAGGAAGTGAGTCAGAGTGCCGGGGGGGATGGGGGGTTCACGGTGGAGTTTGCTGGTTTGTTCCATCGATGGTATTTATAGCACTAGTCACTCTCTCCCTCCGATATAAAAAGATCCTCCCTTTCCTGTGAGAGGGATTGGTGGAGAGACAGAAAGGAAAAGTAGAGAGAGATCAATCCCAGGAGGTACGGAGAACTGGGAAAAGGGGAAGGGGGATCGGATCTTCCTGGGGGGGGCATGAAAAGGAGGGAGGAAGCCAAGGAGAAGAGAGTCAGAATGCCTGGAAAGGATCTGGGGGGGGGTGTCTTATTTCAAGACTCCATCCTTTTATGTGTGGAGGTGGGCCAGAATCTGCAGTGGAAAAATAAGAGGAAGAGTGACAGCATGTGGATTTGCTCAGGAGTGAACAGGAGTGATGCGTCTGCAGCGTTTGCCATTTGTTCTCACTTCTGTCTCCGCTTCCCCGTACCTCACTCTCCCATCTGCTGCGTCCCAAAGCATCATCAACGGCTTCGCCCTGCCTCTCAAGTCAGAACACAAGCAGTTCCTGGTGCGGGTGCTGATCCCTCTGCACACGGCCAAGTCCCTCTCCATCTTCCACGCGCAGGTTAGTGCCCTGACAGTGAGAAGCACCGCGGCAGGTCGGACTGTTCCTCGTTAGTGCAGGAATATGATGGAGGCTCAGGAACACATTGGCTGTACCAGAGGTGGCCATTTCAGGTCCAGAAAGTAAAAATCCAGACCATGATTTACAACCAATCAGTTGAGCATAAAGAGTCACAATCACAGAATGCTCAGCTGGTTGGTCGAAACAAAATCTTGGTCTGGATTTGTACTTTCTGGACCTGAAATTTCCACCTCTGGGCTGTACCATGTAGACGCACTGAAATCCAGGTAGGAGGAAGTTAGGAAGCACATGCCCAGAGTGATCAGATAATCCATGTCAGGGAGGACACTGAGCTAGGACAGGATTTGTAAACTTTCATTTCAACTAAAAGGACCTAGATCTCACTTGTTGTAAGCTGATTGGCCCATCTCCTATAACCATGCATGTGTCATTGATGTCAATGTGAATTAGCTGGACAGAGGTGGAAATTTCCGGTCCAGAAAGTACAAATCCAGACCAAGATTTTGTTTCAGTCAACCAATTGAGTACTCTGTGACCGTGACTCTTTATACTGAACTAGTTGGTTGAAACAAAATCCTGGTCTGGATTTTAATTTTGAACCTGAAATTTCCACCTCTGCAGCTAATTGAGTCTTGCAATCAAGAAAACAAACCAGTCAAAATGCAAGAATAAGTGAACTATTAGCCAAGTACAGGAACCTGGAGTAGCTCAAACTTCCTCCCTGACATGGATTGTCTGGTCACCCTACACATGCATCAATAGATGGAGTGTAAAGTAGAATTAGATACAGGCGTTACATGTTTCAGGAAGACAGAAGTATGCAGCATTGTTTCAAAACCACACGTGTTTGGCTTACCCTAAGTTCCTTAGGTGGCCCCTCACCTTAACATTGCAAAATAGCAGCTAAAATATGACATTATCTTGGAAGTAAATCAAATATAAAAATATGGCAATATTTGTCCAGCCTTCCTGGACATTATTTAAGTCACATATAGTACTTCTTTGAAGTTGCCCTCTTTTCATGAAAGATTCCTTTTCAAGATAATTCTTTTGGCACAAGTAAGTGATAAGAAGCTTGCAGCAGTTTGTCCAGATACAAAACAGTTTCGTGATTTTGATTATTCAGTCTTTTTAGATAAGTAACGTGCTAAAAGAAATATTTCTATTTCTTGACTTTGGACTTGGACTTTAACGGATAGCATGGGTATTCCTGAGGCTGCAATGCTATCTACATTTGACCTGATCCGTTTAGTCATGGTGCGAGTGATGTTACGCAATACTCAGCTCTACAGTTACACAGATTCAGTGTTAGCACTGAAAAAAGGTAAAAGTCATATGTTTGCGTTTGCATCAGCATTGACCAATCAGTAAGGAGCTTTGGTATATAGAGTTTCTGTGTGCAAAAATATCAGCTTACCCTATTTTGGAGAGTTACTGAAGAACTTAACAATGATATTAAGGAAACAGCAAAGATATGGGTGAAACCTGAAAGGGAAACACAGAGTAATTCTCATCCACACTTGAGTTATGAAAATGCCTTTAAGGTTATATTACAAAATTCTTTACCCGCTTTTGTTCCAACATCTAGCCAACTAGCTAGTTAGACTTATGAGGTGACTGCATATTGCATACTGGTTAAAAATGGAACTTTCAGGAATGGGTTTATGTCACACGTAGGTGGATAACAGTGGAATCTTAGGTAATCACTGCGCAACATGTGCGTAGGAATAAGCAGAGCAGAGAAAGGACAGAAACCCTCGTCTGGGACACACATCCAGCATCTGTAAGTCAGTCAGTGTCTATATTTACTTCCTTTAAAGGTCTATCAGAGGCACAGAAATGTGTGAAATGAGTTTTATACCAGAAGCCGTGGGGTCATTCTGGGTCTGGAACTATTTTTTTTTCCATTTTTGGCACGGTTTTTCCATTTGCATGCTTAACATGTTCACTGAGCAGGTGTTAACACTTCCTGTTTTGTGACTCTCTGTGTAAAATTTCCAAGTGACCAGTTATCAAGTGATATGAGGGGTCATTATATTTGATATGGCAATTACAGGCCACAGAACCAGATTTTAAGGCATTTTGACAAAAAGAAAGTGAGGGAGATTAGGGCAACTTCAAGGCTGATCCAAGCACAGACTCATATTTACACTGAAAAAGAGAAACATAAAATCATATTTATATTGAAGCTGAAATATGTTTAAATTGAGCCTAAGAGGCATGTTTACATTGAAGCTGAGAGACAATGATTGAAAATATCATTGTTGTCTCACAGCTTTCAATGGAGAGTATTTTAAAATAATCTAGTGCACCTTCAGAAAATGGGTGCTACTGATCACATTTTTATAACAGCTAACCAGGGAACACTACTAACCTGGTTCACCAGCAGAGGAAAACACTGTGTTGGCAAAATTAATTTAGGGAGCAGAAGAATTAAACAACCTCCATCCATTCATCCATCTTCAGTCCTCTTCTTTGTGATACGGGTCACATTATTAAATAACTTGCTTATCAAATTTTTTTATTATTTTAATTCTGATTCATTTAGTATGCGAGAAGAGCTGGAATAGCTGATTATATGTGGAAGGAAAGTACAATTACGTATCTTTTTATTACCAAATATTTTCTGTATAATTTCTTGTAATCATCCTGAGTGCAGTTTTTATAAATATTATTTTTATAAGATTTTTAAATATTATAAGAGAACAGTATTTAATAGTTCTCTGTTTCAGAAAAACACATGGTATTGTAGTCATTATTTGTTCTGTGTTGCTTATTTATTTGTTTTATATTTATTTAGCAAATGCTTTTGTCCAAAGCAATTTATAAGTGAGGCAAATACTACATTAGTGAGACAAATATTGCATTACATTAGTACATTACTACATTAGTGATTGAAAGGGATTGTTTAAGTGCTATATATTCACCTGATTGTAGCTGGTAAAAGAATGATGGCATTTGTCGATAATGTTTTTGTTTCTCATTAGTGGTTACCATAACTTTACACTGGACAAGAAGTAACGGGAAAAGAATGGACGGTAATGTACATAGAGTCCAATAGCTGTCATGCTCATTTTTGGTCATTAGAGGGCGTATATGAGTAAAATATCAGCATCGATGATGACAAACAGGATTTCTCCACTGTGCTCCACCATAAATCACAGGCATTACCAATGTGATTTATTACCTGTCAGCTACAGTCGCCCAAAACCTCCAGAAGGGTCATGTGTCCTCGTTTGCACTGTAAGATGGAGAGCGAAGTAAAATGGCAGCATAGAACAAATAAATAAAAGGAAATGAAGATAAGTTTTGACTGTGCGGGAAAAACTAATGAGTTTTAAATTAGTGTCCTATGTGACTTTATCAGGGAATAGTGAATTTAAACCCTCAGTCCTCTGCAAAGAGATGGCAACAGCTAGTGCCTGAACTCTGATTTGCAGCATTCATTATTTATTTTTCAAAGATTTATCATGAATGTAAAAATAAACTACATTTCCTCTATGCAAATACGACGGACGTTTATTTAGCGATTTTGTTATTTTGTAATTATTTTTATGGGTATTTGGCCGGTTCTGCTGAATAGATGTGACCGAGGAGTAGATGTGACCGAGGATTCTGAAGCAGCCCCTCTGGAGACGTGACTCTCCACTGCAGATGTTTTAGCAAACTGCTAAAATCCGGACTCATAAAACTGTTCATTTCCCCACCGTTCTTCTTCACACTGTCGTGGCAAAACCCCACTGGGAGTGAGATGTTACATAAAGAATAAATTGTTGGATTTGGTTTTTTGGTGGTATATATATATACACCGTGTGCTGTGCCCCCCCCCTGGGCAGCACAGCTCTCTGAATACACCTGTGTGTTACCATGTGCACGTGTGCGGTCTGTGTGAGTGTGTGTCTGTATGTGTGTGTGTGTGTGTGGATATGGGTGTGTTTCTGTGTGTGTCTGTATGTGTGTGTATAAGGGTGTGTGTGTGGATATGGGTGTGTTTCTGTGTGTGTCTGTATGTGTGTGTGTGTGTGTGTGTATATGGGTGTGTGTGTGTTTGTGTGAATATGGGTGTGTTTCTGTGTGTCTGTATGTGTGTGTGTCTGTGTGTGTGTGTATATGGGTGTGTGTGTGTTTGTGTGGGGGTGTGTTTCTGTGTGTGTCTGTATGTGTGTGTGTATATGTGTGTATGTGTGTCTGTGTGTGAGATATCCCATTTCCATCATCATATTTACGCCGCTGTGAGCGTGTACCCGGTGCGTATAATTATTGTGCTGATCTGGTATATGAGCACTCTCACTGGGCTCTGAAGCCACAGCGTGGCCTACATTTCCCTGCTCCCCCCACTAGCACCCCCTCCATGTATTATTCAACTCATGCCCCCCAGTAGTATCCCATCCATGTATTATTCAATCCATAGACAACAGTACGTGGGAGTTGGGGGAGGGGGGTGTAAAAATATTTATGTTTTTCAAGGGCACCCAGAATTAAAAGAAAATGTAATTTTCTGCAAGAAAATTAAACACAGATTTGATCTTGGAGAATGTACCCCAAAGCCTCAAGTAATTAACTAGGTGGGCAGGAGAACAGCAGCCGCCACTAGGGGGTGACTTATGAACTTCAGATGAACTGGGCTTCCAGGTCATCTGAGGAGGTAGGGAATGAGGGGAGGAGCCGTACCCGACCTGTGACACCAGCATGGGTCACCGAATCCTGCAGGCGAATAGTGGAGTTGCAGTGACTCTCTGATTATGTGAATTGTTAAATTGTGTGTGTGTTTGGTAATTCATGGTTTGTTCCTGGTGGCCATTGTCATTTTGCTCCACTTCGGTTTTCTGGAGAACACATTACACTGAGTGATATCATTATAAAACTATAAACACTAATGATTGTGCTGAAAAATGATGAACTAGTTATATACTTGTATCATCCTGAAAGGGCTCTTTGATGCCATGTTCTATATTGAGGTCTGTAATGCCTCTGATTTGAATAGCTGTCACAGTTATTCTTTAAACATCAGCATGGATTAAGATGCAGAAAAATGGCTGTTTTCAGACCCCTCCTCTGTACCTTTATATCCTCCTGGATTCCCTGGACTTTAAGCTGTCAGCTCCTTAATCAGCACTCCCTTCATCAGTATCATTGTCCCAAACCAGAACTTTCATTGTTCACACGCAGCCTGTTTAATCTTAGGCTAATGCTCATTTAAACTAAAAAAAACTAAAAAATTCCTGTAGCTCTTTGCTCTGCTTTTTGTTCTGCAGAGAAGAACCATCCCTGCCTATTTTTTTTCAAGGAATCAAGGAATTACTCTAGAACTTGTTAAAGGCCCAGCTCACAAGCTAGGAAGAGAGTTACATCATCCTTTCTGATGTAAACACACATGCAGTCGTTGCAGTGCCTGCTCGCCATGGCGACGATTGTGGGGTGCAGTGCACTGCAGTGCAGTGTACTCGCAGTGACCTCTCTCAGGATTTCCTTTGTGGTCTGGTGGGTAACCTTAAGGGGACGGGGGGGGCCTTGCAGGTCCAGTGTCAAAGTGTTCTCATTCACTGGAGCCAAAATGGCTCCGTCTGCTGTTACCTTTGTAGTACTAATCATTGTACGTTTATAAAAAAAGAAAAAATCCTTTACTATACCATCATCATGTATTATGTGTATGGGATGTATATATCTATAGCAAGACAGTCGGTACTAAAAGAAAAATGCATGTGATTAGGTTTTTTTAATTGCAGAAAGCAGATATTTTTATATTGATATTTCACTGTGTTTCTTTTCTTTCTATGAACACACAGGAGAGTAGATAAGCTCAGCTAAAAACATATTCACAAGCCCGCATATACACTGGGGAACTTTATTCAGCTGTTATTCCTGTTACTTTTTTTAATCCAAGTGTATGATATTTGTAGCATTCTATAATTGTTTAAAAACATAACCGCCAGTAGTAATTTTTTAAGCGAAATGCCAAAAATGCTAGGCGTCTCCACAATTTCGGTAACTGGTGTATGTGTACAGGCTGTCACCGCAAACGAAAAGCAGATACGAAATGAAACCAACAGAAGTGGTTGCTACCCTTGTTATCAACACGACCCTTTTAATCGCTGTCGTGAGCTTTCTAAAGAGCCCAGGAAATGAGAGACTATGGACAGCTGATATAGACAGTACTCTGCCCCCTTTTAATTTAAATTTAAGGAAAAATCAGGGCAAGCTCTGTGTACTGTACAGCAGCTCAGTCTTCTTCATGTTTTGCCACAAATAAATTAGCCTTTAGTGACATCTGAGGAATGTGATTTCGTCTTGCCATCTGTGGACAGATTAGAATCCTCACCCAGGCAGGAACACACATTGGCTGAAAACCCAACCAGGGGCGTACTTACAGATGAATGGATAGGGGGGCTGACAGCAAACTGTTCATGTCTTAAGCCAGTTAATATGCATTTATTTGGGGGAGTTAAAAAACAATTTAAGGGGCTCTAACAACACCCCTGGACCCGACAAAGTGTCCTTTTGTTTATGGCAGTGTTCCCCAAATCAGTCCTTGGGGACCCACAGGCAGTCCAGGTTATTGCTCCTTCCCAGAGAGCTGGTAGGGAGCAAAAATGTGGACTTTCTAGCAGGGAGCTTGGAGGGAGCAAAAATGTGGACTGACTGTGGGTCCCCAGGACTGGATTGGGAAACACTGGCTTATGGTGAATCTCCATTTACAAAGCCGTGCCTGCTTACTTATTTCAGCTGGCGTACTGCGTCGTCCAGTTCATGGAGAAGGACGCAACCGTCACAGAATATGTAAGTCCCATCCACCCACTCAACACTGCTCGCACTGGCTTACACTTCCCGGCTTGTGCAACATCCAAGTATTGCTGTTTTGAGACCAGAGCCACTGTTTCCATTAAGAAGCTAGTTGTGCTATTCTGGGGGTATCATGTAACACTGTTATACATTAAAATGCAGTGCATCAGGTCGCTACTGCAACTGCTGCTGTACAAATTGCCTTCATACTATAATGGCTGCAGCAAAGTACATTGTCCAAGGGGGTACCTGCTGGGACCCAAGAGGGATTTTAATTCCCAAGTGCAGACAGGTACAGGTCTACACGGGAAACTGCTGTTCGACGCCATATTGATTCTGTTCCCCTTGTCAGATAATCCGCGGTTTGCTGAAATACTGGCCGAAGACCTGCACCCAGAAAGAGGTGAGAAAACTGGAGGAAAGTAGGCCAGTTCATACATACATGTGAAGGTGCTGGTGGCAGGTATGGATGAACAGCTGAAGCTAAACCAGGATAGCCAGGCCATTATTCAGATGGTTTCCGAAGAAGTACTATGTCTATTTTTAATATACAGTAGAGGGGTTTACTGATGTACAGTACTGCGCAAAAGTGTTAGGCAGTCAAAGTAAAAGTTTAAAGCTGTTTATCTGGGTAGTAAGTGTATGTGTCTGAACAAAAAAAAAAAGTTTAATATTAGAACATATGCAAATGAATAGCAGCACAATAAAAATTGGAATTTCTTCTCTTCTCAACTTATTGATATCTCATTGGATGGCTAGGAGAACATTGCCTCAGTTCCCAAAGCTCTCCTCAGTGGCACCTCAGCCCTTCGATATATATGTTGTTAGTTATTTAATAAATTTAGTTAGTTTAAAAAGTCAGCAAGGTACTGATTAGCCAAACTGGGTGTGCTAGCGGTCGAGTCAAAAAATACATGGGTGTGTAGTAGTGATGGGCGTATGAACCTTGAACCATTTGCTGTATTTATTGACCCCACTAGATGGTGCTCTTGGTTTGCTTTGGTGCATGCTTTGAGCTCTAATATGATGTGAGAGCACCATCTAGTGGGGTCAGAAAATACAGCAAATGGTTTATAAAGCTTCATTTACCCATCGTAGTGTATAGATGCTTATTGCAAATACTAATATTGTGACTTCAGGAGAGGTTTTGAAATGGTTAAGCTAACACTTTGATAGACATAATAGTTTACCCTAATATGAAGATTATTTATTTATTATGAACCTTTTTATTGGGTTTTCAAAGTAACCAACATTTACAAAATAGTTGTGAGCATGAAGATCATTTAAATATCATTTTCTCTGGCTGCCTAAGACATTTGCACACTACTGTACATCAGTATAAGCAACATGTACACGCATGTGAACCACATCCCTAAGCAGGCACCTCTGGTAGCTGTTGTATGTGTCTGGCTCTTTTTCTGGGTTGCTTACAACCACAGTTCTGAGTTACTTTGTATTCAGTGGAGTGCAGCTAGTTCACCTTGTCATTTTGATCAGCAGCCTTAAAACACTGATGACCGTATGGGGAAAAACTTGATGACAGATATATTTTGGGATGCTCGCAAGTCTAGACCTTCACGCAGGTGTGAGCTGATGTACTGCCTCTCATGGTGAGCAGGTGATGTTCTTGGGAGAGATGGAGGAGATCCTGGATGTTATCGAGCCCTCGCAGTTCATCCGGGTTCAGGAGCCGCTCTTCAAGCAGATTGCCGCCTGCATCTCCAGCCCACACTTCCAGGTCAGAGATGACGGGCAGATCCTCATATGTGTCCCCCTAACCCTTTCTGTTCCACCTCCTCTTCAGCTCTGCCACTTCCTGTACCTTGATTTTGTTTTGTATAACTACACCAGGCGTACCCTTTCCTGGAGTGACATTTAATCTCTGCTATCCACCTCCTCATTATCTCCCCCTTCTCCACAGTTCTCCTTCCTCCTCTTTTCTTCATTCTGTCTTTCCCTTATCCAACCTCTAAGGCCAAATTCAGCATGTCTTTGGTGCATCAATTGCATTTCTGCATCTCGTTGCTGTCAGATGGAAAAAAACTCCAAAAAATCCATTATTTCAGGAGTGTGGAAAAACAATCATTTTCTCAAAAACTATTTAATAAAATAAACCCAAAACAACATAATGAGACACCCTTAGCATCATAAATAGAAACCAGCCTTTACACCGCTGTCAGTGAACAGTTGAATGTTTTTAATAGACTTAACTGGATTGTTGTCAGTGAGGCAAATATGTCAGTGTCTGCAAGATACAAACTAATCTTGCTTTATATTTACAGTTATCGATGATGTTAGTTAGCTAGTTCATTTGCTATCAGTGTTAAGTTGTTAAAATTAGTGAAATAAAAGTGTAGTAATCCCTATAAATGACTAGCATAAATACAAATGTTTACGACAAACCTAAAAACTAGTTCAATAGATGAATTCATGAATTCATGAAACTTTTCTTTGGTCAATTGGATGTCAAACACTATCAGCAGACAGAGGAGAATGTGCATTTTCTGTCTATAGTATAAAGTCACAATAATCAGAAAGTGGATTTTCATTGGAGAGTGACAACATATTAGCAGAGCTTTCAAAGTAGTGACCAAGCTGGAAGGGATATGATCAGGAGATTTAAATAAGTTCAGCATTTCTCTTGAATAAATATGCCAAATGAGCCTATTTAGGCAGCACTTCTCATGACTTAGGACTGCAGCTGTTGAGCAGCTCCTGGCCCCCTTTCTCGGAGGACATCAGTGGGCCGCTCTCTTACCCCAGGTGGGACTGCCAGGTCCTCAGTGTCACATTCCCTTCACCCCCCCCAGGTCGCAGAGCGGGCTCTGTATTTCTGGAACAATGAGTACATCCTGAGCCTGATCGAGGAGAACTGTCAGGTGATCCTGCCTCTGGTCTTTGCTACACTGTACAGAGTCTCCAAAGAGCACTGGAACCAGTGAGTCTATCTCCTGTCACCGAGCAACACTGCACAGTTTACACCCCACTTTCAGTAGATCTTCACTGAGCTGATTGAAGATCTGTGCTCAGCTCACGATAGTGATTGACATGGACATTGTTTGCCTACGAAATCTATTTACATTGGTTGAAATTCTTCACATGTGCTTTTCAGTCATAAAATTCCCTCTTCCTTTGCTCACTGTACCCAGGACGATTGTGTCTCTCATTTACAATGTGCTGAAGACCTTCATGGAAATGAACAGCAAGCTTTTTGATGAGCTCACTGCCTCTTACAAAGTGGAGAAACAGAAGTGAGTTTGCGTACGTGTGAGAGAGAGAGTGAGTGGATTAGGTTTGTATTACATTGTAGGGACTAAATGCCCCCCACAATGTGAATAAAACCCGTTATTTTGACATTATACGGACAATTTTTCAGGTCCCCACAAAGATCTGAAAATCCAATCAAAAAACTAAACACGCCTTAAGGTTTTTATGTTGTTTTATGCTTATGGTTTGGGCTGGGTAGGGGTTAAGGTCATCATGTTGGGGTTACAGTTTTCCCCATAGAAATGAATGGAGAGTCCCCACAAAGATATAATTACAAACCTGTGTGTGTTTGTGTGTGTGTGTTAATTACACTTCCTGTTCATGTAGGAAGTTCCAACAAATGCAGAAAGAATTTGTTTAACGGGTACTTCTGTATGCATTAACGTGAGACTGAGCCGGTTGTGTGGGATGTAATATTCTGCAAAAGCATGTTTCTATGTATGGATCTGTGTTGCATGTAAGTGTTACTTGATTTCTTGTCCTCACACAACATTAAATAATAAAGGACCTTACAAAGATGTCCCCGCATGATACACTCTGAACTTTTAGTGGTAACGCCTTACTTGATATGGCACAAATACCTAGTAATAACTCAGTTACTACTGAAGTACAAATCATGAACAAATATAGTTACTGTCAGATAAAAGATGTCATGATTCATAAATGATGGACAAATTTGAGATCAGTATTTCACATGTGTTATTCATTATTTATTCCTTCATTAGTTCCTCCAGTATTTCACAAGGTTTACAGAATTAGATATAGTAAACATAGTAGCTACTTGAGATCAATATGACATTAATGATGAATTAACATGAGATCAGTATGTAACTAAGACTTTGTGATTAATTAAGACATAAGTAAACATATAATACTATATTATTTGTGCCTTGTCAAGTAAAGTGTTACCCTTTTAGTTTATTGTCATCTCTTTTCGAAACATCTTTTCAATTTTGTGAATGTGGAGCAACAGATGATGTGTTGCTCTGTGAAGTTTGCGAAGACCCCAGAAGAACAAATAACGTGTTTGCGTGTGTGTGTGTATTTGCGTGTGTGTGTGTGTGTGTGTGTGTGTGTGTGTGTGTGTGTGTGTGTGTGTGTGCGTTTGTGTGTGTGTGCACGTGGCCTTCTCCTGTCAGGGAGCTGAAGCGGGAACGGGAGCGGGCCGAGCTTTGGCGTTCCCTGGAGGAGCAGCAGGAGAGGAGGCTGATCAGCATGCGAGAAGCCTGCCACAATCAGAGGAACCTACAGGAGCGGCCCAGCCCAGCCCAGCCCAGCCCAGCCCAGCAGGACACTGCACCCAGCAGCAACAGCGCCACCTAGGGCCAGAGCTGTACTTTTACATAGGAACTTCCCTTCAAACACTGCTTACCACAGGGATTAGCCTCAGAACAGCATGACTATATTTAGTCTCCCACACACACACACACACACACAGAAATGATGCTGCACAAACACACAAACATAGATATGCACAGACATCCAATCAGATCTACACACAAATGTACACATAATTAAGCATATGAACAAGATGTTTCATACTGATACAAACCTTCAGTTACACTATTGAATTTCTTCATATTCGTGCAACTGTCCCAAGCATTCCATCACTGGAAGGTTATGCCCTCAGACACTGAGAAACCCAAGCCTAACCACACATGAGAGGCATGCATGTTGGAAAACTACATACACATCGACTGACACGCAGACACACAGGTGCAATGAAACTGGTATTGAACACCACAGTGGATTCCAGTTAATCTTGGATCCAGCAAGGCCCCGATTAAGAACCACCAAAAGTTAGCATTTCCTTTCTCCAGAAAAAGAGGAATGATGGTAATGATGATGAAGAAATGATCAAATAATACAATTCATACTCCTACTTCTAATATTACTAGTTTTTATATATCTATGAATAGAGTATGACCATATGACCAAGGAAAACGTGGTACGACTGGTGCAGTCATACGCTGCTAGACTGAAATTACGCTAATGTACGAATGATTTATTGTAGTTCCGTCATATTCTCAGATGGGATGAGAAACCATTATTTCAGCAATATTAGTTTTCAACACGTCAAGGTTTTTCGCAGTGGGTGGAAATGGGCAAGCGTGAGGTCTGTACTGTCATTTAGTATGTCTGTCTACATTCATTTAATGCTGAAACCGTTCGGGTGCATATTTTGTTTTGTTTTTTTTTATCTTGAATTTTATATTTTCGCCTTATTGTTTCTGTTTTGTTTAATTTAAATTTGTGGCCCTTGAGGAGAAGGAGGGTTGTCAGTGTTTGTATGTGCATTTGCACAATTAGTTGTGCACACACACCTGTGTGCATGATTTGTCTATATGTTGGAGGTGGAAGTATGAAAGTTTATTTGTGTGTTTGTGTGTGTGCGTGTGTTTGAGGGATCGTGAGAAGGCATGCTGATTAAAGACAGAGTGGAATGGAACACTGGACGGCTGCGGGGGTGGGGGGAGGGTGTGTCGCTGTCACTGTGGTGCCCCCAGACTCGTACTTTCAGAGACCACAGTTGGAATTATAACACTATGATTGTGCTTTAAGCTTCTTGAAAACTGTAGCTGCTAGTAGCTGGTTTCCAGTACCAAACCACCATTCCTCAACATCTCTGACCTGCGTTCCTGTTCACTTTGCATCTCGTACACACACCCTTTTCTGACCCACAGCCCATTTGGGTCAAACTGCTGGAATGATGACTATTTATTTATAGACCAGAAGTAATTGTAATCAGCTCAGAGACAGCAATAATACGAGACTCTACCAAAACATGGAGGTACCAATAGCATAGCAGAACCAGAGATTAACACTCCTCTGGAATTTCAATTGCGTTGCAACATGGCTTGGTATTTTGGGGACAATCAGCCTTGAATGAATGTGTCAAAAGGTGACTTAATTAGGAAAAATATTTATTATTGAATATATTGAAAAAAATGACTGGAATGGTCTTTTTTTGTATGTCAGTTTTTGTTGGCCAGAATTCACATACAGACACTCAGGGTCAGATTGGCACATATGCATGTTCCGATTTATTCAGAAAGTGGTAGGAAATCTTAGTCGGGAGTGATTTCAATATCACCATTATTTACCTGCTGTAGACGGACTAGTTTTCTTCTGTACTGAATTAGACAGTGAGTGATGTATATAGCCTAATGCCAGATAGCCTGCTTTTGTACGGTTCGGGACCAGTATATAGAACTGTGTGTGGGCTGGGGGGGGGGGGGAGGTTTGGGGTTTTAAAGCAATGACAGAGAAACTGAATGGCACTTAAGGCGGCACCAGTGTGTTTAGACTGGGCAGTAAAGTCACACAGTGTATCTTTACTGGTGTTTTCAGCAGTTCCACCTTTGCTCTGATTTTGTTTGTTGTAAACAAATTGCATATTCTGGTGATTTCCTTCCCTGTATGTGTACCAACATCTGTCCCAAAGTTTTGCTTTTTGATGCTGTCTCTCATTCGAAGTAATGGGGACCCACTGTTCACTGTGGCCACGTTCAGTCTGCTTCTTACATAATTTGTTTTCATTGAGCTAATTAATACACTTATCAAATTAACATAAACGAGGATCACCCAAAATGCACTTGGGATTCTAGTGATGTTATTGGCCGTGTTCAGCAAGCATATTGGAACGCTTACTGGTTCAGCCAGGCCTGGTACAAAGAACAACTCACAGTGTGCAAATAAATAATAGAAGATACACGTGGAATGATACAGAGAAAAGTATGACTTAGACATTTCACATATTTATGTCAGTTACTCATTGTACACAGCTGTTCATGCTGTATCATAACAGTGCATTTCTTCCCATAAGGCTAAATTTGAAAAGCTGTCAGATGATTTTATTAAACACCTCAGTCAACGCTGATTTTTATGAGGTCATGTGAGCTAAATAAATATATAAATAAATAAAAACCAGCGAAGACAGTGGGTCCCCACAACTACTGTGAATCATCGGTGTGTATAAGGTTGTCGATACTGAACGTACACCTTTGATTTTTCACATTAGCGATGCACCCATCTGGCCTGGTGCTCCACACATACAGTTACGAGCTCAAAGTCTGATCAAAGGCAGAACGTGCTAGAATGACACCAACGGAGGAAATGAAGAGTATGTGGACAGCGCAGGGCCACTGACTGGAGGTCTGGGACCTGCTGGGGGCTGAGCCTAATTGACATGAATGCTCTTAGAAGGTTACTCCCACCTTAAATAATACCTTAAAACTGTCAGAGAGCTTATTTATAGTGCTGAGGCCGGGATTTATTATGGTCCCCGCCGATCGCATGAACATGTTTTGTTTCGTGACAGAAACCCATAACGCCCCTTTTCTTCTCTTCATATTCTCATGCTGCACCATGAGCTACTTCTGACCACGAGTTACACCGAGTTACCATGAGTTACACTGACAACATCTACAATAAATTACTATTTTTAAAGCGCGACGTTTATTTTATCGACTGGCTTCTAGTCGAACTGACGGGGTTGGCTCCCAGCTGCTTGTTAACAGGCAATGTGCTGTCCACAAAAACTCAAGTTTTGACCTATCTTCTTTCCTTTATAGCATATCTTTGTGTATTTTTGTTTATCTTCCTTCATTTTTTTTTACTGCCTCATCTATTGTTTCATTATTTACATAGTTTGTAGTTTAACTTGATGCTTCAAATAATATTACCCTGGGAGACTAAAGATCTTTGACACGTATTTATGTAGCTTTTTTCTTAGAGCAATATTACTATCTTGCTTAAACGAACTAAAACAGTACCACACTTGATGTAAAAACCAGTACCCTGAGGCCCAGTGAAGAAACATTTTATAGGGGTGTCCAATATCACGTTGTCTTTCCTGGAGTTTTATTTCAATTGTCCTGTCTTCGTATTATTTCATCTTTGATTCCCCCTGCTGTTTGCCTTTTTCTTTTATCTCTTCCAGAAGCAAAATGTATGAATGACCAAAACGAAAAGTACGGATAAATTAAAGGAAAATCATTTGTTCTCACTAGATGAGAGACAGCTGCACCTTGCTTTTGTTGCCTGTAGTGGAACCCAGCCTCTTCGGCGTCGTTTTATTTGTTTTTCTACACTAAAACCTCGTTCAAACAAGAGCTTCTGTAACTAGATATATCATGTTTTAGCTACAATTTCTGGCGGAAAAAAAATAAAACCGAGAGAACGAAGAATGTTTTATTTAACGAAGAAACAATAAAACTTGTCAATTAAAATAAAAGCGAATGTTCTTTTTAAGAAGTGCACGTTTTGTGTTTTTTTAACAGTCGTTTATTTAGTGCAATTATTCAGCTCAGTTTTTTCATGTGAATTTATTTTGATTTATTTTGTTTAACTTTACGTTTCGGTGTACAGTGAATATATATAAATGAGATACTCTGTATTTTTTCATTTGACTAACAACTTAGGTATTTAGGTTCGCTGTAGGCAATTCAGGCAGTTCTCACAATATAGTCATTTTCTATTGGATTTGCTACATTTAATTGCATTTTTATTTTTAATTGCTATGATGTCATGGTTCATGTCCTTTAAATAGGGATAAAAACAACAACGAAGACCTTCCATAGAGACATATCTTCTGACAGGCAAAGCGGGTCTCTGAATTATCACTGAATCTGAAGTTCTTTTAAAAAGGTAAGTTTACATTTGGCGATTGTAGTTTATTAGTTCAATTTTTGTCTTTTCTTATAGGGTTTAAAAAATACGGATTACAGAAGTACTACTTATAGAAAGGGGAACAGCGTCACCTAACAGCATATTAAAGATGATATATCACGGTATACGTCATTTTTTTAGGTTGTGCTACTCAAAAATGTTATTACAGTAAATAGAGGTATTTTCATTCAATCCATTCAACCGCTGATGATTAAATAAGATTTAAGGATTGTCCAATCCATCAGCAATCCGTCTGATTCAAGCCGTCGTCCGGGTTCACTTAACTTGAAGTTGCACCGCTGACCACTAGGTGGAGAGCCGCGTGAATGTTTTCTTTTCAACTCGCATGAAAGACATAAAAAGGGCATGATGTTTATATGTAGTATTGTGTTTGTGTGTGTCTATAAATGTTCTAATAAAATTATAATAAATTATATAAACGTTATAAATTCATATATACTGAATTATGATATCCGTAAGACTTAAGGAAACGGTGTTATTAGGTGCTGTGAAGTGGATATATATAGACAGCATTCCTGAAGAATGTTGGTAAGGCTAATACTGCTGTAATGGTAAGCTGTGTGAGGCTTCGCTGTCCCTCCCTCCTCTGTTAGAATGCAGCGTCGCTCCTGTTCCTTCTTCTTCATCCTCTTGCTGGGCACTGGGACCCTTTCCGTCACTGTGACCCTGGAGACGTTCCGTGGCTGCGCCGTGCGCCAGTTCTCCTTCCTGGCCCAGAAGCCGGGCTGTCGAAGTCTGCGCATCACCACCGAGGCGTGCTGGGGTCGCTGCCACACCTGGGAGGTGAGATAACGCGCAGCGCCCCCTGCTGGTCGACAGACCTCCTTTTTTTTGACTTTCCTTATTTGTGTGAGCGTAAGGGGCGATTCTATGATGTGGCCCTTAGGGGAGTCAAATCAGCCCCCTTGAAAATTCAGGACACCCCCTCCCCCCAGTTAAATTTGCCGAGTGGGGAGTACAAAGCGTATTGAAAAATATGGGAGAATTCACTAAATGGTTTGTAGGACAAATTACTTTTCAGGGTAGCATAGACATAAATTCAGCCCCCCTAAATAGAGTCTAGAACCACCTCTGGTTAGTGTACATTTAGTATCTATTCCCTGCAGTCTTTGTTAGCTTTGAAATCAGCATCTCATTTTCATGCTTGTTTTGTGAACACCTTGCTTTGCACTGGTGCTCCGTTAGTGATGCCTGACTCACAGGACCTGCTATGCTCTATGCACAAGACACCCGCTTCTCTTCCATGTTGTTCCACGCCTGTGGGGCTCCACAGAAGCCACTCCCAGAGCCTCCCTACATCCAGAGGCATCACCGCGTCTGCACATACAGCCGCATTCGGTACCTGACGGCCCGCCTGCCCTCCTGCCCGCCTGATGTCTCGCCCCTCTATCCCTACCCACTGGCCCTGCAGTGCGACTGTGCCGTTTGCTCTACCCAGGACACAGAGTGCGAGACCTTCTAAGCCTGGGTTTCCACGGGCCACGGGGCGGGAATACAGGAAGACCCAGTACAGCGCAGCTCGGCCTGGGGGGAGCAGCTCAGACACAGCAGACGTCGCCTGTAAGCGGGTGGTTTAATGCTCACCAGCAGGTCGTAGGTACACAGCCGTGGAATGAGACTCTGCTTTTAAATGCCTAAACAGTCGGGTGACTTTCATTAATCTAGCAGTATGAGCCGTTCAGTGTAAAAATGTCAGCTTTTCATGCTTTTCTGTATAACCATTAGCTAAGCAAATGTGATGTAAGCACAGAATAACACTCCCAAGGTGACAATTAAGCTTTTATTTTACACAGTGCAGTGATTACAGCACACATAGAGGGCAGCAGAGAGTCCTGCAAACTCCCAATTACAGTGTGTAGCCCCACTGATCAGTCCCATCTCTTGTGCCTATCAAAGATCTAGATTTGACTCTCTTTTCAGTTAACACCATATCTTTGGCACTTGAGTCCTCAAAATGTTACGCTTATAAATGTAAAGTGCACACATTCTTCCATCACTGATGACATCGGGCAGTGGAATGAGATTGACAGCAGAGTTTGGAGAACAGGGAAGACATGGCGTGTGTCTGCTGGGTATCTCTGACGCTCTGGTAGCCAGAGGCACCCGCAGGCCCAGCTAAGTGTGTAACACCAAAGCTCTTATGGGATGGCTGTTCTGTATATGTATTCACACATATGCACTGTTACAACAAAACTGAATCAATATGAATAAAAAGTGTTTTAATCTTTCTTTTTGCATTAGCTTTCCCTGTCCTCTGTGTCTCACTCTATCCATGTACAGAATCCTGCAAATGCTGCATCTACACATTTTTCAGGACCTTTTCATACTAAACCGTGCCTGACTGTCAGTATGTAACGAGAAGGCTAAGTTAAGTTAAGTTAAGTTTATAAAGCTAGGCAGTTAATTAGCTCAACGTAGCACTAACGTGAGTGAAAACCTGCGTAGACATTAGCTTGGCAGGGAAGAGGAGCCACTAGCGCAGGTTTGTTGGGGTTTGGTGTCTGTTTTTGCTTCGCCCTCCAGTGTCACATAGGGTGACAGAGTGACACGGTGCCAGCTGTAAGTGTCAGTAGCGTGACTTGCGGCACATGTCACAGCGACAGGCCCGCGCACTCAGGATCTCGATGTCGTCATGGTGACGGCCGTGAGGGCAGTCCAGGCGCACCTTGACCTGAGGGGGGACAGACATGCAATCTCAGAGCCGCACGCACACGGCAGACTGTATGCAAATCTCGAAATATGCAAGAGAGGTTTTATGGACAGAAGCGAGAAACAGCTCTGAAGGTTGCTTGTTTAAGTCCTAGGACAGGTTCTGCTTAGGGGTGATTCTAGGACTTGACCCTTAGGGGGGGCTCAGCTCCCTGAGGAAATATGGGGCACCCCCATCCCCAGGCCCCCACGATTAAATATGCTGAGGGGGCTCCCCCAACATAACGCTGTAAGCTTACTAAGTTCGGGAAGTGAAACATGCACAAAAACAAGGGAAAAGTCATTAAACAGCTACAGAAAAATTATTTTCACTGGGGCTTAGACCAAAAATAGGGTCTGGAACCACCTATAGTCTGCTGCTGTACCCTGTTAAGCTGGGGGATTTGTTAAGGGCAGCATGGGCAGCCCTACCTTGGCGTCCTTGCTGATGGCGCAGCAGCGTGAAGCAGAGGTGATGTTGTGGGTGAAGTTGGAGGCCAGCAGCACTGCATAGCGTGAGGGGAAGGCACTGGACTCGCAGTAACCCACACAGGCGAACACCATGTGGGTCCCTCGACACGTCCCCCGCCGGTCACTGCGGATCGTCACGTTGAATGCTGGAAGAGCCACAGACGTGGGGTCAGGGCTGTATATGAACAACGGTTTATGATTGGAAGAGAAAAGGGGGGCAAAGTTTAGGAAGAGAAAAATGTTTCATGAATATATCTGCCGGATTTATGATACCCTGCAGCTGGCACTAAATACTTCATGAATAACTCAGGGTTTGACTCCCAGGATTCTCCCCAAGTTCTACATTGGCTCTCTGAACACTCTGGTAGCTTGGATGCCCTTGCACGTGTTAAGAGGTGGTGGTGGTGGGCGGGGGGGGGTCTCACGATAGAGGTGGCAGCCTGGACTCAGTCCATCATAGCTCCAGCCAATGGGTGCCAGCAGCATCAGGAAGAAGAGAGGCAACACCAGGAGGACAAGACCAGGCCTCACAATTTTCCAAGGAGACATGGGTACGGTGGCCTGCATGGGACGAAAAAAAGAAAGGGTCCAGGACAGTTCTATAACTACAAAACCTGTTCTAAAAGCAACTTTTAATTAACCTGGACAGGTAAATAAATTCAAAATCCTGTCATTTTTAACATTTAAAATATGTTTCCCATCTATTGTATGCAAATACAGATGAGATATTCAACACCTGTTGGGATCCTGTGAATCCCAGCCTTGTGTCCTGTGTTCCAGGGCCCTAACCCAGATGGAGACCGGAGTTGGTGACCCCTGCTCTAAAGGTTTCAACTGCGTCCTCATAAATGTAGTTATCACAGTAAATCAACAAGATATTTATATTTTGCTCTGCCAGTTCATACACTAATAATTCAATACCCTGAATAAAAGTCTAAACAGGTGTTTACAACATATTCCATTTGTTGCTATAATTTATAAATAACTGAAGCTTGCAAGTAAAAACAAATTAATTTGCTTAAAACGCTTCAATAATGACCACAGCAACAAATATTTATTATTGCGCTGGTTGTGAATGAGCACTGTTGCTATAATAAATCCTGTCATGTTTTCCTCTGGAGTGAGAGTTCACTGGCTGTGGACATGACCTGGCCCTTCTACCACTGTTTCCAGTGGGACAAGCAAGTCATGTGGCAGGATTGCATTGGGACCCTGATGCACCCCAGCAAACTTACTCATTTAGGGTGGATTTTAATGCTCCACACCAAAGGGTGGGTGAGTGTGTGTGTGTGTGGCGGGGGGTAGGGGGACTGGAAGAAGTTAACCCGGTAAAAACATACAGCTTGAGGTCATTTATGACTCTTACATGCCTCACTGCAATGCATGGTCACTGTTTTTTTTTGTTAGACTGGCTGCCTTAGCTATTACACTGTAATTCTTTGCAATAAATTGTCTCTCAGTCATTATTATAAAAATTCCACATTCCCTGTGCTCTCTTTTCTTCATCAATCATTTCCCTTGTGCTTCCTGTAAATAAAGCTATACGCTATGTCAGAATAAGTAAAGCCAGATTGGCGAATTGAAAATCATTTCACAGTCTTCCTGCCAGCACTGTGCTCTGACGGGGAGAGTGTTCCAGAGGACTGCCGTACGCGTCGTTCACAATATGGGTCTCTTATTAGCAGAGACAGGGCATTGATCTAAAGGCTTACGTGATGCTGAACACAAAGAAGACACATATACTACTGGGATGATGAAAGAAAACTGGATTAAAGGAAATGTTCAGAATAATTAGCGATGGCTCCAGTTCCTACTTAAAAGGCATTATAAATTGTCATATTCTCATCCTATATATGCGCGATATGTAATTTCACTAAAAGCTCAGTTTTTCATTATTATTGGTTAGACTGGCTTTGTTTATAATTAGTGCAACTCTTCATTTAGATATGACATGTCCCTATAATAAAACAAAACATTTTCTAAATTAGAAATTCTCAATCTACAGCGGCCATAAAGATTTATTAGTATTTATTTCAGGCCATTTTCTCACAAGTTTTCTGAAACTTTTTTAACTTCTTTGGTACCCATAAAATTCTAATCAAACCACCAATATCAGTATTCAGGACAGCACTGTCCTATTTGATGTCTCTAAGCTTTGGAAGACTTTACATAAAAGAAGAGGCTGACCTTATCATCACCTTCAGTGCTCTCAATGGGAGACATCTTACAGATTACTGATAGAGAAAGTGTTATGTTTTACACTAAAAGGCTAACTGGAATACATCTGAAGCAGAAGCTTAAAAAAAAAAACGTTGCGCAGTAATTTCCAAGAAGTAACATTCATTCATTGTGATGTGTTCCATAATGAAACACTAACCTTATTCTGTACCTTTTAGCATTTTAGTGTAACAAAAATGAAGCTGTCAGGTTCCCATGACACGTTTCCAAATAATACATAGATTTCAACAAAAACACCTGCAACACAATGTCTTTAGTAATTAAATGTTCTACACTAATTTACAGTGCTCAGTTCAATAGCTAATGAGGCCATTTGCCGCAGGAATTAAAGCATCAGAGGTAGACAGAGTAGCATTATGTACAATCACAGGACAGAACGAGGCTCTTGTTACCTGTCAGTATACAGCAGGTTCAGTCCAGGTGTGGCCAGGTGTGTGGGGACAAGCTGCTCGCATGCAGCTATTTGTAGCGCAGGTGAGAGCGAGCCTCGCTCTCGCCCACCCAGTCACTCCCATGATGTCATTCCCCAGAGACCCGTCCCCTGCTTTACCCCGCACCTTCCCAGAAGGCTGCATCAATTTCCCTTCAATCCTTCGCCTTTTCCTCACTGCGGTCTTTCCTCATCTCCACCACTCCCTGTCGTCTAAGTACTAGGAGAGGTGGAAACTGACAACAGGGGGAAAAAAATGGGAGAAAAGTAGATACGTTTCCCATCACAGGAAACGAAATCAAGTTGATTAAGTTTGCCATTCGCGTTTTAATTGGATTTTAAAGCCAACTTAGTTACTCAGTTTCCATATATAAGTATATAGAAAACTTTTGTGCAATACCTTAATTGATATTATGTGTCTGTGCTGTGCTAAAGTGCTCTAGATATGCTCATGGCTTTTGTCTGTATTTTCCATTTTCTGAGTAGTGATGTAAGGAAGAAGTCGGGTCAAGCGATTGCGGGTTTGGACATGGTGCTGGGCAAGCTAGGCGGTATTTACCCTAAAAAGATGATTCTAGTCTAGTCTGTATTGTGTTTAAATGTGCATGTGTTCCACACTATACTGCTTTCATCCGTTATCCGCCATTAATGCAATTTATGTTTTGTAGTAGAATAACCAGACGCATTCAGTCATTGTCCCATTTCCAGTTACGTGCACATTTGTACAGCAAAGTCTGACGCTCATCTTAAGGAGTGAGCTAAAGAACAAAGGGGAGAAGTATTGCCCCCAGTATGCCCTCTCCTGCAGAAAAAAATTCTGGCAATGAATGAGAATAGAGGGGGCATCGGGTATACGAAATTAAATGCCAGTTAATGACAGGGAAAACCACAGTAATGTTCTCCGTTGGTGTAATGGTCCTCAAAATAGATGGGTAAAGTGGAAGCGGACGCATTGACAATATTATCCTTGTTCAGGACTAGGTTTCCAGGTAACAAAGCTGAACATTTAAAAATAAAAACATTCTGGGGAGTCACATTCCTGTGCCGTGACATCTGAATTAGCTCTTTGTATCATCTTAAATTCTTTTTATTCCCATCATAATTTTAATGTGATTGTCAGCTCTGCCTGTCCATGTCAGATTTTCTTTTTACAGTAGATGATAGGAGACTACAGAACACACCAGCGTGGGGATGTGTGTCCTTTTTACTGTGCTTAAGTGATAATTAAGCGATGAGATCACCTCATTCAGGGAAGTCCATCAAATGCACTTTAGGGATAGAGCTAATCAGCAAGCTCGCAGAGAGACACTCGTATTTAACTGACAAAGATGGACGGACGAGGCCAGGTTTTCCAAACAAAGCGTCTGGCTCGTGTCAGCGTCAGGAGAATATTTGTGGCTTTGTTTGGCGATGGTCAGCCCAGGCATTTTGGCCTGGCAGAGGCATCCAGGCGGAACTGTTGAGGTCAATGTCTTTAACGTGCGCTCATCATGGCAATAAACTGCTCTAAGGGTTTCTTATGGAAAAGAAAGTCTGATGGCCCCCCTCAGTGTATATTCAGCAGAAAAAAACCCAAATGTGCTGATTTACATTGCTGGGACTGACACAGCAGGCCATTCATTTGGACTGAATGAGTAATACGGGGACCTTTCATTGACAGTCTCTTTGATAACACAAGCAGCATTCCTTGCACCGTGAGTTACCGATTTTAATCTATCAAAATACACTGATAAAGATTCCTCATGAAAAGCCAGACTCACCCAGGCATTTTCTGAGACCACTTGTCCTATTCAGGGTCACGGGGGGCTCCAGAGCCTATCCTGGTGGCTACGGGCGCAAGGCAGGGAACAACCCAGGACAGGGTGCCAACCCATCATAGGGCACACTCACACACCACTCACACTCACACACCACTCACACACACCATTCACACTCACACAGGCACCCCTTCGGGTAAATTGGTAACTCCAAGTAGCCTCAGCATGTTTTTAGACTGCGGGGGGACACTGGAGAACCCGGAGGAAACCCCATGACGACACGGAGAGAACATGCGAACTCCACATATATGGAACCCTGGTGGAGACTCGAACCCAGGTCCCAGAGGTATGAGGTGACAGTGCTAACCACTGCGCCAGCCATTTAGACTGACTAAAAATGCCAAATTTACGATACAAAAGAAGTAACCTTGCTAAAACTTGAACCAGCTTTGTCACTGTTTTAATACAACACATGAAAACTGACAATGAAGTACAATATCATGTCAAGTTATATATTCCCCTTTCTGTAAGTATCAATTAATTTGGCTAACCTGAAGCCTGTTCCATAAAACATCACGGATAGGATGATAGTCTCTGCACATAAATGCACATGAACTAAGAATGACAGCCAGCAATAAATTAACGATTAAGCGAAATACACATGAATACATACAAAAAAGTAATACTGATTTTACATCAAAGGCAATGTGTTAAATTGTTACCCAATGTGATTTCCATATTTAGATCAAATTATGTGCAGAAACTGACAACTTTGCCTACTGCTTATTTTAAAACTGACATTTCCAAAACAGTAATATTTCAAAGGTATAAAGAATGGTAACTTCTTGTAACCACTGAAAAGCTAATGAAGACACTGTAGTTTTCGAGCACAACAAATCTATGTAATACTATTTAGAAACACTGAAACACTCAGGCATAACAGAGTCTTTAGTGCAGTGTTTAAAATGCATTATTGAGATTCACAGGTAAGAAGCTATAGAAACTTGCATATGCACTGTAAAGTGGAACAGGGAGATATGCTGGGAACTGTGACTGAGCGGAGAGCAGCAGGGAATCTATTTCCTCTCATGTCCAAAAAACAGGGAAAATGGAAAGATTTTTCTGGTGAGAAGAAAGCGAGAAAAGATCAATATTACACACACACACAAACAGACACACACAGACACACACACACATTATAGCTTTTTTTTTTATTTACCGAGAGTAAACAGGGCCTTTAAGTCAGAACCTTTTCCTAGAATTTTAATAAATGTTTTGAATCCAAAAAAGGATTCACAATCATACTCAGCTTCATTGGAGCCGGAAGTAGTGAAGCATCAGGAAGCTCAGATGAGCTCATACCCTGACAGCATGCTTAGACTCACCTGGCCAAGCTAAGCATGAAGGATGTATCACTGCTTTCCGAGGGCCCGGGTGGTGGGGCTTCAGACTCACACGCTTCTGCTTCCTTGACATGCCCCTCTTGCTTCCCCTGCACCCCCTCTGGCCCCTGCCTCTCTTGGTGAATCACAACCTTATTGGCTGACGTAGCAGAGAGATGACTCAGCACCATATGCATTCTTTCAATGCAGACTTTTTATTGGACAGGTAAGAAAAAGAGCCAATAGGAGGTTTCGCTTCACTCATTGTCTCAGTATAAAGTTGAGTCTACTGCATGTGAGAAGTTATTCACGTACCTGGACTATAAGGGAATGGGCTACCTGGACTTGGGGGAGTCAGCGCTGAACACGCTGGAAGCTGAAGTCAGGAAGGGAGGACAGGCTAACTATGGCTGCACTTGCTACAGATGGATGTCTCTATTGTCTATTATTTAAACACTATTGTACAGAAACCCCACGACACTCACCATGTAAAGTGGTTAGATGATGGATAGAAAACCTGAATAATGTGTCAGCCTTGTGAACGTGTGCAGTGGTAACAGAGCTGGACGTGCAGGTGGGTGCTGATGGGTAGACAAGGTGAGCCTTTGTGAGGCTTAGAAAGGCGCAACTCACCCCCTTGTCAGCATCCATCGCTTCCAGTCCATCGGGCTGCGGCTGGGACTCTGTGTGTTTCCCACTGGGGGCAGACAGGGGAGACAGAAGACAGGGCTGTTATTGTGGAGCTACTCGCCGGTGGTGCTCTGCTCTGCTCTGTGCTGCTCCGCCGTGGGTCGGCACTCTGCCTGGCCATTTCTTCTGCTTGTGCTTTTGTTAAACTCCCCTTCCGTCGCATTAAACAGACAAATAAAGAGCTTGACAGCCACATGTTTAAAGGCACATTCGCCGCAGGACAAAGCTGTACAGAGACTCACAGAAATGAGCTTATGGTCACGCGTATACAAGCGGAGAAATGTATAATCTCACAGACACGCCATCACATAAAAAGTGACATTCAGATCTGTACCCAGATAAGCAGCGCACACACACACACACACACACACACACACACGTTCTTAGAGGCATTGTCGATACAACATTAGGTGATAACAGGCAGGCGTTTTATAGACAGATTTTCATATCCATATTTCATTTTCATTTTCCCTCTCTCTCACATACACACCAGATGTATACAGATTCAACAGATAATGAAAGCCTCCTTCAAATATGAAAACTGCTGTGTGACTCAACAGTTTTTAATGACTGATTACATTTTCTTGTCAATACAACCTTAATGTTTCTATTTTGGAACTATCTCAGTACCACAGAATAACTTTGTTTGACAGATATTCATAAGTATAGCAGCCATGACTTCAGGCTACAATTACCCACATAAAGGTTTTGTAGAAAATGAGTACTAAATTAGCTTTTGATTTCTGTTCTCAGTTCATTTTTAATTTGCGCTAAATTTTTGCTCCACTACTTCTGTTTTTTTAAGCTAAATCATTAGTTGCAGTTCATCGGCTGACTGACAGATTGACGGAAATGCCTCCCCGTTTTCAGACTGCAGAGACAAAAGCAGCTTGGTTTGCCAGCAAAAAAAATTAAATAAAAAAATATTGCTGTGCTTCAGAATTACCCAAAACTGTCCTGCATATCTCAGCTGTAACTAGAGGTGCATAAAAGAAAAAAAAATAAAGAAAAAAGAATTAAATATAAGAAATAGTAAGCATAAGAGGATGAAACAGAAAAGCACATAATGGAAAGCCAGAATAAAATACCCAATAGATACGTACTAATTTCCGAGATTTATGAGCTACCCTTCAAAAAGAGGCAGCACAAACTCACAACTGAGACTCCAGTCCCTCCCAAGCCTCAGGTCTCCAGCAGCTGTGCTGATCTGGGGAGCCCCCTAATGGCTCGATTCGACTGCGCTTGGGGTGACACACTGCGCTGTCATGTGGCGTTACTGCATCCCGTCCTCTTGCCGTCATCTGTTGTAAGAAACACTTGTTTGATTATTTGTATTCAGGTCTGATTTACTGCCTTTCCTGTCCGGTGTGCTTAGACTTCCCCAAAATAAAGAGCTCCTTATGAAAAAGGAGGCACGGGTGTCAGTGTTATGGCAGGATATCACCACTGTTTCAACCATGAGCAATCTGACTGAACACAACTGCAGAATGATAATTATGAATTAAAAACCGGGACTGCAAATAGGGGCAATCTAAAGAGCAGGAAAGATGAGCAGAATGGGAAAGTTCAGGTTCAGAAAGTGCAAATACAGCCCAAAACTTTGTTTCGACCAACCAGTTGAGGATAAAGAGTCACAGTCACAGAGTACTCAACTGGCTGGTTGAAACAAAATCTTGGTCTGGATTTGTACTTTCTGGACATGAACTTTCCCCCTCTGAAGATGAGATATACTTTATTGATCTCAGGGGGAAATCCCCAAGTACTCTGAATAGGCAAGTACTCACTGGAATCTCGTCCACAGGCCTCTTTGCTAAAGGAGACATGACAGAGTAGTTATTGCATCACATGCAGCTCCGCAAGCAGCTCATTAAGGTGCATAAATTCACAGGTCAAGAATGTGGAGACACCTGCATGCAGGCGTGGGGCTTCTCGCTCTTCCAGGAACAAGGTGAGAAGGAAGGGGTAAGCGGGTACCTTCAGGCCAGTGTGCCGGGAGCAGAGGTGACAGACCTTCTCCCACTTACTCTTGTCTGTTCATGTGGCAGTTAAGAAAACCTCCCACACGGCATTTTCGCCAATGCTACACAGAAAAAGATCACGGTCTCTGTCGAAACGGACAGGAACTTGTCACTCAGAGGCAAGTATAAGACTGTGGCAGGTCAGAGCGTGGCGACAGATTCTGAAACATCTGAAATGTTAAGTACAGTCATTAGGTTCCCATGCTGAAACTTTTTTTCTGATAAGCAATTCAACTGCAATTATACCAAAACAACATTCTCTGACTGATACTCTCCCCCCACCCAGATTAACTGTTTAGAGCTGTTTAGAACTGTTTAGTGTTCCAACCCAGTCCTTGGACACCCACACACAGTTGATGTTTTTGCTCCTTCTGGGAGCTGAAAAGGAGCAAAAACATGGGATTGTCTGTGGGTCTCTCAGGACTGGGTTGGGAAACACTGGTTTAGAAGACATTCACCCAGTGAGGTGACTAACACTACACAGGATTGTTAAACAACAAGTCAAGGACTGAAGATGCCCAGCGAGCAACCACACTCAGTTCCTACATAAAACACTATAATTTATTGATAAATATTCAGTTAATAGCAGCAATGTAATTCTTTATTGACCATAGGAGACTAATCAGTTTCTTATATTCTCAAATAATTAGTGAGAATGGTGTTGAAAAAAGGAACAGTCTGCAGGTGTTTTTCAGCAGTGGTCTGACAGAACGCTGTCAAGGCCTTTCTGCCGATGCCGTCATCATTAGTAAGGTTAACCTTATTCTGAAAGCATACAGGGGAAGACATTAAAATGGTTCGTTGTAAAGGGCTGAAGGTGATCCAGGTTTTCCAGCACAACCCGAATAGCATCCTAAAATAAAATAAGAATCATGAATCAACAGCTCTGCACCAGTATTGTAACAGGCTTAGACAAGGAAGTCCTACTGGGTTAAAGCATACTGCAACTATGCAAAAACAAAAACTATGATTCAGCATTTCAGACTAATGACAATAGTATTAAATGTAAAAACTAATAATGACTCTATGAAAAATGCTTCCTTTTATTTTCCAGGGTTGTGCCATCAGATTCCATGTATTTACCTCAATTTCTTGTGTGGCTTGATTCTTGTTGACCTTCTGATTTGCCCTGCTAATTACAAGAGCACACCATCTGACCTAGTATACTGTTGTCTAACCACTAAGACGTCTTGCATGTTTTACAAACTAACAATCAAGCCACAATAGTAGGTGGGGAGCCGCGCTACCTGAGGCTGGTCCTGATCCTGAATTTGTAGACTCGACATCCTGCCAGGAACAATCGGGTCTCAGGAAGAGGGAAGGCGAAGGGTTTAATGGACATGGTGCACCTCGCCAGACCACAGCTTAGCTACCTACTATAGCAACACAGCACAAGGGCAAGCCCGCTAAAACAACACGGGAATAAAGGAGTTTCCTGTGACAAGTTTTAGCCCAGGCACAACATAATTAAGGTATGCAGGGCAAAACGCACTAGTGCTTACTTAGCTATCAACTTTAAATCTAGCTAGTTTGCAAACATATAATCATCATCCATAACCAGATTTCAAGAGCTGGCTGCTTATTAAGGAATCGTAAAACTTCAGTAAGTTTAAGCAGACTGTGTGTCAATCTATTTAACTTTAGCTTTTAAATTCTTTCTGGGCATTCAAGTCAAAGACGCAGTTTTATGGAGCAAAGTTTATGTACTTCAGTTCATATTCTTTTTGGCTTTTGGGTCCTCGACACTCATTATAGAAGCACTGTTTTACTGTTGATGGTGAAGTACAAAATCTAATTTGTAGACTATTATCTACGAGATTTTAAAAAAATATATTTTGTTTATAGATGGGATCAGACTTTGGCGCCCATTAGCTCGCGCTCGCCAAAGAAAGCCGCTTGGTGTTCAGTGGCTGCTTGGTTTTCGTGGCGTTCTTTTGTTTATACCTCACACCCCCTAAACATAAAAGTAATTATTTATTATGTGTACTGGTCTATTATTTCCAAACCGTTAGCACGTCTATAACAGTGACAGACCACATACGTAAATCCTCACCGCACCCTTAACTAACCGCGGGTTTGTTTACCGTAATGCAGCAAATACTGGGTCCGCTAATTTAACACGGGCAGACGAGCGGCGAGACAAACAGTTAAAATATACAATTGGTTATGACTCAACATCATTTCCTGCCTATAGGGTCCCGGCGTCCTCGAGCTTACATAAAAAAATACGATTGGCCATCAAGACAGCCATTTAGAGAGCTTTGCTCTGCTGTCTCTATGGTGACGACGATTAGGAGAGCCATGCGGTGTGTCACATGGTAAAGGTCATATTATTCGCACGGGAACGACTATACGTAATAGGAAACTGAGATAAACAGCCCACTCCACAGTGGTCTTAAATTGATAAACAACCGATTAGCAAATGTTTATGTCTGTTTATTTCTAAATAATAGTAAGAAATATTCTTTGATAATTTTAAAACTATGTCTTCTGCATTTGTTCGTGTACCTGGTAGGAAGTTTGATGTAGCGTGACCTCGAGTACTGTAGATGTTGGGATAAATCTAAGATACTTGTAGCAAGATACGTCTGACCTATACAGGTAAGTTATTCACCTAAGTAATGGGGATTTAATCATCAGTTCTGTACAGTACTCGCGTTTTGTTTTGGTAATATTTTTTTTATAAGAAATTAAAATACTAGTATGGTTTATAGAATGGTTTGCTGAATTTTTTGAAGAAAAAAAAAAAAAGTTTTATGCAGTTCTAGAGTTCCGTATGTTACCTCCCATAAAAACCGAAACGAAAGCGCCGCAAAGCCCTGGTGAAGTGGCATGCACAAAACATGACGTGTCGACATACCATCTCTTATCAGTGTCACGTACAGTGACTCTGCCGTTGTCGTGGTGCTATCTTGTTCTAATGGTATTGGTTTTGAACACACACTTCAAAATCTGGAAGTAATTCGTCCTGAATCTATCTAGCTTTTATATAAAAGGTTCTAAAAAGTAGGGTTTCTCTGTTTGGGAATATTTTTGTGCTCTGCAGACTAAGATCAGTGGGATATACCAGATATTTTTCTTTATGTTTCCTTGGCACAGTGATTCTCGGTTTCCTGTGTGGTCGTCATGTCCCAGCCGTCCATCTCGCTGAACACAGGGGCACAGATGCCTCTGCTGGGCCTGGGCACTTTCCGGCTGCGCGGCTCGGAGGAGGTCCACCGGGCTGTGGATACGGCACTCGCTGCCGGCTACCGTGCTTTTGACACGGCGACCGTGTACCGGAACGAGGCGGACCTGGGCCGTGCGCTGCGTGAGCTGCTGCCCAAGCACGGGCTAACACGGGGTGACATATTTCTCACTAGCAAGCTGGGACCTCGAGATCAGGGTCCCGGCGCTAGAGAGGGGTGTCTACAAAGCCTCACACAGCTCGGGTTCGAGTACATTGACCTGTACCTGATCCACTGGCCGGGCACTCAGGGGCTGGCCGTGGGCGATGGCCGTAATATGAAGAATCGTACCCAGAGCTGGAGGGTGCTTGAGGAGTTCCATGCCAGTGGGCATTTCCGTGCCATCGGAGTGTCGAATTATACCCCAAAGCACTTGCAGGAGCTTCTCCAAGCCTGCAGGGTGCCCCCTGCTGTCCTTCAAGTAGAGTTTCACCCTAAGTTGGCCCAGAAAGAGCTCAGGGAGCTGTGTGGGAATACTGGCATCTGCTTTCAGGCCTACTCCTCCCTCGGGATGGGGACCCTAGTGACGGAGCCGGTGGTTTTGTCTGTGGCCGGCGGGTGCGGATGCAGCCCTGCGCAGGTGCTGCTTCGATGGGCAGTGCAGCAGGGTGTGCCCGTGCTGCCCAAATCCTCACGGCCAGAGAAGCTGCTGGAGAACGCACAGATCTTTGACTTTGAGCTGAGCGAAACAGAGATGAGGAGACTGTCTGACCTCGACTGTGGGTTGAAATACTGCTGGGACCCTTCATCTGTGGTGTAGGATTGTAGCAAGAGGGCAGCTCTTTGCTCTTCAGGAAGATCTATGGTGGCTTATTCCCCTATTTGGGTGTTCAGCCTCAAGACAGGTTTACAACCTTTTGACACAGAAGCAAGCCTTTTTTTCGGTATTCAGTTGCTGCCTGTATCCAAAAACTAGTTTTGCGGACCAAAGTTTAAGTACCTCAGTCTGAATTCTTCTTGACTCTAGAGAAGCACTGTTTTACTGCTGATGCTGAAGTACAGAAATACATGGGTACATACTTGAAAGTAGTCCATTGTTTGTGAGAAAAACACTAATCAGAAAGTAAACATTTTTGTACAATCAGGATCTGAAAATGCAAAGCCATTTTGTATTTTTTAAAAGTGGAAATAAAGGCAGTTCTTCAGCTTATTTCACAGCTGGTGTCTGTTTAAAATTTCAACAGTGCATGATTCTTCTCATATAAAAAGGAGACCTTTAGATTGAGCAGTGCCTTGTGCGGGAAGCGTCAGACTGAACTAGATGAGCGCAGAGTCTTCCTTAAAGGCCTGTGGCTGGTATAATATTATAAACAGAACTAAAGACACAAAGAATATTGTGGTCAGTGGCAACTTTGCGGTACAACCTCTTCACCTACTTGAATGTGCTACATTCTAATGGACAAACTGCAGAAAGAGAGATTGTAAACACTTGTTAAAATTGCTTTATTTAACCATACATTAGTTATCCAGGAAAAAAAAAACATTTACAAAATTTAAAAAAGCAAACAATATTCAAAAGTCTGAGTGCCATACACTCAATTTCAAGTAATACCAGCAATCCATCACAGAGCACTTAATTGATTGTATGAGATTTTTTTCCCCCACCTGTAATCTGCTCTTATCCTTTAAGGAAACTAACAGTATTGCTGCTTCCCATGCTTACACAATAGTGGTTTATCACATTTTGATGCCACACTCAAAATCTGGAGGGGAAACAGCATGTATCTGCTGACTGAAGTCTGGCTTCTTAAAGGCAATTATTCACTTGTCTAGCCTGCACTTTTCCCACGTTAAACATATTTATTCAAATAGTGCCAAGAGTAGCTAGGCTATATGCATCAGAAGGCACATCAGAGCGAGCAATGTTGAGACACCCATGCCTTGCATTTCTGGAAAGGTTCGGTGTAAAATGTCAATTCATCCGTAGGTTGTATTCCAGACCTCAACGTGACTTAAGTCACGCAATTTCAACATATCATCTGATGTATGTTTAACACAGCCTGCCGGTGACCCTTGCATCATTTTTGTTAAGGGACAATCGACGTGGCATAAACAGCCTTTAATAAAGAAAAAAATCCTAAATTCAAGGATTAGGATCAGAAGAAAAAGAAACAGGCTTTGTTCCCATCTAAAGGCAAATAAGCGTTTGTGAATACTTCATTTTATATTAATATCTGAAGGGAAAAAACAAAATCTTTTTACAAAGAACACCACATTTGCTAAGCATCATTGCTATAGAAATGCATCATCTTAAGTCGTACATCTATGCATATGGAGAAAATAAGACACAGGCATACACAGAAGTCACATTTTCATTACAGTAGGTTTCAGTTTCTTATATCAATCGTTAAAAATATCAACAATTTATTTACAAGATCTAAACATTGATCTTCGATAGTGTACTGAATTTTAATCTGGGCATTTTCCCCAAAAGAATCTTATGTTCCTGAAGGTGAAGTTTTTTTTTTGACATCATTTTCGTATAAAAAGGTAGGAATGTTAGCAACCTCATCTGATTACTACTGTAAAGATTGTCACTTTAATGATTGTGCTTCTATTCATTTTAAAGCATCTTTTTTTTTCTCTAAAAATATATATATTTTAGTTATGCCGTGAGTAAAAAGGCAGGAACTGTAATGAACACAGTTCCACCGTGGCTAAACCGTGTCTCTTCTCTTCCGTTACGTGTGTAACTCTTTCTCTCTTGCATAGCTTTTGTTTAATGCAGAGCAGAATAATCAGTGTATGGTAACGAGCGTGCTGATCTCCTGCCCTATTCCCGTTCTGTGGCACACTAAATATCAGCTGGAGGTTGGTTGTTGTCATTGGTTGCACTTGGAATCTACATACAGTTGGCCATCTGCCACCCCCACCCCACCTTGCTCACTGTGCAGCTCTGCTGTCGGCGGCCGACAGGTTTCCGCTGATCTCCGCGTCGCTCTCCTTGTGGCTCCAGAGAAAGGCGAACCAGCTGGGGGACGGCTGCATCTGTCGGGCAGCCCCGGCACTGCGCACCCTCTTCATCTGCTTAGGGAGGAAGAGAAACACCCAGGATTTCATTCAAGTGCCTTTCCAGCTTCGACTCCCAGAACAAAGATGCTTCGTAGCGGCTATCGGCTAATCGCCGCACAGCGACGTCTGCTGTCGGCTGGGTGACCGCAGGCTGGTGGGTGAAGAGCGCTTCGCCTAAAAGGGTGTTGAGTGGCTCGGCAAAGCCCGCGGCCGGCGCCGCGTCAGGGAGCAGATGGCTGACTGAGCACACATTTTGAGGTGCGCACCTCCGAGTCCGCGTGGGCTCAATGCAGTGAGGGGGACACCTATGATCAATGTCATGGCGGGCCGATCCAAATGGGGAAAAAGGCAAAAACTGAGGGAAAAGGGAAGTGGACCCGCACCCCGTGCCCAAGTCTTACCCCTTTGTCCAGCAGGGTGTCAAACTCGTCACTCATACGCCGCAGCTGTCGTCCATAGCGCTGTGCCGCCCACAGTGCGGGCGGGGCTGACCGCGAGCGTCCTCGAAAAGGAGTACCGTCCCCAGGGCACACGCCTCCGCCCTCCTCAGACGCGCCTCCTTCACCAAAATCGAGATCCTCGCTTCGAATCGAAGAAACCTGGGATTCCGACAGCATCCGTACACGACCTCCAGCCTCTCCTAGGGGGCAGAACAAAGGAACATTCTGTCAAACAACAACTCTCTCATTTTCAATGGTCGTCTGGCAGTATCTTCTACTTTTTCTTTCTTAAATGGAATTGCTCTCGTCTGAAGAATCCACGGCGGTGAAATTGGGTACAGTTTGGTTTTAGAAACTAGTCAGGCGACTGGTTAAAAAACTTTCCAAGCACACAGAGTACAGTTAAGTTTTGTACACAAATATTGCATCTCTGCTGTGCCTCACCTGGATTTTTCGTATATTTGAGGTTATTTCCAAGCTGTGAATTTTTTGTGACATCTGGTGTGTCGGATTCAGAAGTGTCCGACTCATTGCCGGAGATGGTAAACATGTGCGCCATGGTGACACCTAAGAACAGGCAGAAAAAGGGGCAGCCAGTGAGCAGGAGGTAGCGAAACCGTATGAAGAAATACTGCAGAGACAGCTGAATTGGTTACATCACTAAACATAATCTGGAGGGTATCTATCATGAGTGACAATTTGCAGTCTGAGAAAAATGACAATCATGTCATATCAAGTCTGATCATGATTTGAAGTATGAGATACTTAAGAATTTTACACTACATAGCAGAAACATTTATTCCTGGTCCTGCGGCAAGTTGTGTGTATAAAAAAAGATCACTTCATTTGTTGTGTACTGGCTTTCGAATCGCAGCGGTTTCATGTAGTAAAGAGCCTTTGGCCACCAGCTTGTCGTAACACTGAGGATTTCACGGACAATTGTGCATGACAAATACTGTTTCAACAAAGCAAAGCAGAGCACAATATATCATGAGCACGGATACTGAAATTAGGCCAAAATGCAACAGTTTGAAACGTGTGTGTACATGCTGGGGTGTCATTTTAATTCAGCCCTATTACTAACTACTGGAAACAAATGACCAGTTTTTCTCAACCGCCAACGCTGAGCTCTCAGGAAGAAAGCCTAATCCATTGCCCCAGGAATGAAGAGAGTCACCTCTGTGATATACAGAGATGCATTTCATGCACTTTCTGACACTCTCCTTCATTATGGTCACAAATTTATCAAAAGCAAACTATAAACTGAGCAGATTCTGTACTACAGAATAGTGTTTATCAGTGTAAATTATGTAATTTCTGTCTGCTACCCAAAAGTAGTAAATTTTATGCTGGAAAATAAATAATATATACCGTGCATTGAAATACCTCCTAATTACCAATACATTACCACTGGTCTTAATTTTTATAGTCATATATGACAAAGATTTTTCTGTTGAATAACATCGGTTCAAAGTGACTAGACACTCTTGGTAAATACCCAGGTGACTACAGGCTGTTGAGCTAATCATATGAAAAAGGTACAGATGATGGACAGGACACTGAATCCAAATTCCTAAGCACAGCTCACTACAGCACATAAAAAGGAAAATAATTAACATGTAAGCTGGTGAAATTGACTGTATGACATCCAATTATCATCTGATGATATTCAGTCATTATCACCGTGTTAACTGTCTAAATGCAGTAAATATTTCATCTCCCATCTGGCTGAGTACCTAAGCATCAGATGAACATCTGTAGGTTCTGCAGGAGGAGGACGGAGAGCTGTGTTCCAGGTACGTAGTGTATCTTAAACAGCACAGGCACCTCCTGCAGGTACACACATGTTCTGATTCCTAATTGTGTTGCAATTTGCCTTGATTTTCCTGGGACACTCTCCAAGCAACCTAGAGGGTTTGACCGTTTTAATCAGTAATGAAAACATAATGATGTAAGAAAATCCTGGCATCTTTAAGCGCTCCCTGTTATGCGCCGCTGTTTATCCAGCTCCGCCCACGGCCAGGTCCACTCAGCTCGGCCCTGGCTCCGCCTCCCCGTCCGGACCCTGCCCACGACTCCCCGCAAGACCGTCCGTCACTTCCGTCCGGCGAAGGTGAAAAGCCAGACAGCAAGGAACGTCAGGAACTCTGCTCATTTTTCAGATTATTGCTGGTTTGCTGTCTTTGATTTGACTATTGTGTATGACGGTTTCGGTTTATTGGTTTATGATTATTTGCTTTGGCCTTTTCTGTACTTCTGCCTTGGTTTGTTTGCTTTTTCGTTTCAATCTCTTGCTTGGTTTTTGGTTTACGTCTTCGCGCGCCCCTCGGATTCTGACGCTTTGCCCTGTGTATGTTCTGTGAGTTGGTTAGGTGCGTAGGGAGTGGTTGCCATATTTATTTTGGGGGGTTTTGTGTGGCTGTTGTTTGGTTAGGGAGTGAGGTGTAGTACTTGTTGTTTTTGTTCTTTGATTTCTCTTGGATGTAGTTAAGTTAGATTTGGGTGGCATTCGGTAGTTGGGTTTTTCTGTTTGTTATTTTGGCTATAATCACTCCTGAGTCCTTTTGCACCTGGTTTATTTGTTCTGTGTCTGCCACATGTGAATAAAATCAGAAAAATACAAAAAAATACCCCTTAGTCCACGTGTGTTCCCTTGTGCACTGCACCCTGTGTTTCCCTTATTCCCCTTTCCCTTCCATTCTGTTACGCCCCAACCCTAGACTGGGGCTCGTAACATCCCACATACATTTTTTTTGCCATTTTTAAATGTACGCCATGAACATACATACAGATGTTCAGGTGACGTCATTTGTTGAACCTGCACAACAGCTGTGATCTCAGGCTTAACACCAACTCAACAATGATCAACTGCCTTTCTGTGGCTGCTCCTTTCATTTTATCACACATTGTTCTCTGCTGCAATATAATAGTGCTAATAATGATTGATAAATAGATTCCTGATGTTAATACTGATTAATAGCGTCATATGAAGTACAGTGTTACAAGATAAGGTAAAGTTTATTTATCCCACAAAGGGAAATTTGGTATATTCGCTTAAAGGATGCTTCAGTTTAGTACAGACCATTAGCGCGCCTTCAGTTGCCAGTTGTTGATCTTTCTCGCATTGCAAACGGTTTCATTCTCTGGTCAAGTTTCACGCCTTAACCACATTATGAACGTGCAGTAAGGCGCATTTTAAGAAGCCGCCATCTACAACTGGAGATTACTCAACCAGAACACATTAAAAGACAGCCGGAGGCAATTGTCAGTTTTTTCTTAATAACTTAACAACGATATTTGTTTGTAAAGTTCTGACTTCTCTACCTTACATACTTGACGAGCTCCATCACCCAGTTATTCAAGAGAGACCCCGAGATAGGGGCTAAATACATTTGCTGAAAGGTAAATAATCCTGTGAAGTGTGGCATTTGTGGGTTAATTTCTATAGTGTTGCCCTATAGATCTGCTCAATTTTTTATGCTAAAGCACACACATGACTATTGTAGTTAGCTTAGAGACTGATACATTAACATTATCTACATATGTAACACTAACTGACGCCGAAGCTAAGATCAGTAGCCCACGGGGAGCAGATACAGGCTTGCATACATTACGGCACATAGAGTCTGGCATTTTTACGCGGAGTGAATGGTACAGGACCAAACAATAGGTTCCACAAGTCTACATGTCAAGGGAGGGGGGGGGGGTCATTAATCACTTTTGTTTAAATGAAACACACAACAAATGTACATGCACCCAACTTCTCACCCGACATCAGCTCGCTCGCGATGTCCTCCCGGTAACTGCTTAATTCATGTCACTTCTTTCTCCGCTGTTGTTTGGCGTCGTTTACAGCAGAATGTATTTTCTCTTTGCTCACCAAGCGGAGGTCACGTCAATAGATCGCGTAGCTGTTCAGCGTCACTGAGCCAATCAGCGGCCGCTGCCGGGGAGCGCTCACTGGCCTTTCGGGCGACGTCACTGTTGCGAGCTAGGACTCTTCTCAAGCATTGTTTACTTCGCCGGCTGTCCGTACTCTATATTATATGTGCGCACTCGGTTTTGAAAAAAGTAATAGAATGTTTGGTAACTATTCACTCCCTAATGAGCATTGTTTGTGTTTGCGGGTATGTCAAGCAGGCGCTTTCATTCCACCAGCTGTAGACATAATTTCAATGTAAAATGCCACAGGTGATGTTTTTGGCGACATATTTATATTAGCTTTCTTTTATATATATATATTAATGAACGGCAATGAACTATACTCGAACCATCATCAATATCGTGCAAGCAAGTAATACCAATAATCTACAAGGAGTTCGTTTGGTAATTAAAGCATGCATAAGAATCAACAAGTATACACGTATATTGATTCATGTAATTCCTAGAGCGGAAATTTACATTATTTGTCTATTGTGACTTTGGGCGTCATGGACCATAGCTAGCTGTTTGCAGACAAGTACGTAGCACTGAGGCTTGGAAAAGAAAAGCTCTGTGTAAATAGGAAAAAAACTGCACAGAAAGAACTGCCTGACAACCTGAATCAGAGATGTATACGGAAAACTAAGTGCCGATATGTCCACTTGACAGTGGGAAGCATAGAGAGCATGTATTTCAACCCCGCGGTTTACTTCTGCAGTATTATTAAGTGCTGAATACTTCATCTGAAAAACTAGAGTAAAATCTCTAATTTCTCTCAAATACAGCCTCACTATAATTAGTCTCATTTACGTGTTCTTTGTTTTATGTACCCCACCCAAAGGGACAGAATTTTTTAATCTGCAGAAGAATTCTTGCATTGCAAAACTGAAGGGCATCTAAGCTTATTTCCAGGAGTCGTCCATCTTCTATCTAGTCTATCCCAGACAGCATAGGGCTCACAGCTGGGGTACACCCTGCATGGGTTTCCTGTCCATCACAGGAAACATACTCTCACACAGAACAATTTAACATAACTGCTTTGTAAACTGACTCAGAAGGAAGCCTGCAGTACTTGGGGGGATCAAACAAGTTCCCA
>JAODJU010000002.1:24827663-24849433 GCA_026776725.1 Gnathonemus echidnorhynchus | reverse complement strand
AGAGTACTCAAGTGTTTGGTTGAAACAAAATCCTGGTTTGGATTTTTACTTTCTGGACCTGAAATGTCCACCTCTGGGGGACATAAACAAAGTTTTAGCCTGGGTTAAGACATACCAGCATTTTAGAGTGGATCATTGGAAAAAATCCTACTTTATTTAAAATCCTAAAAATTTACTGGTTTCTAGTTTCAGATTTAGGGCAGTAATAACCTCAGAATCGTGGAACATTTATGGAGGCACTTGAAGACCAAGAAAGTGATGCATGATATAGCAAGTGATGTCAGAAGATGCTGTTTGCATCTTCGGGTTTCGTACAACCTTGTGGAATCATTGCCTGCTCAGATGCATCCTGTCATTAGAGCAAAAGTGGCCATATCAAATACTAAGAGACTCTGGAATTTATGTAAACCTTTTCAACAATTCAACTGATCAAATTCTTATGCTAATAATACAATTTGCAGCAAACAATTTCATTAGAAAAGAATGCAAAGTAGAAACATTTTTACTAGCATACTTAGACTTTTGATAGACACGCATATACACACATGCAAAGATTTCCATATATACTGTGTTATATTTTAACAAAAAAAGTTGTATGAATATATCCAAAATCTATATGAAGGAGGGGCTTTCACTTATTTTTGAATGATGCAGTATTTTATGAAATATGTTGAACATAATTATCATATACTGTTTTCAATTTCCAGGAGTTCGAATGCATGCTTTTAAAACTGAAATTATGCTATTTTAAAACAAATTTCAAATAATATTAATACTATTAATCCACGTTCACCAGTAGATGGCAGCCTTATACTGGAGGTATTTCGATTGGAAATGTCTGATGAATAGTGCGGTTTAAATAGGTAAAAGAACCAAAGATCGGACCTCTCGGGGTCCTTCGGTCTGGTTTAGTTTCATTTTGGGGTCCCTGGTTCAAAAGAGGCTGAAAACCCATGCATGCTTTAAATTTATACGGCAATAGAAGGGCTAATGTTAACGCTTAGCATTTACTTTTAGGATTCTAGTTCTTACAATTTTCTTTACCGTATATACATTACAGCCTTCAAATACAAAATAATATTGTATTATTCCATTTTCTCCTAGATTATGTTGCAGTAAAAGTAACGAAATATTACAAAAGGCAACTCTGGACAAACTTCGCCTCGCCCACTATTCTATTTATTGTAGTCCATCGACAGGAGGCGCCAAAGAGCTTCCCGTCGAAGAGGGAAACACCTCTCACACTTTGGTTAGGATGCCCAGAAAGAGCAGCATCACGCCCCTTTTCGCGGTATCACAGCAGTCCCGTCCTCGCCACTCCGCCGCCGTCTCGGTGGTTTCTACAATATGTCATCCGATCATAAATAAGTGGGTGTCTTCCATTAGAGCCAGCTTTCATTGCAGAGCCCCATGTAATGTCTTTCTAAAACGACATAATTTTATTTGAATTATTTTCAATGATGGAAATAAATGTATGAATGAAATGTATGCGGGCGAATGGAGAGCTTTGTGTGAGTGCGCGCCTGCGTTGACAGGGTAAAATAGCCTCGTCTGGAAGCCTTTCTAGAATATGTTTTCTTTTCCAGCTTGGTGTGGTCTGTAATTTTTATGGCAATGAAAGGGACAAGCCTATCCGAAGTCTGCAATTTTAATGCTGCCATGTTTTGTGGTTAAACTCAAAGGTCTCGCACTTTGCTGCATATAGACACATGCAATTATTGACCATTTATACACATGCTGACTGTGTCCTGCCTTTTGGGGTTTTCTGGAAGTATTTTAAGAAATATGGTTTCATCCTGCCCTTACGTAAACCATCACTTGTTCTTTATAGCTCTTCCGAATTTAAAGGGACGTGCTTTATTATTAAAGTGGAGTACATGTTTTCACAGTTTCCACACGGTATGTGCATTAATGGTCAAAGATAATATATGCACTGGATTTTTACAGTTAAACAATATATGGTTATGCCAGTGAGTGGCTTTAACCCTCCTTAAAAATTCCAATTCAATGCAAACAACTTCACAAATGTACAAAAGCACTTACGATTCAAATATAATGAAAAGGACGTGGAGTGCATTGTTCCAATCTGTGTTTGCCTGTGATTTAAATAAACTGGATATTCAGTGTTCTAGTTTTTATTTGAGATGCTCCCCTTCATAATAGAACTGTCAAGTAACTGAACAGGGAGATGGCCGTGATAACAAAGAAACAGACACTGTATAATGCATCAATGCACGATTACCAGAGATGACAGCAAGTCATAGATAGAATTTACTATTGAAGTGGTGTCTCTCTGGTTGGTGAGGCAGAACTAGTAGGTCTGTACAGTCTTTGGAGCTATTAGTGTAGGAATCCATGGATCACGCTTTGACACTCCCACTCAGACCTATATACATAGGATATTACATGGTGATCCTTCAACCAATGCCCATGATAAAAGCTCTACTGCCATTTTAACGTGGTTATGCTGCCTGTAATTTGTTTGGAATGAGGCAGTTATTACCTTAATTATAAAGAATCGGGGTGAATTGGGTCTTTTGAAAAGCAATGTAGTAGATGGTGTATGTTATAAAATACAGTAGGCAGTTCACCTGCAATCATTGTGTTTGTTTTCAGGCATCAGAGAGCTGTTGTTTGAATACTTTCAATATCACTATTTACTACCTTAACAATGGAAGATCCTATGAACATTTTTAAAAAGTACAAATTGTAGTTTAAAGGACTTGTTTAACCTGATTAAAATACACAAGTTCACCAAAATATATGCTGTTTCCTTGCCTAAATAAACACATCGGCAATATATAATTCAGATATATTTTTAGTTCTTGTAAATAAGATATGTGTTAAAAGTGTATATACTGTACATTTGTATGTAAAATGAGTAATTCTGAGCTTGGAACAGGTCCTGTATCATCTTGCCCTATATTATTCAATCTACTGTTTTTCAGCCGTTATAAATATTGGTACAAATAGTAATTACTTGCTACATGAACTATTGCAAAAATCACAAATTCATCAGCATAATACATCGATAAAGGCAGTAATAGCCAGGATGTTAAGTTGTAACCATTATCATTAACAGAAAAAAACAGCGACAAAAACACTAAATAATATTTAAGCTGTATGATGGATAGTGCTTGGGGTTGTAATAAGTGTTGGACTCAAATAAAGGTGACACTTTATTCATGCAATATCTTACTTTTATAGATTAAACGTGGGGACATCAGTGGTTAGGAACCTATTACCAGAAGTTCACTGTTTTTTAGTACTAGGAGACGCTTTCTGTGGTCTGATGGATAGAAATGTAATAAACTTGGTGGATGAGCTTCATTGATGCAAACATAATCAATGAGGCTGTTGACATCAATGAAGACAGCTAACATACATCAATAGACAATTCGAGTGAAACACTTTACTCAGCAAACTAATGGCAGCTTTGTTCCTGGAGTGCCATTGCTTGGTCACTTACACCACTGGAGTGTTAAACTTGGTCACTTACACCTCTGGAGTGTTAAACAGCTAATGAGAGTTAAGCATGTGCCACTGATGTGGAGATTTTTAAAGAGTCTCCACAGAAATACAGACATTGTTACATCAACATTGCTGATGTCACTGTGCATGTGCAGGAAACCCAGGAGAATGGAGTCACATGGTCCAATGAAGGAGCCCCTGGTCCAGGAGCCAGGCCTATCAGGTTATTTTGTACAGTATGGAGTTCTACTGTGGTAACAGGCTGACCAACATCACTGTTTTCTGAAGCACATTGTGTTCTACAGTTATTTGACAGGTAGTTTTTCTAGAACATGTCCATACAGTATGCCATTTCTGAGGCATTACACTTTCTATACCTGGCCTGGAACTCCATCCATACGTCCATCTTCTATCTACTTATCCTGTTCAGGGTCACAGGGACCTTTCCACGCCTCTATTCCAATTTCTATGTTTCATTTCAAGCCCTCATAAACGCAATATCTCAGTGCATTGTTTCACTACAAGAGCTTGTCTTCAACCACAATATCCTGCCAAAAGTATCTAATGGCCGAGTGCACTTTACAGGTAAGCAGGTTTCTGCGTGGGAGAGTTGTGCTGTGGGACTGACGCACGTGGGCACAGTATTGCTGCCTATAGAACAAGACTCCACGAAATTGTCTGAGAGAGCACTTGTTTGCATCTGACAGTTTCCTTATTGTATTGAATATTGTATTGTTAGCTGTTCGCATCCGATATTTTAAATCCGTTCATTCACGAGATACTAATGACCACATTAAAACGAGACAGTGTAATACACAAAGGATTTTACAGATCAATTCTAACGACAAGATAATCAATTAATCAGTTTCGGGTACTCTAATAAATCTACTCTAAGTCTAAATGACCCCTCAGTAAATTATGTTGTTTTAGTCGGGGGTCTCGTTTCTATTTACGATGTGCATAATGTCTGTGGACTGTCTTAACTGCATTTCTAATCTCCGCTTTTAAGTGACTTAGTTGTAGCGTTTATGTTTGCTTTACAAAAGCCAGTCCCTGGGAAATAAACGTAGACAGGGAGAAAACTGCAATTAAGGAGCACGCCGTTTCTGTCCTTCGGCTCGCAGTGGCTCGAAAGGCTGCCCCCCTTTTACCAGCCACCCTTTATAGTCACTTCATGCTATTCTGCTGATGGGAGAGCATCGAGTAGTCTGGCTTCCTCGACTGATGTCTTCCTTATTCTGTCTCCTTCTACATTCCCGTTAATCGTGCTGCCTCTTTCTGTTACACAGATTATACTGAAATACAGTAGACACGTTCAGTTCCTTCATTATTTCGCTGGGTGGGGGAAACTAAGGCATTCGCCATAAGGCTACCCTTAGCCTGCATTCAGTCAACGACCGTGTACAGAAACCTGCGCGCGTCCGATCAGCCTCTGAATGGGAATTTCGACCGGATTCGAAGACTGTGAAAAGAAGAAACGGCATAAAGCGATTTCCACGTTTTTTTTTCCACGCTTGCAAGAAGTTGTGTTTCGCATTTTCAGACTTTCTTTCGGACGCACTGTGGCATCGTTGAAGTGGGAAGTGTGCATTATGAAAAACCCAGTTTATTTTTAGCTGTGACTGGGGGAAAAATAAATAAATAAGAGGAGGTACTGGTGAAGGTTGATCGAGAGAACAGGAAGAGGTGAGCATTAACTTGAAAGGAGTTGGCGACGACACAGTATCTATGGACTTACAGGTGTATTATCCTAAAGCGCCGCTTGTTCTAAGACGCGTCCAAGGCTGTGAGCATCGGCTGCATTCGTCAGTATTTAAGTGTCTATTGCGACGTGCAAGCAGCTTTTCATCTGTTATATGACATTGCTTTATTACCTGGCGGAGAGATTAGGGAGGCGGCAGTAAACGGAAAAGGAGTTACAAGTGAGTATGCGTTGCCACGATGCCTGTTTTGCAGCCAATACTGTGAAGATTAGGGTCATGCAGTGTAAACACCCACTCATAAGAATACATTAGAAGTGAGGTGCACAGCGTGACATGACCAGTGTTGTCTCAGACACAACGCGGAGACTATTTCGACGTGGTTAAAAATAGACAAAGCGTGCTTTGAATACTCATCCAAAGCCAAGAAGGCACGTACTATGCAGTTATAAGGCTGTTTGATTGTTGTATGAACTCAATTGTAGAACAGTCAAGGTATGGGCCTATGTAAGCACTAAATTCTATTTAAAATAAAACAGTTTTAATAATATAAGCTCCACCTTTCAGAAAGCCTTCTCAAAAACATAATCCTACAATGTAACAATTTTCATCAATGAATGAGGTTATTTTAGGCAAATCCACAAGCAGTAACCTAGGCTACATAATACCGTCTCCTGTATAACCAGTCAACAGTCTATTTGTTTTCAACAAATAACGGCGTTATCCGACCGTAACAGGAATGACATATTGCAATTGAGAGGCTTCTCCCAAGTCAGTTTATGGTATAAATATGAATTCTTTTACGCTATATTGACAGCGGAGAATTGCAGTCCTGAACCTCCCTCAACTCCTGCAGCCTTCTTTGCACCCCCCCGGTGGGAATTAAGAAGACACCTTTCCATGTGCGGCCGGGTACGGCTGTAAGACCTAGGCGACGAGGGATCGAGGTGATCCGCGGATGACTGGAAGCCCAAGGGAGTCTACCACTGTCGCACGAAGGGCTGTCACTGTCGCCCGTAAAGACAATAGCAGGTAAGACCCTATTTGTAACACAGATTATACAGATGCATAATCTATATAGGGTATATTTATCCTACAAAATGTATAATTGAACATCCTTACGAACAATCTCATGAGAGTTACGATATGCACATGCTTGTAGGATGTTGAGATAAACAGCCAGCACAAACGGTTTTAATTGTACACGTTGAAGTAGTTACATTTTTTACCTCATGTTGAAGTTTGATGATAAACCAATCTGCAAATTTAAAAATAACCGTTACATTTCTATAACAGTAAAAACACAGCGTATAGCCTACGTACAACCCATGAATAATTTCGGATTCCGCGACTTTAAGCTTTAATACATGCATACACGCAGGCACATTGACATACAGCTGAAATTTGTGGAAAACGTCTTTACACACACGATTGGTTTTTCCTGACTAACTTGCACACAAATATCAGCAGCTGTCATTATACGATCATTTGCGACCAGTATTTAAATGAAGTCGTTCGGACTAAGTGCTTGACTTAAAGGTGGAACAACGAAGCTCCTCTTGGGATCTGAGCCTGTAAACACAATACTGCCTGCTGGCTGCTCGATCAGTCTTCTATCCCAGAGCTGGACTTCTCAGGTAGTAGGTTGTATTGCCAGTAGGTTACTAGAATTATATGAGGTATTTTCCTAAGTGTTGTAGGACCTCTGCAGCACATCAAGTTCATTCCAAAGGGGTTTCGTTGGGGTGGAGCTCAGGGCTCTGTGTGGCCCTGTCAAGTTCTTCCATACCCAACCATGTATTTATGGACCTTGCTTTGTGCACTAGGGCAGAACAGAAAAGGGCCTTCCCCAAGCTGTTAACATAAAATTGTACAAAATGTCTTGGTATGTTGAAGCATTAAGAGTTCCCTGCTCTGGAGCTAAGTTGCCCAGCCCAACCCTCGAAAAACATCCCCATACCACAGTGCCGTCAGTCAGGTAATGTTCTCCTGGCATCTGCCAAACCCAGACTCGTCCATCAGACTTCCAGACAGAGAAGCGTGATTCGTCACTCCACAGAACATGTTTCCAGTGCTCCAAAGTCCATTGGCGGTGTGCTTTACATCACTCCATCCGACGCCTGGCACTGCGCTTGGTGATGTGAGGCTTGCATGCAGCTGCTCGGCCATGGAAGCCCATTCCACGAAGCTCCCGGTGCACAGTGTTTGTGCTGCAGTTAATGCCAGAGGAAGTTTGGAACTCTGCAGTTACTGAGTCAACAGAACGTTGGTGACTTTCGCGCACCATGCACCTCAACACCTGGCGACCTCGCTGTGTTACTTTAGGTGGTCTTCCACTTCATGGCTGAGTTCCTGTTGTTCCTGAATGCTTCCACTTTTTAAAAATACCACTTTCAATTGACCATGAAATATCTGGCAGGGAAGAAATTTTACAAACTGACTTATTGCAAAGGTGACATAATATGACAGTACCATGCTTGAATTCACTGAGCTCTTCAGAACAACCCATTCTTTCACAAATGTTTGTAAACCTGACTGCATGACTAGGTGCTTGATTTTATACATCTGTGGCAATGGATCTGAATGAGACACCTGAATTCAATGATTAAGAGGCGTGTCCCAATACTTTTGTCCATATAGTGTATATGTGTGTTGGTTTTGACACAGTTTTAATTACAATATATATGAAATAACAAAGGCGATATATGTGTGTGTACCAAGTCATTGTGTACTCAGGATCTAAGAGGATGTTAATCATGTTTTCAGGTCTCTGTTAAATGTGAATGGTGAAGAGGTTTGTTGTGGCTTTCCTAGGTGTGCATCTTTTTTTGCATAATCTAGAAAAAGTCCGTTTCCAGTTGTGTGGTCAGACAAGTTTTGATGTTTTTGAATCAAGAAGGCACCTACTGCCATTGAGAAATAAGATCATTTTGTAAAAGGGGAGAGAATTATAAACAGGGAATCTATTCTAGGCAAATGGTTGACTAGAATTCAGAAAATCCACATATTAAAAATGGGAGCAAGAAGCACAGAAAATGGGAAGCAATTAAGACAGGAAATGAGTAATAGCAGCGGTCGGTCCCTCTTTGAGCAAACTAAATTCTGGCTAGACTTTCATTTAGGTAATCGATTCTGTAATTGGGCATTTTGTTTTCCAAGTAGTTTATATTGGTCTCAAACTCCTGGACAAGTGAAGACTAATCTGATTAAGTCCCTGGTTGAGTAAGAGTTACCTTTTTACCCAACAAGGATGAGTTTTTGCTTCGTGACATGGATCAGAGTAAAAACAATAATGTAGCAGACATTGATAATGATTGTGAAGTACAGCAGAGGCACAGGGCTACATGCTATCCAAAGGAATGGAGGCCCCAGATCAGAGAGCCTCTGGATGTTTTTAATATAACGGTGTTATCCCTGTTCCCAGGTCAGAAATGCAGTAGCATTAGCAGGCTAACTCTAAATGACACCCCCGTGTGCTGTTGCTGTGCAGAAACGTTTCAATCAGGAGGCTGGCTGTGGTAGAAGCTAATATTTAGCTACTGCTGTGCTTTTTGGAAATGGAATTGCAAGAATGACCCTTTCATTCTTTTCGTAGTGAAAACCAAATTCCATGATCATTCCTGTTTTCATACTCATAAACACTTCCCTGTGTCTGGGAGGGAGAGTACACGCTCGCTCACTTTACAGCGTTGTTCCTCAAAGGAAGCCGTGTGATGCGATTTCCTCATCTGTGTCTGTGTCCGCAGATGCGGCAGGATTTAGGTAAATGTTCTGACCAAATCAGACTGTGCCAGCAATCTCATCAACCCGGAAGAAATGAAAATACACTTCCATCACCTTAAATGTGTATGAGCAACTGCCAAAGATAAAAGTATGATTATATAACTTGGCTCTATTTGAATGGCTAAAAGGCTCAAAGCAAAAACAGACTTTGTCTTTAATTACGAGAAGTAAAGGAGTCTGTTTGTGAAGGATGTAATTAAAATTGCTTAAAATGTGCCAGAAAATATAAATGCAATCACCCAATGAAAAGTTGTAACCACAGATTAGCAAATAGCATTGTGAGTAAGCTGCATCCAAGTAGGTAATTATTCACTTGCTTGTTGAGATGGTGGGACAGGAGCTTAGCAAAAAGCATATCTTTCTAAAAGAAGTGTCGATTTTGTTGGGAATGTCAGCTGTTGCAGCTTGTACGCTCTTGCCAAAAGGCATTTCTGTCACACTGTAGTTTGTCACACTGTCCAATGATTCATTTATTGTCTTGTGCTACTTTAGGGAGGAAGCAGATTGCTTAGTGCTGGAAACTGGTACAGTTTCACATTGAGAGTATGGTGAAAATTATGGCTAAAATGGGGTTGACATGCAGGATGAAAGGCCCAGAAATGGTAAGGGTGTCTCACCTGGACACTGTCATGGTTCTGTTGTAACAATGTCTGGTGTGTTTGGCACAAACATGTTCTCCTATGTCCAGTAGCAGAGAACGTGCCAGTGCGGTTATGAAAACATACGCTTGTACCGGGCCAGCGGAGAGGACGCTGAAGATGGAAGGGTTCCAGTTGTATTTAAGCACGAGTTACAAATAGACCAAACACAGGAACACCATAGTTAAAGATTAATGCTGGAGTTTATGGCCTAATTTCATTATCGCAGATTTATACATGAAGCTGTGATAGAATATTTCCTGTATAATTGCAATAAAACCAGATCAGTTATTTCAGAATTTGTGTTTTTTGTAATCAGATGTGGGTTTTAAACACTCACTTACTATGATCAAAGGCGCTGTTCTGCTCGGCCTGTTACTATCCGGTCTCTGCCGCTTCACAATCACCCAATTACAGCTTTCAAAGAGGTCAGACAGAGGAAATACATTCTGTGTTGTCTGTATCTTCACAGTGTTATCAGCTCCGGGATTCGTTCTCCAAAACGCTGGGATATCAAAAGCCTCAAAGGGTGCCGTCACTCCTGCGGCGCTCCTGTAGAGCGTGTTGGTGTGCGTTGCCTCCATGGGTTTTTGCTAGCCTGTTCCCTGGGGGGCCTGTCTGATTTGTGGGTCCCAGGGCACGTCCCTTTGAGTGTTTTAGCCATATCCTCTCACTTTTCCGATTGAGCGTCATTCCTCCTTTTTTGCGTTTGTACTGCGGCTCAGACACTTCAGCCATTCAGCCACCATTGATGTGTCCAATGCAGCTGCCGTGATCGTTTGCATGTTGCCGTGACCTCCCCCCATGTGCCTAATTCTGAGTGGGGGCTTCAGGCAAACACGCTAACCTGTTTTATTTAGTCCCAGATTTAGCTCCCTATCCTATTTTGCTTTTTTCTCGAGGTTACTTTGATACTCTTAATTAATTGTGTTGTGTACATACAATAGTACAGGGACACTGGCATTAGATCATACTCTTTATTCATGTTTTTGGTTGCCCAGTCTCTCTTAACCTCACGCGCCTTGAATGTTCAACTTGAACATCAATGGAGCACATCCTATTCAGCCATCTTCCACCATCTTGTCTAGTACATGGGGAGTCTAGAGCCTATCCCAGTTATCCGTGTTTTACTACGATGTGAAAAAAAAGTTAAATATGCAACAGTATGTTTTTTCAATGTTCCTTAGTCCTTTGAGGCGTAAAAAAAAGCATGATGTTCATTGCTCCGTAATTCCTCGATGCTTGATACTTTTTCATTGCTCTATCTTCTCTTGAGAACTAGGCTAAAATGTCAGAATCCCATTCATTCGAGAGAGTACAGTTGTACATCACTGAATAATAATGTATAATGTATTTTATTATTACTGTATTTAATGTTGGTAATGTCTTACTGTCCCTAATTTATCAATTATCATAGGTAAGTACTGGAAAATAACAGTATACATGGGGTCTGTGGATGTTTCGCTGTTATCCACAGTTCGGGCTATTCGCAGTAGGTCGTGAAACGAATCACCCGCCGATACGCGTGGACCACAGTAGCGGGATGGGGGGGGGCATTTATTACGGGGCTTACACTCATACACTATGGGCAGTTTAGAGATAATGGAATTCGCTTCCATGGTGTACGTTCGGACAGCGTGAGGAAGTGCGCACAGCAGAGGGAAAACACGGCAACTCCACACGTAGACAGAGTGGGGGCGAGATCTGCAGCATCAGCCCTGGGGGGGTGAGACGGCGGCTGCCCCAGCTGTATTGCTGCTCATGTCTAAAAATATTGTTTCTTGTTGGTCCACCTGAACATCCACTTCACAAACAGCAGAATAGGCACAATATGAAGTCCTGGCTTTCTTGTTTTTCTTATAACTTTATGTCCATGCAGTATGGTGCTTATGTTTTCACACCAGCAGTTTTTAGTCTGTTTAACACAGGGTGTGAGAACTCCCTTAAATTCTCATTTTTTTCTCATTTCACCCAAGCTGCAACTTCCACTTCCTTTTTTTGGGTCTTATGCCCTCCCTACTCCTGCCCTCCCCCGAAGAGGTAATACCAAGCAAACCGGCGTTTCCCTTCTGGGCTCCCAGAGTCACCTGGTTCTCTGTGCCAAGCCTCCCAGGGTTTCCTGCGTTAATATAATACTGTACAGCTGGTGAACTCTGAGGCAGCATATGCTCGATACGAAAACATCCCGGATCCTTTGTTTATTCTTTAACTCTACGCTTTTGACGCACTCGTGCGTTATGTGTGCTGAAAAAATACATTATTTCTTGGAGTGTGTGGGGACTTGTGAGGTTTCACTATTTGTGAAACAATTTCAAATCAGCTACTTTTTCACTCACGACAGTTTTTTTTTTTGCATTGTGGTTGAAGTCTTTGCAATCTGGCTCTGGCTGACACCTTGGGGGTGGGGGTTTGGATGCAGTACTTGCTGCAAGTGTGCAGAATTTCTTTATCATGCCAATTTCCTCAGGACACACCGTTTTCCTCTGGTTGGCTAATTGGTCTCTCTAAACCGCCTTCTGTGTGTGAGTGTGTGCGTGCAGGTGCCCTGTGATGGACTGTCACCCAGTTGGGAGTTGACCCCAGCCTTGTGCCCTGTGCTGCCTGGGATAAGCTCCAGGCCCCCCGCGACCCTGCTCGGAATAAGCAGTTGGAAGATAGATGGATTAATTCTGACCCTGTGACACAGACCAGGAAAAGTGGGTTTTATTTTAATTATAGTGAATGCTGATCCTCTAATCAAACTCTACTGCAAGTGTTAAGGCTATACATTTTCAGGAAGTCAGCTTTTTTGTACTGTAAGTGTTTTTAGAAGTAGAATTTATCCATTCATCTATCTTCCAGCTGGTTGTTCTGGTCAGAGTTGGGAGGGACTGGGGGTGGGGGGGGCACAGCTGGAACCTCTCATATAGTATGAGGCTGGGATGGCACATCGAGAGTTTCTGAAGGATGTAATGTTTAATTACACTATCCATCCATCTTTCAGCTGCTCACCCGTTACATGGTCACAGGGACCTTAGTGGAGAGACAACAACTTGGATGGATAGACAAATCATTTTACATTTTATTATTAAATGATTTGTTTACTCAGTGCTGAATTATCAGTATTTTTGATTATATTTCTGACAGTGTCATGACTCAGAGTCAGAGTTTCTAGGTAAAAACACATTTATTTGGTTTTTATACATAGTCTGAAATAGAGCATCCCAACCTGGCCAGTCCCACTGTCAGGCCAAGTCTTCTGCCCACTGGTCCCTTTGACCGTAAGATGACTCTTCCTCTGCAGGAAAGAGGTAACCAGTGGGGCTCAGGGATGCTGACTGGTCTACGGCTCCTAGAGGAGGTGCACAAAATGCAGACTAGGGCACACCGGAGTGGAAAACCAGAAATAGGAAATAGGACCCAGAAACAGGAAGTGAGACTGAAACACAGAAACCAGGATGCTCACGGAATGAGCGAGACATCAGTCGCCAAACACAGGACCATGAATCGGGATCAGGAATCCAGGAACAGGACACTAGCCAACCAGGTCCAGAAACACAAGACAAGATGCTAGTCAACAAGAACCATGATTCATGGAATATGACAACAAGACTGCAAACCACTAAGCCAGGGATGGTGCTGGCTGCTGACAGAAACTAGAGAGACACTTCAAGCCCCACAGACGAGCTTCCGAACTGAATGCCATTCTGAGCCTGACGGTGATGGAGCAGTGGGCAATGCTTACTGCTCTGTTTAAATAAGCTTCAGATCTAATTGCCACTGGCTCAGAGCGCCATCCCAGAACAGGCTCAAGTACTTGATTACCAATCAGGACAGGTGCCCTAATTCGTTGCTCTAGCATATGGCAGGTTGAATTTGTTTTTGTTTTGCTTTTCCCCTTGGTTAGTTGAAGTACTAGGAAGCCAGAGAGCAGATCAGTGAAAGGTTGAGTCTTGATGCCTCTCTGTGTTTCCTGAATAATCTTAGTGGTCATTGAATAGTCTTATTAGGTTCTTGATTTGTTGCAAGCAGAGCAGACTTACCATAAGGCAAGGGAGGGCAGCTGCCTAGGGGCTAAGCCCCCCCCTAAAAAACCCAAAAAACTAGGGGCCCCTTGAAGATAGAACTTCCATAAGTTACATTTACACATAACATAATATGATCATTTAAAAGACAGCAACATGTATATTTTCAGGATAGACAAAGTTGCCCCCATCCCAGCTGTAATTTAGTAATGATTATTCCATTATTTTTATTCCATTACTTTAAGATTTCAAGCTAACCAGCTTTCTTTTAACATTGGAGGCTACTGGTTGTTCGCTGGCAAGCACAAAGATACAAGACTAACATTACGTGTCCATCGTTTGATACAGTTTTGCTAGAGTGGTAGACAACTTGTGAACAGACGGCGAGAGAACGCAATGAAACGAACGTATTCAAGACTAACCAGAGCAAAAGAGGGAACGGACACACTTATTAAATCTGTATCTATCCTCCAGAGCGATACCCGCCCCACCCCCATCAGCAAATTTTACTGCCAGCCCCCACCCTGATTGGTAAGTTTTACCACTGGCATCCTGCACATTGTTTAGAGTATTATTGATGTTCCATTGTTTATAAATCCCTCTTGTCACCTCCAAAAATATCTCCAATGGCCCACTTAGGGGTCCCCCTACCCATGTCAGCCTAGGCCCCCAGAGAAGTTAGTCTACCCATGTTTGGAAGATGCGTATCTCTTGCTCCAGTACTGCTTGCACGTCCTCTGGGCTAAGCCTAGCCACACTTATGCCTAGACAACACATATTTTTTTAATGTGCTGTTTGGCTCACTTGTACGTCACTATGGACAAATTAAATAAAAACAAATGTAAATAAACGGAAGCTGCGTGTGCCAATACCACCGCGCTTGGCTGTGCCACGTACTGTCACCCCCTGCCCCTCTCACAACAAAAAAAACACAGTGACCCTTATTGTTCTGTTGTCCCGTGTCCTTTTGAGTCAGCGGTGACAGCACGCCGCTTTAAAAAAAATGTACATTTGTGGAGTCGCAGTGCGTGAGGACAGCTCTTTCACTTGATGATGGAGGGCACTTTGCAGGAGAGTTTTTGTGGTGAATTCCTCTGCGCCCCCCCTCCCCCGTCCCCGGCATCATGCCCTTATCGTTTGGTCTTATAATCGGCCTGCACTGATCTTCCTGCCTGCCCACAGAGCACGAGTGTGTGTGAGTGTGTGTGAGTGTGGCAGCCCTGCGACGGACTCCCATGCCATCCAGGCTTGTGCACTGGGCAGACTGGGAAATGCTCCAGGCCATCCTCCGTCTGACCTGGTGCTGGATAAACGGTTGGAAGATGGACAGAGGGATTTGCGGCGGAATCCCCGTTAGTGATCAGCGGTCTTCCTCGGACATGCCTCTAATCTCCTTACCCTCCCTGTGCTCTCCCTGTGACTTCCTCCTTATTGGACATTATCGCCCAGTGTAATTGTGCCTTTCCATTGCATCTATATTGTAATCCACCCTCCCCCTCCAGAGAGCTGCACTCTCTTGTTAATGATCAATAAAATCCACTGGCACGCCTGAGATAGGAGAACGGGAGTCTGCTGTTTACTCTCTCGAAGGCCTTAATTACACTGCAAGTAAGATGGTTTTTCTGTGGCGTCTTATCTCCCAGGCCACTGTTACCTGCAATGGTTATAGATGTTGTTTTTGTTTACATGAACAGCTATTGCAACTATTAATTAAAACAATTAATTAATTTGATTTAATTACTTGGGGCTTATAACCCCCCCCTCCCCTTGTTTCCTCTTACCAATTCCTGTATTAAATTATAGTAATAGTTGATTTAGTATCCTTAATTCCTTATGCATATTGACCAGAGCATATTGAAGCCTTATTTGTAACCAGAAGGAATTGTGCAAAAATCTGGTGTTTTTAAGTCTGGTGTTGATGGATAATTGTGGGATCCCATTTTCCTGCTGGCCACACGGGACTGGGTTTGAGGCCCTAGCTATAGTGAAGATTGAAGATGTGTGTGAAGTAGGAATGATCCACGCATTGATTTTCCCGAAACGAATGGAGCAGATTTACTCCCAAATGGAATCCGCCTGGCCACCTCTCTCTTCCCTCTCTCTGTGAGAGCCTAGAGATGGAGAGATTCTCTCTTCTCTCGCCTCTCGGTCGGTCTTCGCCGGGCTGCCATGGGCAAGGTGCAGTCATCGCTCGTAGAATTTTCAGGAATGGGGCGGACAGGCTCATGATGGACGGGCTCAATATTGGCAGCGTCTGCCACGCTGAGGTCACACGCGCCGCGAGCACGCTAGCATTCATTCACATGCACGCACCCAGCAGGCAGTGTATTAGGGGCGCCTGCTTGTTTATGCCGATTGGCTGCTCCTGCAAGCAGGGAATTGTGTGGCTGCGACTCGTACATAAAGCAGCCAGACAAGGTCAAGAGGCTCAGTTACTGCTCGGCAGACCTTCGGAATGGGCAATGCGCGTGATGCCCGGTGCCAGATGGGGTGGTCCTTGCATCTTAGAAACGGCCACCTTTCAAGGGATTTTCATGAAATGCAGTGCTTGATTCAGTGGATGACATTTCAGAGGGTGGAAGCACTTTGTTAATGAGAGAGTCAGAGGAGAATGGGCAGACATGTTAAAGCCAGCTGGACTGCTACAAGTGTGAAAATGTCAAGGACCTCGCTCCACAAGGAATGGTCTCAGCATCTTGTTGAATCTATGCTTCAAATAATTCAGGATGTTCTGTTGGAAAAAGAGAATCCTACCTGATCCTTGTCGGATGTACTGACCTGACTGTATCCATACACAAAGGTACTTCTGGCACAAATTCACACACACAAAGGCACCATGATTTTCTTGAAGTATTTAACTGGCAAAAATCACAGCATAATGTAATAGCATTGAGTTGATTTTTTAGTTTTTTGTGCAAATTAGGACTACACATTCTGTAGCTACAGTCTTGTACAATCTAAGGCTGTTTTCAGTCTTTTTATAATGATATGTACCGTTATAAATATTACTGTATGTGTGATTGTTTAACATATTTGCAAGGTTAAGGATTGTTCACAAGAGACAGAAACCCCCGTAATAATATGCAAGTGTAATATCCTGGTGAAAAATGCAAACTGCGCCCCAGTGCACTGTATTGACTACTCATTGTTCCATAACGTTAAAGCAGACATACAGATGGGAATTTCTGTCGCCATGCAGTGTCATTAGGTGAGAAGGACATTTAAGATGTTCCTGAGAGTCTGACTGCTGTGATTATAATAAAAATATCGCTGCCACAGACCAGTTTGATATCTGATTACTGGTAGAGAATTGAGTGCCCTTAACGCTGACAAATCGCGTTTAACATGATGATGAAAGGCAGCTTTTTAAAGTTATACATAAACAAAAAGGTCACATCCGAGCAACAGCGCTGTGAAGGGATTTCATTCATAGCACGGTCTGACAATCTGTCATATTCTCATTAGTTTCCTTTCTAGCTATAAGTCAAAAGTGATATTAATACAACGGAAAGTGACTGTGCTAATGTCTTTAATCCCTCTCAGCATGCATGGTTTTCATGTTCTCCCACAGTTTCCAAGCCTTTTCCTGCTTTGACAGCACTGCAGGATATAGGCCTCAGATACCAACATAAAGCTGGTCCACAGCATAAATGTCATTATATATCTCAGAGAAGTAAATTCATGTTAACATTGGAGGCCCTCTTGAGTTATTTTAATTTATGTAGTATTTTTCGGGCTCAGCTGGGGAGGATGGTGACTCAGTGGGTAGCACTGTCACCTCACAACTCTAAGGAGCGAAATCAGAGTCAAAAGTTTTGTTTATTTGAAAAAGAGAATTGAAACTGAAAGTTCACATTTTGATGTTGAACTTTAAAAACTACAACGATGTATTCAAATTAAAAATAAATGTATGAATTTTTTTCAGTTTTAATATAATTTTGTGTCAATTCTGGATTTTTTAAATAAATGCTTTATTTTCATTTTTCACTTTCATATATATATATATATAGATATGTAAGGGCTTATTTTTTCTTTTGCAGATTTTTTTTTTTGGTGTGCCCTAAATCTTTTTTTTCAGTTTCAGATCTTTTTTCTGTATCAAAATTTTGACCCTGATTTGGTATAGGGGCGTGGTAACTGAGATAGGCGTGGTATCTGCTGAGGGGCGTGGTTTAAGCCGAGAGGGGCGTGGTTTAAGCCGAGAGGGGCGTAGCATCAGCTGAGAGGGGCGTGGTATCAGCTGAGAGGGGCGTGGCATCAGCTGAGAGGGGCGTGGCATCAGCTGAGAGGGGCGTGCAATAATGAGCGACAGCGTGGCATAGACGCCGAGGATCTCCCTCGTTGCCTTCGGTATCTGCTTGCACTAGTATCCGTGTACAGTAGGTATCCGCAGCGAAGCTGCTTAAGATGGTGCCCATTTCACATAGAGTACCCACTGGCGAGTTTCGAGTTTTATTTTATATTTTATTATATTAAGAATAAGGGGATTAAAATTATGGTAAATAGCCTATGTGGCTATGATTTATGTAAACATAATATTATTGGAGTATAAGGTAGGCACAATTTAATTACAAAGACTGAATGAATAAGTAAAATGTGGCCATATTTTAATATATCGTTTCCATGTGTGTGTTTTATCGTAATCGTTCCGACAATATATATTAAAATGTGGCTACAATATATATATAAACAGGATTGCCAACAAATACACTTCTGACGTGACTCTGACGCATTCATATTCTCGTATTACGTTTATTTCATTATAAACGTAAAATTAGCTACATTAAAAGCTTTGGGGCAGCTTGCAGACCATACCGACTATTTACAAGCAAATAAAACTGTTACATACATGTTAATTCACGTGCATGTGTGTGCAGACTTGTCTCGAAAATCTGACTTAAGCCAGCAACCCTGGTATATAATTTTTATGGTTTATGTCATGAGCAGGGCTTTGTACTTTCTGTTTATGTCTGTATGTTACAAAAATGACCCATCATTGTAATATTTAGGATAACTTCCCAGGGTCTTGTTAAAAAAAATCATTAACATTTGAACTTTAAGTTTCAATTATTTTTTCAAATGAACAAAACTTTTGACCCTGATCTAACTCCGTACAACCCGAGGGTTGAGGGTCTGAAGCCTGCAATCCTGCACCCTGCCTGTAGGTGGAGGTAGTCACGCCATGTGTATGTGGTTCTTACCTGCAGATGGAAAGTTGCCTCCCTGTGCTGCTAATGCTGTAAAACAATAGGAAAGGCTCATTGTTGTTATGATTATCTTACAATAAAAGCGACCATGCAGTTTTTAGTAGTCTTTTAATATTCATTATTGCTTTTGACCACAACCTTGACCTAGATGAACAGTTTAGAAAGCGTATCTATTATACACATGCATGCCACATGTACAATATTTACCTACCATAAAGCCCATCTGGTCATTTGTTATATGTAAATAATTAGCTTTGATTGAGTGTAAAAGATTCTTAAAATAGCACTAAATGATGAGGAGGTGGCTTGTTTCTGGCTTCCCTGCAGTGCATCTCCCTGCTATTTCCCCCGCAGTAGCAGCATGACAGAAAGGAACCTTCCGTCCGCCTGTGATACAGCTGCTGTGTCCGCACGTCACTGAGTGAAGAGGCAGCCCGTCACTGGGGTTGCTAGACAGGGAGCTTGGATTTCTGTGGTCATTAAAGCATCAGTGGCCTTTAACGTCAGCGGCGGGGGGCTTCGGGGGTGTCCGGGGCACGGCCCCAGTCAGCCGGGTGGCCGTCGATGTCAGTCTGCAAATCCGAGGCAGTTTGTCTCACGATCCCCGATTCCGTTGCCCCTTCGGGAAAGAAATGCCAGTGTGGCTATCAGATCAAAGTATGAGAGAGAAAAAAAGATTACAGGACGACTAACTGTGCCAGTAAAAAAATAACTCAGAAAGAAGATACAAAACAATTAGTTGCCTTGTACAAAATTTACGAGCTTGGAGTGAATCTTCTCAAGTGTGGACCTACTCTGACAATCAAACGGGCTTGGCCTTCCACACCGATGTCTCTTCGTTGCTTAATGGGCTCGTTTCACTACAGAAGCGTGTCCCCCATCTTGCCCTAAATGCCAGACTGCAGCCTGATGCCACAGAAAGCTTGTGTGTCACTGGCAGGCTCTTCATTCCAGCAGAGACTGTGACGATCTGCGGGCGAAAGCTATCGTGTTCACCAGGCAGTTTGCCGATAGTAATGGGGTATTTTTAGCTCGCCGGTCCACGTCAACTGGCTTCATTACGCATTCCCATTTTGAGACGGTCACACATTGAGCCCTGAACCAAACGTCGCCCCGTTTCCCTGAGAGGATCTATGCCCTTTGGAAGTCAACAGCTTGTTTGACCCTCATGGGGCCTGGCAGACACGCCATGCCAGGCAGGCTCTCCGTAGTGATGCCGGGCACATTTTGGGAGGCCGTTCTGCATTTGTGACCCTGGTGTGTAGAGCTTAAACCTGGCATCTTTAAATAGTAGGTTTATAAAGGGGTGTCCGTGTGATGTAACGCTTTCCGCATGGTGAAGCACGGGCCCGGAGCAGACCGAGAGCAGCGTCGACTGTATTACGAACCAAGAGCGGTTTAACATTCCTCTTCTTTTGGTGGCTTGTCTGCTCGTCTTTCAGTCCACCGCTTAGGAGAGGATAACGTGATGGGAGCTGGCTCAGCTATGCCCGGGATCCGCGCCGGCGTGGGCGGGCGTGCCCGCTGACGGGAGAGATGGGACTCTGAAACCCATGTGCGGTGAATCTCACGACTCGTTCTGGGAAATTTATATTGGTTACTTTAATGGTCCCCGTTGGGGTAAAGCAGGCCGTGATCGACAGCACGGGTGGTGAAGTCTCATTTCTGGCAGCAATAAGCGTGTTTTCCTACACTATTCTACACACCGGGGCTTCTCAGATGTAGGACGCACATCAGCTTTTCGAGAAGAGAAGCAGGGTTATTACTCATTACAGGAACCTCACATGGGTCATTTCTGTCCAAAAAATAGCTGAAGACTAGTCAAAACCATTAGACTGCTAATAAATTGGCAAGTAACTATGCGAAAGTGCTGATGTCTTTAATTCCCCTCCGTGTAGAAGGTTTTCATGCTTTCCAGCAGTTTCAGAACCTTCTCCTACCTGAGCAGAACAGCTACATACAGGCCCCAAACACTGACACAGAGACTGAAAAAGACAGCACTAGAAATGTCATTAAAATTCCCAGTGAAGTAAATTCATGTCGACATTAAAGTCCCACTCTAGTTATTTTAATTTCTATAGTGAATTGCTTTTAGGTTAAGATATGGTGCGATGGCACAGTGAGCACTGCAGTACCAGGTCCAGGAACCCTGTCCCCTTGTATTGGATTAGCGGATATTAGAGGGACGGATTGGGAAAAAGCTGCCATATTGTGCTTTTATAATCAAAGCCATTAAGAAAATTATTTTGAGGCTAAATTTACTGGGCAGATGGCTGTGACTGTATCGGTGTGGTCATGTGCGCCATGAATATTCACAGTCAAGCTTGACTGCCATATAGTACATTCACCATACTGAGATGGCACTCATGACGGGGCGTGGAATCCCACCCAGCAGGTTCCACGGTGCTGAGCGGCTAATCATGTTTTCTGAAACACTTGCAATGTCAATTTGTTCTTTTTTCCTTATGTATTATGTGCAAGAATCTTGGACGGGACCGAGAGTTTGATGACACTGCATGAGGAACACTCCTGTATTTCGATATTAGATGGATCTAAGAAAGTACAGCCTTTACGCAAAAACGTCAATGAAAACGTAAACGCTGAACTTTAATCTGTGACAAGAAGAGATGTCCATTTAGAAATGATGGTGGGGAATGTTTCCAGAGCATGATATAGATAAAAAAATATTTTAAAGTCTAATGACAACCTAACACAACAAGTCGTCGCACACTACCCTTATTGGGAAAAGTTCAAAGACAGTATCCTTTGTGATGTAATAGCGCTGAAATTCCAGAAGACAAATAGGCTTCCTACTTGGCAGTCATGTGACCGTCAGAGCTGTCTGACCCAAAACCTCCCCACTCCCCCCCTTTAGCCTTTAAAGCTTAGTGCCCACCTTCCTTACGGTAGAAGCTTCAGCAGGAGGTGGGAGAGTGAACACCCCCCCCCCCCCCCCCCCCCCCCCAC
>JAODJU010000002.1:24778548-24811121 GCA_026776725.1 Gnathonemus echidnorhynchus | reverse complement strand
GTGAGTATCAGATGAGTGATCATGGTGAATTTACACCAAGGCACCCAGCGAGAGTGAGTATCAGATGAGTGATCATGGTGAATTTACACCAAGGCACCCAGCGAGAGTGAGTATCAGATGAGTGATCATGCCTTCTGGCCTTATGGCCGCTCCTGTTAGCTTTATAGCAGGAATAATAATTCAATAATTCAAATTCAATTATAACTAGTTACGAACAAATTCCTGACCTCAGAAGTTGGATTTTCGACTAGTTCCAATTTTATTTTTGATATTAACAGATGGCATTTTGACTAGTTAAAATTGAATTCCTGATATCAGAAATTGGTATTTTAATTAGCAAAAATGAATTATAACTAGTTACAATTCAATTCCGGATATCAGAAATTAATTGATATTTTAACTAGTTCCATTCCAACTCCCATTGAAATGAATGAGAAAAACGTTTTGTATCTCACCAGGTAAAATGGAATTTTAACTAGTTAAAATTTAATTTCCTATATCAGTAATATGCATTTTAATAATAATAATATTTAATAATATTTAATAAGTTACCGGAATTTCTGATTTCAAGAATTTGCATTCTAACTAGTTAGAATTGAATTTCTGATATCCTCTAGAAATGAATTAAAGCGGCTGTCCATAGAGTCTCACCAATGCAATCGGGTCAGCACGTTTGTAAATGGACTCTGTTAGTCCTTCATGATTCCAAATCTCGGGGAATTGACGGCTTTAGGAATCCAGGCTTCAGCAGCACTGGGCTCCATGACCGAGCTCGCCTGCTATCGGCTTGAAGGCCACAAGCGGTTTGTTACTTTCTGCTCTGACGGGGCATTTCATTCCACCAGATAAACGTTTCAGCTAGCTTACGTTCCGAGTGTTACATTAAATTGAGGGCTTTTGCCGTAGCCATTTTTGCCGAATTAATTTTTTGTCAGCTGCTTCTTTAATACGGTTTGTCGGCCCGTAAATGTCCTATTCTCACATTTAAGTTATTTCTCCCTGTCACGCAGGCAGCAGCTGGGGGGTGGCTCTGCCTCTTTGTGCTATTTAAGAAAGCTGCCAATTTTTGGGGAGTCTTGCTTTCTTGGGTCTCACTGCAGGCTCTGCTCCGCTCCCCCCTCCTGTACCCTCCAGTGTAGCTCTCATAGCTTATAGAGATACAATAGGAGCCATTCCCTACCTCTAGCTGCGATGGCTCACTGCATATATCACTGCATATATCACTGTAAACACAGCACAGATCCAGCTCCTCTATTTTGGCTCCATTTGTCAGCCTTGATGTAGCTGTTTTTCTTGTATTCTGCTGGAGAAACATCAGCCCACTTGGAGTTGATGAAGCTGACAGTAACCCCCACCCCCCACCCCATTGGCTGTACCTCAGGGGCCAGGCCGCATTTCGGTTTGATATCACCCGTCCTGCGCCACCACGGGCCATCACCCAGCTAGCACTGGTACGTCTTTCACATTTTGTCAGTCGATGCGCATATTTCTGCCGCATTTTTGGTTCCTGTTTGTGTTACATAAATTAACTGATTGAACATTAAATTGACAAGCACAGAAGTGATCACAAAGTGACAACAAAGAAGCCTATAATTATATTAGCAAGGGAGTAAAACCGTAATGGAAAAGCGAAGGATGAGACAAGCAGAGAATGGGCCTCAGCGGCCGGAGGGCCTTTGATGTGCTCCATCCCTCACGCTCGCAGTTATCAGTGAAGCACATGCTTCTCCAGGGCTGTCTGCCGCTTCATCACTGCCAGCGTCGGGCGCCGCCGAGAAGCTGGGGCGAGGTGCTGCTATGTTTCTCTGTCTCGCCCTCCGTTTCCTGGCTTTGCTTGAAAGGGATTTGCATGAATGGAATGGTGATGATCCAAAGAAATGCATGCAACAGAATGAGTATCTCGTGCTGTTATAGGGTCTTAATGCAGAAATGTGTACAACGGAATGAGTATCTGACTGTATTATAGGGTCTTAATGAAGAAAAGTATATAACAGAATGAGTACTTCATTATATTACAGGATCTTAATGCAGAAACATGTACAACACAATGAGTATCTGACTGTATTAACGGGTCTTAATGAACAAAACTATATAACTGAATGAATACCTCATTAAATTACAGGGTCTTCGTGCAGAAACGTATCTTACTATAATAAAGGTGTGAATGCAGAAAAGTGTACAAAAGTATCCCATTATATTATAGAGTCTTAATGAAGAAAAGTATATAACAGAAGAAAAATCTTACTATATTATACGATCTTAGTGGAAAAACATATATAACAGAATGAGTATTATATTATAAGATCTTGATGAAGAACAGTGTAGAACAGAATGAGTATCTAACAATATTTTCGTCAAGATTTCAAACTACTGGTATATAATTGCTTTTCAAAATGCCGGTATGACTGTAAAGGCCCAAAGGTACATCTCACTACATTGTAGGGTTGTTATAGGGTCTAGACCAGGGGTCTCCAACTCCGGTCCTGGAGTGCTACCATCCAGTAGGTTTTCTATCATACCCAGCTTCTGATGAGCCACACCTGTTCTCAGGTAAATACCAGGAACAGGTGTGACTCATCAGAAGCCAAGTGGGACAGAAAATGAATGGATGAATTATAGGCATGCGCAGTTATAAAGCCCAATGCCAGCCCTACCATCAGGTTGCCCCCCCCAGACGGCACCCCAAAGCTTCCAACACATCACTGGCTTCCACCTTGCTGTGCGGTGGGTGTTCATTTCTACCGAGTATCTCTGGGTTCAGTATCACAAAGTCAGATTGTTTGCTTAGCCAGATAACTTTGTAGATAAGCAGCGGTGACTATGGCTTTTCCATATCATGCTGGTGGTTCTCTTCTTAGCGTGACATATCACCATGGAAATTCATGCCACAGAACAGAACTGCTCCGGAGCAGGTTAGCTTTCAGGATCACGGATCTCAAACAGTGTTTGAACCAAGGAGAAGAAGTTGCTGTTACATCATTACTTGATGTAACAAATGAGCTTTCCCGAGCTCTTGAAATGGCTTGGCCATGATACTCCTGTGACTGCGGTAAAGTTAGCTGTATATTCGATATTCAATCTTCCGGCTGTAATATCTTTCAACAAGCAAGCCAGGCAGTTTTTAATCACAGACCTTTGATGTCCACGGGCAGAGAGACACACCGATCATTTTTGCATTTCCAGTAGGGTTGCCAACTTCGGCCAGCTGGCTGCAGAGAGATTTTCAATTCCAGACGAGTCCGCACACTCATTTACATGTATGTCACAGTTTTATTACCTTGTGAATTGTCTGTATGGTTTGCAAACTACCGCAGCGCTTTTGGAGTAGCTAATTTTAGGGTTATAATGGAATAATATAGATTTGCCATTAGATTCTGAGAGTCTGAAAGTGTGAATGTCATACTGGATGCGTGACAGCTGGAAGCCCTGCTTTCGAGCCCTTTTGCTATGTGTGCTTAATCTTGTTAATATCCAAGAGGCAATCTCTGCTGTAATGAGATATTGGTTCAACAATTGATAGTTTATGGTAACTTTGTATGCCCATTGGTTTTCCATATTATTTTATGGGAGATTATGAATTAATATTTGAATGTCGGTATATACACTTCATGTTCAATAGCTGGTGGTGAATGGGCGCAGTGCAGTTATTAATGAAGATGTACAGAAATACATGCTCAGAAAATCAAGTGGTGTACATTGTTCCCCATAGTCCTTTGCTCAGAGCAGACCTTACTGAACGTGAATATTTCATTGTCTTACGTTAATTTTCAGGTGGTTGGAGGGTCAGTTTTCTAACCACCTGCCATACAATTGTAGGCTATTGAGAGCAAATCTGAATAAATGTGGCAAAATGTTCATTAGAAAATATTTCACACATGATAAACAGATTATAAACTCCAGTCAGTGGCGCAGACCTCAGCTCTTCTGACAGGTCAGTCGAGTTCGGTTTCTTAGCTTGCTTTAGATTAAAACCTAGGCTTTATACATTTTGTTTGTTTTTTTAGCAATCGCTGACTCTGTATTATATGCATGTGGTCTTATGTGTGTAAACTAACTTACAATATACAACATAGACATGGTGCCTTGTACTGTTCATGGCTCCAACATGCCAATGTGTCATATATATATATATATATATATATACACCATAGATTATGCTATAATGTACAGTACATTATGTCATTTTGAGTTCTTTTAGAGGAATATAGAACCCAGGGTTTGCACAATGCAGATTTTCAATTCTATCAATTTTTATATATCGCCTTTCACAACAGTGTCACCCCAAGTGCTTTACATGGGTGTGTTGTGATACATTTATGCATCATTTTATTCTGAATAAAATCTGTATAATAATTTGTTGGTTTGCATTTCACTGCTTGGCCTTAAATTTTGTAAATTAACTCAGAAAGAGGTCCTATTCGTCATTGTTAATGCTAGTCTACTTGACAATAAAGGTTATGCAAAATAGGAGACAGACCATCAACAATTATGTGTGTGAATTTAGCCTATTAATTTATGTTTTAGCCTGGTATTAGTAGCATATTAACGCCTATAAAAAATTTTGTGCGCATCTACATTAACAACACACTGTGGCCACCTCTTCACATACCTTTACCATCCCTGGACCATTCCAGTAAAAAACTACCTCTGATTATACAGTCATAAAAACAGGAGTGTACAACCAAATGAGTAGGCCTACCTATTTTTGGGGATATAATTATGAAAATTATATACTAATCCTCATTAAAGGGTCTTAATAGGTTAATCAAACATGTTTTTCTCGATTTAAGAGTTTTTTGCTTTGAAAAGGAGAGCCTATTTCAATCTGCCTCTCCAGTCTTGCAGATGACAATTATATGATGTTATTTTGGTGACCTAGAAATGTGTCAGTTTTGACTCTCAGCCCAGATCTGTATCAGTGAAGAATTACTCCGGAATAGTATATCCTGTGTTTAGGGACAGACACATTTCCCGTTGACTTTCAGATCTAGCATTTTTTTTTCAGTCACACATCTAGATAAATTGTCCCTGCTTTGCTTTGTGATTGTGTTGACCCTAATCTGCAGTTCTGAAGCAGTGCAGGCTTGGACGTGGTTTATTTTACTACGTGTGGGTTACAGGGAGATTTATGAGAAACTCTGTAAAATCCCGGTATGCGTCGGGGAGTCGGGGAAGTTCAGCTGCGATATAGATTCCTCGATAAATGTTGTGTGTGCTGTTTTGAACTGGCATGGATTCCCACCTGGGATAACAATATGGCTGCCATGTTGAATGAGGAGCCCCCAGCGGAAAGCCCATCTAAGGCCCGTAACCCTTCTAAACATCTCAGAGCCACACTTTCCCCTCACTTTTATTCGTGCTTTATTCATGTACAGGTGTGCTCAGTCTAAATTCCCTGCTGGCAAACAATACTACTCATATCTAGAAGCTACCCACAGTGCACCTCCTTCTCACTGCACCTTTACTGGCGTCATTGAGTCACACAGGATCACGACCACATCCCGAGTTGATTTTGGCACCCTGGCAGGACTAGCTGGAGATGCATGCATCCTCAGATCAGTACAATCTGGCACAACACGAGTAAATAAACCGGCTCCAGCTTAAACCCCCAGGCACCTTGAATAAGCTCATTTTTTTTATTGGCTCAAAAGTTTCAAAGATCATTTTGATTACATTAGGGCCAAAACAATTTTGTTAGCCATACACGGCATATGCTGATGAAAGTGTGTAGAAATTGTACCTGGTCCAGAGGGGCGTATCTGCATGGAAACAAAGCAGTGTGTTACACTTTAATGCAATCTGTAAACTGTAATGGTGTCATTCAGTCTCACCGTTGCGGTTGGCTTTATGTCTCCATGTCAACTTCTTCTGTTCTTGCTCTGAGTAAATGATCTGTTACTGGCATCAACAAGTGACCACAGGTTACAGTAGAAGATCTGCAGAATGGTTTGCAGAAGCAATATTTGAAGTGAACTGGATGATGGTAGTAAAATATTTAAGAAGGCAAAGATTATAAGCCACCGGGGGGGAAAACGTGTCAGCGGAAAGCAGGTCATGGTGGATCATGATGAAACATGCTGGGTTTACAGGTCGCGCTTCCTGAAAATGGAGGTGCACGTGTCAGGTATTTCCTGAAGCGGGGGGAATTACGACCGGCTGGTTCTCTCAGTGAGGGTGTGTGTTTAAGCAGTATTCCATACTGTTGTGTAGGTATATTTGTTTGTCTGCATGAAAATCACATCTAGGAAAAAAAAATCTGCAATCTAGGCCACCGTGCCTTTTTGAGTTCAGATATTCAATAATTTACAAATTATTCTCGGTATGTATTTTAAAAATCAAAACAGGGTGTAAAGCCGGCAAAGCGTCCTGGGTATTGCCAGGGTTGTGGGTTCGATTGCCAGTCCTGCTCTACTTGTATGAGTGTTTTTTTTTAATTTATTTATTTTTTTTTACTGTTTTTACCATTTTAAGCATTTTACCATTGGGAACAAATTATTTCAGGGGTACTGGACCTTGACATTTTGTGTTGGAATCCTGATAGAATTGGGACCTTGGGGAAAAATATTTGGGGAGCCCAGGTCTAATGACAGTTTGGCTGTATTGGTGTCAGTAAATTGCCTTTACCGATTCTGGGTGTCCTGTGATGGACTGGCAAGTTATCCAAGGGTGACCTGTGCTGCAGGCTCTCCGTGAAGCTGTATTAGATAAGGGGACATGGAAGATGGATGGATGGGTGGCATATTTGGTGCAAACTTGTGAAGAGTAGAGTGTTTTTTTCTGAAACTTTGCCGCTTAAGGCATTGCATGTAAGTCAAGGCCTGTATTAAGGCTTCTATAACTACACAAAGGCCACTGTAGCTGTTGGAATAGATTTGTCACTTTATGAATTGGTGACTTAAGCTCTTATAAGAAACCTGTCTGTGGTAGCAGGTGAGGAAATTACCGCTGGACTTTAAGCAGCTGGTAATTCCTTATTAAAAGCCTTATTCTGGCTGTCAGGGTCATGTCTTCACTCTGTGTTCCCATATCCGTTCCTCCCCGCCCCAGGCGGCATACAGTTCCCCAGCACTCAGTGTTTACATGTACAGTTTGTAATTCTAGAGAACAGGAAGTGTGCGCGACGGGTGGGGGGGGGTTACCACCAAGACACCCCCCCCCCATCACGGCGACACTGCAGCACGATCTTAAGAACAGATGTCAGCTGGCTCCAGTCATGCCGCCATGACTCACCTGCAGAGTCCAGCCAGGAGCGGCCCCTCCCTCACTCTCATGTGCCCCCCCCCGTGTCACGCTCCACTTCCCCACACACCTTGGCTCGACCCCACACGGAAATCTGTTACATGCCAGACACAGTGGACCGGGAGAAGAGTCTAAATGAAGTTTAAGAGGAGAGTGTGGGGGGGGGGGGGAGCTGGCCCACACACACGTCACTGGGCACACATGGAGGGTGATGGTGATGGCCAGCTGTAATTAAAGAGCGAGGCAGCTTAGAGGCCACAGACACACACACATGCACGTACACACAGGTTTGTAATTAAATCTTTGTGGGGACTCTCCATTCATTTCTATGGGGAAAACTCTAATCCCAACATGACAAGCTTAACCCCTACCCAGCCCTAACCTTAACCATAAGTAACCAAACAAAATACGAGACTATTTTGGTTTTGTGATTGCATTCACAGATCTTTGTGGGGACCTGACACACCCACACGTGCACGCACTCAGAGACACACACGCTGACCCTCCTCTGTCTTTAGCTGGGTGTGTTTCTTCTGCCGTGTGTGTCTTTCTCTGATTAGGTCTTTCCGAAATGGAAAGCAGTGGATCTGTATATAATAAAGCTTTGCTCTGTTCCACACCCATGAATCAGTTATAATCACACAGCCATAAAGCTTTTTCAGTCGTCCCCTGCTGCCTTCCTGTTTATACTCAGGGATTGACATAACTGGTAGACAAGCACGCGTTCACCTTTAAAAGCGATGAGTGCGATTTAACGTATTTTATACGTACGTATTTTATGTGCATTTGCGCCGATATAACAAGAAATTACCGTGCATTTTAACCTCTATACCACATATGAAGTACGAATTAGCATATAAAGGTTAAGATAAGTTCTTGTCATAATGGCGCAAATACACATAAAATACGTACGTATAAAATACGTTACATTAATTGATTGCCGCATGTATAGCTTTTAAAGGTGAACGCGTACTTACCTACCGGTTATGTCAGTCCTTGTTTATAAGCTTGCCTTCTGGTAGCAATTTAGCACTAGCCTTAAAGCAAAACACTAAATATTAATAGCACTTCACTAAACTTTAAAATTTAATGAATTTTTAGCTTCCTGTACAAACACTAGCATCCTAAATAATAATCCTAATAATTTTGTTCTTGACATGTACGTTTTGTTTTGGCTTTGTGTGAGGACCTCTTCGGGGTTGGTTGAGAGTTTGTTAGTAAGTCTGTCTCAACCCCAATTCTACTTGTGATTTTCAGGCGCAGTCAAGACTGAATGACATCCAGTATAGGGGGGCTAGGTGCAATATTCCTGATATTTGTAGATGATGTCGTGCTTTTGGTGCCATGTGACTAGGACCTACCATGCGTGGGAGCTGTTTGATACTGAAATGTAAGCAGTGGAGATGAGGATCAAAGTCTCCAAATCCAAGACTCTGATGCTGTCTGGAAAAGGAGCAAGAAGTGCTCCTTTCAGATGGGGGGGGGGTCTGCTTTTAGTGAAGAACTTTACGTACCTTAGATTTGTTCATGAGTGCTGGTACAAGGGAGGTGGCTTGGTCAGGTGACAGCAGTTTTATGGGCACCAAGGACGTCCATAGTGGTGAAGTTAAGCCGTACAATGAGACCTGGGGTTTGCTTTTCGCTCGATGCCCCAGTGCTCACCTGTGGTCATGAGCTATGGTCAATGTTCAAAAGATGCAAGCGTTCAACGTGAGGGTTTCTGGACCTTGGTGATCTGGAGCAGCCTGAAAGTACAGCTGCTACTCCTTCAGATGCAGAGTAGTCAGCGGAGGAGGTTCAGGCCGTTTATAAGCGTGCCACTAGGGTGGGAGTCTGAGGTCGACTGGGTGGAGGCCCTCGGACAGACCCAGGACACGCCAGAATAATTATACCCCTCATTTGGTTTTGGAACATGCGGGAAGCCGTCAGAAGAAGCTGGAGCCTGTGGCTTTGGAGGGAGAGTCCCGGTCTAACTGTGGCAGCATGCTGCCACCATGGCCAGGAGAAGCTGCATGGAAATGGTGAAGATAGTAAAGATGATGAGGAGCAGTTCGTGCTCATGGATCGATTGGGGAATAAAAACTCAGGAATTACAGCATCAGTGCTGTCATACTCATGCATGCAGGTATCTAAATGCAATATAACAAAATATTAAGAGTAATGTGATACTGCCTCAAGGACTACATGTCAGAATGCAGTGACAAGAAAAAGCAGGAGACTCTCAGATTATACTGCGTGGGGAGGGCCTCACTCTTCAAAGGAAAAGTTTTTTTAATACATACATTTTTCACTTTGAAAATTAATTTTCCACCTCATATCCTGGACATTATGCGCTGGTTCCCAGAGGTGTTCCTGGCCAGAACAGAAAGGCTCAGTCCGGTCCTTCTTTGTAATGATCAATAACACTGGGGGTTCAGGTTCTCTGCTCTTCTGTGAACAGAGAACTCTTACAGTGTCGCCTGAGGTGGAAGGGAGTGTAAGATCTCTGGTGTGTGGGTTCTCTTGTGTTCTCGTACAGGGAAAGGTCCGTGGTACCGGGAGAGTCCTTGGCCATTTGCACTACAGTGTGTTGCTGTTTGGACTGCCAGCTTGGACCATAACGCTGAACTAGCCTTTTTTTTCCCCCAGAAGCGATTGTTTCCTCTGTCTGCGGTGGGTGTTTTTTTTCTGCTGGCAAACATGCAGGGCTGTGTGTGCACTGGAAGCCCCCTCCCTCGTCAGCGAGCTTGTAATTAGTAGCCTGGTTCTGTGCGGGTCGAACCGCCGCTGCTACAAATTAGCATCCAGGCAGCCCTGCTCCTTCGTAGGGCCCCCGGCACTGGGTGCTTTGGGGTGCTGTCTCCACCCCCCGCATCTGCTCTCATGTAGGTGACCTTATTACAGAGTGAATGTTGACATAGAAGGTGCCTAACCCCCCCTCCATCCTCTCCTCCTGGTATCTGGTATCTCCTACACTGCTCCGGACATGTAAACCCGCCTCAGGGTTGATGTCATCAGGGCGCATTCATTGGCTAAGCTCCCCCCAAAATGAGCCAATAGGGCCTCCCAAATGCCACCCACTAAGCACACTGTCTTTAATCTTATTTTCAGTTTTCCATCCCATCCATTTTTTTAATAAAGGCATTCATCCTAAAACACATACGCCTGGTCTCTTCCAGGGCTGTGGCTACGGATCATTTACTTACCCCCTCCCCCTGATTGAGAACTTGCACTATTCCCTGTGTACCCCACTGTGGAAATCTTGGGCCTGCTATCAGATTTGTTCCGGTGCCGACACTGACCTGCCTCTGTCTGCACTTGAGTTGCACTTGTGTCGGAGCTTTGACCCATAACCCAAGTCTGCTTGCAGTTTTGCATTCATTCACATCCTGCTGCAGGGTTTGTTGCTATGGAAAATGATTATTTGCATAATATCACCGTCTGAATTGAGGATGCCAACACTCGTGCCTACAGAGACTGGTTTGGAATTGCAGAACTTTAGATTGGCACATTTACATTTAAATTTATGAGACCAGCAGCCGATTTTGCCTTAAGCGACTTAAACCCCATGCAGGGAGAGACGTAGATTGGCAGCGTTTGAAAGCGTTTCATATGCGATGAGACGTCCAGATGATGAGGATCACAGCGACCTTGACAGCTCACTGTGGATCTGCTGTGATCCTGGACCTGCAGTGTTGAGTGATCTCACCCACACAGCGGCACGTCACGGCCGAAAACACACCACGTACGAAAATAAGAGCCCATCTCTGACAGGCTGTGTGCTTTCTGTTCCAACCAATCCTCCGAGCACAATTACACCTGTTAATAGTTAGGTATCTGTACTATTTTTACCAAGTAATTTCCTGAAGGATAAACACTGAAGCAGTTTCCTCATCAGCACAGGATGAAACTTCAAACTGACTATGTAACGTACAGTGCAATTAAACAGCATTGTAAAAAAATATCAGGAATTAAAATCTGCAGCCACTGCTCTTCCTCTGCCTCTTCATCTCTGTCGCCACCCATTTCCAAGTGTGAGTTAAACAATTAGGGAGGACAGAGGTGTATGATTAAGAGTTTTCTGTGTCAGGAGAAGTTAACTGTGCTGAAATTAATTATATTCTTGGTCTTATTATATAGCAGAGATTTCCAGTCTCTCTCTCGTAATTATGAACTATCTCTGAAAAGGCAGCTCCCCCCGGTGTCTCGTCTGCCTCCCCGTCTCTCAGAGCAGTTTAAATATCGCCCCCTTTTGTCTCCCGTCTGTCTCCTGCTCCCTTTATTTCCAGTTTCCAGTTTGGTTCAAAGCAGCTCAATTAACGCGACAAAAATAAGTTCCGCCAAACTCCTCGTGAATGTAGAGAGGAGTGCGGTGAGCCGTCCGGGCCGATAACGCCAAATGTTTACGTATTTAATTAATCCCGTCCACTGTCGCCTCCAAGCCGCGGTCTCACTTACTCTCATGCCGGAGGAGCCTTAATTGGGCCGCCGGAAAACTCTGTGTTGATAAACGAACGCAGTGACAACAGAGTGTGACGTCGTGGATAGAAATGCGGGTTGGGGCCGGCTGGCAGGCAGAGTGAGGCACCGTCTGCTGCCGGCGTCCGTTTGGTTTACGTCCCTTATCGCCGCGCACGGGGATCCCGGAACCCGTGGGTACCCTGGCAGATTCAGGGGGCCCAACACTGTACAGGGGCCCCTGACAGACAATTGGGAGGGTGGGGGTTTAGCTAGGCTTCAGCTATGCTTCAGCAATATTACACTAACTCTGTGTGCTGCATACCCAAACTTCTGGCAGAGGTGGGTTGTTTGTTGTTTTGAATACATAAAATGGGGCAGGTGGTGAAATTTTGTCTGGGGGCCCAGAATTTCTAGCCACGCCCTTGGCCAGGACACAACTGGGCCTTCTTGCTAACAGCTCACCGGTACATCAGTGACGCTCATTCACTAAAAGTGCTTGACTGCAAATACAGCTGTTTAGTTGGACAATATTATGTGTCTCTTTGTGAAGCCACCACTGCTTCACTCTGCCCAGTGCTCATCCCAGTGCTCGTCCCAGTGCTCTGCCCAGTGCTCGTCCCAATGCTCTGCCCAGTGCTCTGCCCAGTGCTCATCCCAGTGCCCTGCCCAGTGCTCGTCCCAGTGCTCTGCCCAGTGCTCGTCCCAGTGCTCTGCCCAGTGCTCGTCCCAGTGCTCTGCCCTGTGCTCGTCCCAGTGCTCTGCCTAGTGCTCGTCCCAGTGCTCGTCCCAGTGCCCTGCCCAGTGCTCTGCCCAGTGCTCGTCCCAGTGCTCTGCCCAGTGCTCGTCCCCATAACTTCACGCCGTGGTGCCCTTCCCCAGACATCAATGCCATCATACTGATTTACCCACCTGTCAGTTACGGTGACGGGGAAGTGGCAGCCGGTCTGCCCTGCTCCATCTCCGCCTGTCTGGAGAGAGAGGCACGGCAGGCAGCGAGGCGGAAGGCTGCAGATAAGTAGGTCTGTGGAGCCTGATGGGATGCACAGCGACTGGGAGCTCCGCCCCATTCATAACAGCAGCCGCGCGGTTTCTAGTGTGTCTACAGACTAGGCGGCATTATTCACTTCAGGGGCACAGCAGAGGTACAGGCCCCTGTCTTCCATAATCCCTTCGTAATGTCCTTAACGCCATTTTACATTGAACTTCAAAATGCTGTGCATCACTCTGTGGGAATCCACAGGAAGCGCAAATCTTGCGTTAGCACAGACACGCCGCAGACTCCTCCACTCTCATTCCCGCCTAACACGCCCTCCCCACTCCTCTCACCGGCTGCCTCTTCTCAGGGGTGCTGGATGGCACAGTAATTCTCTTCAGGTGGTTTCAGCTCTGGCTCCTTCCAGGCTGTACCACCTCATCCATACAATAGCTTATTAGATTAGATACGTGCTCCGCCAGCGTCCCCCATCCCCAGCATGGTGGTATGATCCTCCGACTGCTGCTGTGTGAAGGCTTGGGCCTCGCTCTGCTAATCGGGTTGGGGGCTGCGTGTGGAGATGTATCTGTGAGGTGGGTTTTCAGCATTGACCTCTACGCTCCACCTCATTCTGCTGCTGGCACATCCAATACAGATGCTCCTCAATGCACATTTAGCAGTTATCAAAATTTAAATTCTGATCTGTTCCCAGGCTAGAGATGAACCATGGTTATAGTGGGGGGTGGCAGCATCTATGCTTCCAGTCTCTGTCGCGATCGTGAGCATAAACATCTCACACTGTGTTTACCGACATGCCATACAGTGCTTTTCTTCTGTGTTTAGCCAGATATGTGAATAATCATACTTGTATTAATTTATTTAAGATGTGAATTTAATTACAGTAATTATTTATTTATTTCTTGTATTATATTCATATTCGACTTATATGTTACAGTGGGGCATAGCAAAGGGAAGGACAATCCACGGAGTAGCTACAACGAAAAGGGTTTATTAACAAACTGAACAGAACACAAAGGAGAAACTGGAAAATGAAGGACCATGAGGGGTCAACACCAGAACAGATAATACAAAACACTAACTAAACGAATTACAAAGATAACAAACACTCAAACTACCAAGACAGAGAGTAATACCAGGAACAAGAAAACCACAGATAAGTAGGAACGCCGGGGAGAGAAAAGCACAGCTACAAACATGCAGAACAACTACTGACTAAAGAATGGAATGAGGGCAGGAACTTAAATATACACAGATAACAAGGGGCAGGTGTGGACCATAACCAAAAGCAACCAATCAGTAAAGGCATGGTACAACAAGAAACAGGTGGAATAAATTACAATGAACAAGCACTGGAAACTAGGAAACTTTAGAAAATACTGAGGGCTATGTACACTAGGAGAGACTACAGGTAGAAAATAATAAACAAGGCATGGACAGAGAGAGGTAGGTAAGGAACTGTGCTGATTACAGCGTGTTGCCCCACCCACCACCTCAGGGATGAGAACCTGAGTGCAGCCACGTGGTCCAGGTGATTCCTCAGCACCACCCCAGTCTGAATGGACCAGTGTGAGTTTTTCCCGGTGGCTACAGAGCCAATCCTGCCACCAACCCCCAAGTTTTTCACTGTAAGTTGGAGGACCTCTTTATAGGGCTGGATGTAGATTAACATCATACCCAGGACAAAGCAATTGCAGGTTAAGGGCCTTACTCTTCCAGTTGCTGGCACAGATCCATAGCCTAAGAGCCACCATTCCACCCGATTATGTCCAGGTATAAATGCAGAAGGTCTGCTGGAGTTATGGATTCTGATCCCACATGGGCAGGGTAGACTATAAACAGGCACACAAATCAGAAACATAGATTAACAAAACCAGGATAAAATTAAAAGGATAAATTAAAACCAATGTATTAAATAAAAGGTCAGGCTGGCTTCAGGCCAGCCTGGAACTCATGACTGGAGGGGCATCGGCCTCTGAGCCACACACCCTGGGGGGCAGGGAAACACACCAGGGGAACCAAACGGGATGGCCAGTGGGAACTACTGGCTCAACGGGGAAAAGACACATGGGACAGAGCCAGAAAGGCCCCAACCCTGACATGGTATTTTCCATTTAGAAGCGTAACCCCATGGTAGGGTGAGGGGCACTCCCCCGGTCCCCGTGTCCCCCTCTCTCATCTCTCCCCCCTTTTCTACACCACTCTTTTCCTTGTTACATGTTCTCATCCCAGGTCCATTTATGTAGTTTTTCACTGCATTCAAATGCACCAAAACACACACAGTTTTATTCTACATCATTGTACTTCCAATAAAATTTCTGCCTTTTTTAATTGAATAATTCTTTGTAAACGTGTTTCTTAATGTTTTCGTGTAAAGTCATTAAAAGGTGTAATAATTTCCATCTTCTGTGTACTGTAATAGCCCCTCGCCTCTAATTGCCCTTCCTCTAATTGCTTACATTAGTTTCCACTCCCTCAAGTGAAGGTTTGTTTTTACTTCCCTTAGATACATTTGTGGTTACATCTTCACGGATAATGCTCAGATTCTGTCTAGTACTTAGACCCGCTCATGCATCCTTAATAATCCCAGGGGGTTCATATCATTGTGCTACTGTATGCTTTTAGTAATTTTCCAGATTGCTAGTTATTGCAATTAGTTGCAGCAATGCTACAAACCATGTAAACAGAGCATTTAATGGGTGAAACACTTCATTGTAGGTATGTTTTCTTAGCCTGTGCCTCCTAATGGTAAGTGGTAAATACCTCCATCATTTATAATAACAAACTGGATTCCCTCAGGATTACTTTTGAAAAGAACCCAAATCAAATACGGCAGTGAGTTTACAAGATTTATTCCGGTTCCTTAAAAACTTGAATATCTTGTAATAATTTAGTCTTTTTTCAGGAAAACACTTTAGATAATTAAACTTTTAAGATCTCTAATGTTATAATGAAAATGTGTCAGTAAATCACATGCCGCATTAATTTCTATATACCTGTGCTTAGTCTCTGTTACCGTTCATCCTGTGGTCTGTCAGCTGCCAGCCCCGCCCACCTGCACCCCATTGGTCACATTGTGAGGGAGGGAGTGGGGCTTATGTGTCTTTTGAAGGGCTAATTGAATGGCCAGACTGAACATAAAGCCCCTTGGAGACAAGATCTTAATTGAGATGCTGGAGCACAGTCAACAAAACATTGGGGCCATGATAGATGTGAAAGACTTTCTTATTTTATGGGAGATTATTTAAGAAATGGCGTCTAAGTATTATTTATAAGTGTGCCAGAAGGGGCCAAAACCAGACATGGATGGGATCCGTGGCCCTTTAAACCAAGAATGGTAATGTTTACGGACCTGGGAATGTAGAATAAAACACAACAAAACGAACAGCAAAAAAAGGACATTAAAAATGTATTAAGTGTTTACAGTTGGGGGAGTTTCTCCCCAGTGCAGTCTGTTTCTCATTCCCGTTTCTGCTTGGCTGCCTTTTATTTAAAACCTGATCACATCGTCCTCGTTAAGCGGAGCCAACTGAACGGCATCAATTAGGTGATCTCTGTAGGAGGCGGAGTTTCGGAGATGCGACAGGCAGATTCGCTCCAGGCGGCAAAACGTATGTCTGTTCATTTAGGGTCATGGTCCAACAGCAGAAAATTGCTGCACGTACGGACGCTTTCTTGCTGACCGATATTATTATAACCTTCTGCATGAAATACTTCACAGGGCGCTGGTATGAAATATAAAAATAAATTAACTGATTTAAATCTAGAATAAATTTAAATACATTTGTGTCTATTCTAAGCACTTGGTTATACTTGCACAGACAGTAATAATGTGGAAACTTAGATTTTGGGGAGATGTTATGGCAATGTCTCATAGTGGGAAAAACAAGGCCTTTTAGACCATTTTAAAATGCCACATTTGTCCGTCATTTAGTTGGCAGAGAGCCAGCACTTTTGCAGCCATAGTTGGGAGATGTTCATTTAAATAAATGTAATTAATTAAAATAAATGCACCAGGACGTTAGAGACAGTGACTGTGCTCACCTCTGTTCCCCGGCCTGGATCTGTGCGTGAGTATGTGCGTTCATTATGCTGTCTTTGGCTATGGGGGGGGTGCATACACCTCCTGGACTGTGGGTGTGAATGCATGTTCTCCATGCCATGCTGGTCTCGTGGTGCGTAAGGCCCTGCAATGACATGCTAGCCCGCCGCCCTGCCATGTGCCCTATGTTTCCTGTGACAGGCTCCAAGCTGACTGTGACTCTGTGCTGGAAAAGTGGCTCGACGGATAGATAGATGGATGTTTTGGGGTGCGTAGTGAGTCTGGTCAGGAGCCGTGCATTCTGGGAAAGGCTTTTCTTTCTTGGGATGGTTTCATACACCTTGAGACTATCTCTGCCTCGAACACCTCAGCCCCTTCCTGTGTTTCCTATAGTCATGAAATGGGTAACATCCATCCATTCATCCATCCACCCACCCATCCATCCATCTTCTGTAACCGCTTGTCCTATTCAGGGTCATGGGGGGTCCAGAGGCAGTTCCGCAGGCTATGGGCTCAAGGCAGGGAACAACCCAGGATGGGGCGCCAACCCATCACAAGAAATGGGTAACACTTTCAAGGAATGTCACGTCAATAAGAATCTATGAACACATTCATAACACATTACAGTGCATTTATGAAAAGGAATTATAATGTTGATTATGATACTTCATAAGCTCTGATCTCAGCTCTCATCTATAATGCACTATAGATACCTTAATAATGCAGTACAAAGCATCCTTAATTCTTATACTGACCATTATAATGCATTATGAAGGTTTCTATAGTGCATTACAGATAAGAGCTTCATATGATAATCAACACTATAATATCATTTTATAAATATTCATAGCAATGTTTATAATGCTTTGTGAATGCTTTATAATGTATTATATGTTCATAGATTCTTATAGACATGGCATTCATAGACTATAAACAGGAACACAAATCAGAAACATAGATAAACAAAACCAGGATAAAATCAAATGGATAAATTAAAACCAATGTATTAAATAAAAGGTCTGGTGTTACCAGGAAATGTTCTGATTTCTTATCATTGGCAAACTAAGCAGGGGACACCCTCGTTTTCTTGACTTTTTCTATTTTTATCTTTCATCTTTGTCTAACTACTTTTCCTTTGTCCTTTGAGTCTCTGCTCAGCCTCCTTTAGATCTGTATCAAACCCCGTCTGTTAGCAAGGCTGAAATATGCGTCGCCAAAATGTCGCCCAGCTGAACTGTAACAGTGACGCATTAGCCCAGAGTCACTAATCTACAAAGACAGTGCATTAATGACTGCGCTAATAATTATCACTGATCACATCGATGCATCTCGCACCAGAGGATGAATCTAATTTGGAAGGCAACATGGAACCTGTTATGACACCCAGGGCCACGTTTGACACTCCAGTACTATAATTATCGGTGCTGTCTGAGTTTCACTTGCAAAATAATCCTCCGACTCCTGCTGCTATTTCATATTGTTCCCATATTGCTCCATAAACAATTAGCCTAAAAGCAAAACAAATTATCAAATGTTGCTATTTGCCACCAGTTGTGTTGAACAACATCTCTGCATGGAAATCCACAGGGAGTTAACTGTAAAGCACTGTAACATTAGGGCTGCGTGTCTGTGAATGTTACAGAATATGTTCTGTTTTTTTTCCCCTACTTGAAAAAGCTGGAGGGAAGGTTATAAAAGCATTATCATTGATTGCTCCTTATATGTCATGCTATGATCATGTTAGTAATCGCTTTTATTTATTTGGACTGGCATCCCATCAAGGGTGAACTCCAGCCTGGTGCCGTAAGCTGCCTAAGAATGGTTCTGGGTCCCAGTGACCCTGACTGGCATAAGTGGGTCGAAGAGTCATTGATGAATTTATGTACTTGGCCGGCACTTTGCACCCAAAGTGACATACAAGTGAAGCAGATAAGACCTAACGAGCAGATTTAAGTTAAAGACACCTGCTTTTTTTTAGGGTTAGGGTCTGATGTTTATAAGTGCTGATCGCTGTAGTGACCAACCCTCATCTTCCTGCAGGAAGGTAATAGAGGTGAAAATCATCGATGACGAGGAGTATGAGAAGAACAAGACATTCACCATCGAGTTGGGCGAGCCCGTTCTCCTGGAGATTGGGCAAAAACATGGTAATAAAATAGCGCCAACTATGTGATTGAGGCACGCTGCCTTTTATCTGGGTTTTTAAGGCCCATGGTATGTGTGAAGTCAGTAAGTGACCATGTTACCTGGCATTTAGCAGTACTGAGCCTCTGCTACAACCTGTGCTTTAACAAACCACGGTGCATCCAGTCAGTAATTCAGGGAGATATCACACCCTCATACAGTATGGTTACTGTCTAATTCATGCCTTATATTCAGAACCTATATTCTGAACCTGAAGGTTCAGCTCAGTATGATTCTTACTTCTGGTTGATATTTTTCTTGTTGGTCATTGAGAAATCAAAAAGATTTAATAAGCTGTTAGATCTTCATAATGCTTAAAACAAAGAGAGCACCGCACTGTTTACATTTTTAATTTCTTTCGTAACGTTAATTAAATGGTGGAACAATGAATCCCATAGACACTGAGATGTCGAAGGAGATGTGAAGTTTATTCATGTTATGAGTCATTCATTTGTTAGTGTAGCATCATTTACGAGGTCCGTTGGATGCTGATTGGCTCCAACAGGTGTTATTCCCTGAAAGAGTGACAGTGTCGGATTGTGCATCAAATATCACTGAGGAAACCGAAGAAGTTCCTGCCCTGTTCTCTGGCTGCCGCGGTGACGCCGTTGTGACATTAGAAAGGGGAAATGAGGACGGAAACAACCACAGTGCAGAACCAGGGCAGATGGTCAGGGGGTTTAGCACTAATGGAAAATTCCAAATGAATGTAAATGAAAATAAATGTTTGTAATATTATGTAGTAACAGAGCCGAGAGAGCTGAAATGCTTCTGGAGAATACCACCAAATATATCCTGAAATACTAAGAAAGATAGATATATTTATATACAGCAGCAAATAATATATTCACAGTATATCCATAATACTATCTTAATATTTTCCCATCATTTTAGTAAAGCATTAAATCAGGTTCCGTGCAGAAAATAGACACTGATGGTTTTTTTAATGTCGCTCTCTTTCCGCGATATTTCATTTTCGTCTTGGCTTTAATCATGACATTAGCATTGACAGTGTCCCACAGGTGCTTATTATAAAGCGGCACTAAGTTCTTCAAGGAAATGGAGTAAGGAATGCACAGCACTTAGAAAAACATGTAGATTTAAAAAGACATTAATATAAATCCGAGGAGGTGAAGTAGGCAAAATAGTGGCATGAAAAATAATGTTCTGAAGGTAGGGTTGTGTATCCAGACTATGTGCTTTGATGAAATACTGGTCAGTCTTTTGGTCCCTTTTATCTCTGAGCTACGACAGCAGTTTTTTAGATGATGTAAGGTGCTGAAACAAGAACAAGCAGGTCTTTCCAGACGCTTTCAGTCCAATGGCCGTTTGCGGTTGAGGGCTGTATTGTGAGAGAGGTCATACAGCTGGTCATAGTCTTGCTGATGGTCCTACCCTGATCTACATCTTTTCAGGAGACTCCAATGAGAATAAGCCGGCGGTGGGAGCTGAGGAAGAGGAGGTGGCCAAGATGGGCTGCCCCAGCCTGGGGGAGCACACCCGACTGGAGGTTGTGATCGAGGAGTCGTACGAGTTCAAGGTAGATGATCATAGTCAGCTTTGAATGCACCACGTAAGCTGCAGGACCCTTCTGGGTAACAATTATGATAAAGACTATGACTCAATATTAGCCTTGAGTATGGGAAACAGAGAGGAGCCTCGCCGGGGCCACGGAGTCACCATACAGAGAACAAGCTTAAACAAACAAACAAGAAGTGAATAGCCAATCCGAGGCCAAGGGAAACTGCTTTGTTTGAAGGTCATTGCGCACACTCCTTACAAATAGTCTTGAGGTCTTTAAAAATGTATGGAGTCTAGACCTTGCAAAGAGTCTTAAGGTCTTTAAAGATGTAGGGAGCCAAACCTTGCAAAGAGTTCTGATGTTGGCAATCTTGATGTAGGGAGTCTAGACCTTTGTTGTGTTTTTCTCATCATGAAAACATGAAACCAGCAGATTCCCCCACAAGATCTTTATCCTTTTCATTTATTATTGTTTAGGCTTTATATAAATCTTGCAGTCAGAGACCATCACACCCGGTACCTGGTCTGGCTTTTAACATCAGGTCAAGGATTCAGAGTCCCTTTCTGGAAGACTCTATCACACATGTGCCAGTGATCTATATAAACACATGACCAATGCCTGCAATCCAGTGGAGGCCCAAATTAAAATGAATTCTGACTGCCAAAGGTCAGAACCCAAATAATCTGATTGTACTTCTCAAAGTATTTCCCACAAACCTGAACTAATAACACTGTTTCTCCAGACAAAATAATTAGCAGTGGACTAACCAACGCTGTGTAAAAAGACAACTGTTTGAAATTGGTATTTTATATAGATGTCTAGTTCATGGGTAGTTTTGCTTTGACATTTTTGTTGGGCAAACTACGTAATCAAGGCACTGTGTTTATATTACAAAACACCTGCTATGACGCTGGGCACTGAGGCGACGTGTCCCTGGGCAGCGAGTGAGTCTGAGCTGGAGTGTGTGTGTTCAGAGCACCGTCGACAAGCTGATCAAGAAGACCAACCTGGCTCTGGTGGTGGGCAGCAGCAGCTGGAGGGAGCAGTTTGTCAGCGCCGTCACGGTCAGCGCAGGTCAGTGTCGGGCTGCCTCCACGGCATCCAACCTCCCTCCCTGTCTAACTCCCTTCCTACTCATGTGACTCTTTTCCTAGATGCCCGACAGCCTATCTGTCCTGCCTTTGTGCCCTGCTGCTCCATGACCAGCTCCTACCTTAACAACCCTGCCCACAGACACCCCTAAGCCAGGCATGTCCTCTCCCATCCTCCAGGTGATGACGACGAGGAGGAGAGCGGTGAAGAACGCCTTCCCTCCTGCTTCGACTACATCATGCACTTCCTGACAGTCTTCTGGAAGGTTCTTTTCGCCTTCGTGCCGCCCACTGAGTACTGGAACGGCTGGGCCTGCTTCATAGTGTCCATCTTCCTCATCGGGGCGTTGACGGCCATCACCGGAGACCTGGCCTCGCACTTCGGCTGTACCATTGGCCTCAAGGACTCTGTCACAGCTGTGGTGTTTGTGGCCCTTGGCACCTCTGTTCCAGGTTCAGGCAGCTTTGCATTCTTCCTTCCTCTTTGTTCTGGCTCATCCGTCTATTCTGATTTTTTTATTTATGAAAGTCTCACTTTATGACAGGGCTGCTCAAATCATGGCTCTCAAGGTCTGAGCCCTGCTGATTTTCCAGCCTTCCTTTACCTCAGAGCCAGGTGTGAAGCTTCTGTGGCCAGTCAGAATCAGTAATTATTAAACTAACTCACTGACAGAACTGAAAACAAGGCCTGGATTTGGAATTGAGGGCCAGATTTGAAGAGATCCGCTTTATGGGAACCATCCTTATTTATGAACAAGGCAATTATTAAAATGTACTTATTAGACGTGTGGATTATGGGTAGCCAACCTGGGGTAACCTGATGTTATGCTTTACTCATCTTTACATCCACGTTAATTTTAACAAAAGTAATTATTTTTAACCCATATGACCATTCCAAGCTTTGTGCTACTTGTCCATTTGTGTAGCAATTATTGTATCGATTGCAGAATTAGCTTAATTATTTTATATTTTATACTGAAATTTGTCAGAAGAGATATATTTCCATATCATTCTTAAGATTCAATCCTGTGAATTCTGAAATGAAATAATTAATCCATTTTAGTTTGGTAACTTAATATCATAACACAAAAAATGCTTCAGCTCACTAAAGGAGGAAGTGAGGATTTAAATGAGCTGTCTACCTTTGAAATATTTTTTTAATTAAAATGAAAAAAAAAAAAATCAAATTCCAGGAAAATTGAATTGCATAATAAAAAATAAAAAATAATCTTTTCAAGCATTGACTTCACAATCCAAAAATAGTACCTTTTAATAGAATTCATCAAAGTGAAGTAAAATGTATACTTATGTTCTTTTTCCAGCACAAAACATACTGTTGGCACTAAGGAGCATAATACAGTGGAGTGATTTCTGCAAATGAATATTTGACACATTGGTTTTGAACTTTACAATTAGGTCTTTGCAGCCATTGCTCATTATTTGAATTAACTTTAATCTTTTAAAGTGTTCTGTTCGCATACACAGAACAGTTCTGAATGAATGTTCCAGATGAAACAACATCATTTTCTGCAGGTATCCCAGAAGTGGAAAGCTCAGGTCCAGAAAGTGCAGATCGAGGCCAAGACTTTGTTTCAACCAACCAGTTGGTTACTCTGTGAATAGGACTCTTTATAATCAACTGGTTGGTTGAAACAATATCTTGGTCTCGATTTGTACTTCATGAAACTTGAACTTTCCACCTTTGAGGTATCCATGCTTGGTCCATGCTGGTTCCCAATTCCTTTTTCACTTTCCCCCCCCCCCCCCCCAGATACTTTTGCTAGCAAAGTGGCAGCCATACAGGACCAATATGCTGACGCCTCCATTGGCAACGTGACGGGCAGCAACGCTGTCAACGTGTTCCTGGGCATCGGTGTGGCCTGGACCATCGCCGCCGTCTACTGGCGCAGCAAGGGCAAGGAGTTCCGTGTGGAGCCCGGCTCGCTGGCCTTCTCCGTCACGCTCTTCACCATCCTGGCGGTGGTGTGTGTCTTGGTACTGCTGTACCGCCGAAGGCCCTCCGTGGCGGGGGGGGAACTGGGGGGACCGCGGACGACCAAGTTGCTCACCTCCCTGCTCTTCTTCTCCCTCTGGCTGATCTACATCCTGTTGGCTTCACTCGAGGCCTATTGCCATGTACCTGGCTTCTAAAGGGACTAGCCTGCAGCAGCTCCCACCCATACTGTCCTCTCAGTCAGTGATATCAGCAAACACACCCCCCCATCCCACCCCCGTCCAAATGCTCACCTACTGACCAATCAACTCTACTCATTGTTATTTATTTCTGGTGGTACTTCCATTGATGGATTTCGTTGGATTAACTTTATGATTTTCTGCAGTCTTACCAGGATCAGTATGATCCTACTAGGGACATAGTTCCATAGTTCCTGTCGATTATTATTTTAATAGTTAAATATTCCTTCCCTGCTTCATCCTGGGTTCTCCATACAAGGAAATTTGATCGTCAATGGGAGAAACTGAAGTACAATTCTTCCTGTACCGCTGAGAGAAACGAGTGTTCCGCCTCTTAAAGAACACCTCCTCCACTTCAGCCTTCCACAGAGCAGAGTCACACGCCTGTGTCCTGCTGCTGTGTGAGGACATTTGTGAGGAAAGCCGTGGAGAACGACAGAAGTGAGGATTCCTAGGAAAACAAGTGGGTCACTCGCTCAGAGAGATTCACACCCGTCAAGGGCATGGATGTGCTACCAGGATTTCAGAAAACATGAGAAGACACCTTACCGTGCAGGGAGAGAACTGTAACCTAACGTGACATTATTCTGCTCAGGAGGAAATGCGATAGAGACAATAAAAGCAGAAATGGTTTAGTTTAGTTGTGGACTTTAACTCAGTGACTGAAGATGATGTTGGTGTTTTGCTGTATATTTTGTGTGTTAAATGTGCTTGATTTGTTGACGTCAGTAAGAAACACGAGTGAGGTCCGCTATGTTCAACGTGACAAAACCCCGTATGATGTTAGTAATACTTAAATTCCTCATCGGCTCTGGCGTACATAAAATGCAAGGTACGATTTTAATGCATATCTGCACTAGGAACTCCATTTTTTTAAAACTGTATGTTGCCTTCATGAGCAAAATTTGATGTCGGTTGTTCCTGTCGGAGGTCAGATTGCTGCATCAGAAATTTAAATGTGGGAGCAATACAAAGCTGAAGAACCAACCAATCAAGCAGATGATGGTCTTCTGTTGTTAGTCCTCAACTCCATCAAAAAGATAAGACTTTGGTTCCTACATCCATACTCTGAACCAGTTCCAAGCTAGAAATCATTCTCTCTCAACCCAGCTGCCCTTCCCAGGATATAAAAAGATTATGGTGATGTTATAGTTAAAAACTAAGCATGAATGCTGTGCTGTCCCTCTCCATTGTGGGCGCAAACTCCTTCTGTGGTAGCTGTATAGGGTTGCAAAGATCAAGGAGGGCCTGGTTTCTAATTTAAAAAGCAGTAGTACATAATGAAAAGTCAAGACCAACTTGAAACCAACACGGTTCTTAAGCAGGTTCAGACAGCCATGTTGAATCCACATCCACAGTTTCACCGTCAGTGCTAGGATGCTGGGTATGGCTTTCATATGACTTAGCAACCACGTACTGGCACCCAACCCATGGTGCTGAGTGCTTCTGGGAGTGTATCTGTACTGCAGTATGAGTAATGGGTTTGACACCCATTTCAGCTGGATGGCTGGACAGCTCACTCTCTTCCAGACTGCATGTCAGATTGATGCCAACAACACTTACTGACACCATTCAGAAAAAGCATGAAAAGTAAATTTCCTCAAGCTTTCTGGAATTTTCCAAGTTTTACAGAAGGCCCCCTCTAAGACTGAAAGCCCTGTGGTCAACTGACTAGGTGCAAATATGTTTTATAACCGCAAACAGTGTAAAATATAAACACAGCAAAAATACAATGTAGGGCCATAAAGTGGATGTGAACAGCATATCTTGTACACATTTACCTTTGCGTTCTCAGTTAACAATACAGACACTCCTCACTTAACGACCGAGTTCCATTCCTACGACTTGGTCATTGAGCGAATCGTTCAGTAGGCGAGGAGCTGCCCCTAACCGATATCTCAAGCGTACTGTATGGGTAGTGGGTTTGTGTCAACCATCTTTAGATATTGTTTTAATGACGCCTTTGCACCATTTATAACATTTTTAGTATATTTGTAAATGTTTACAGGTAGTGGGAAATCGTTTTTATTTATTTTCGCTGACATCCTGTGTTATGGGGTGTACAATAAAGTACAAATTTATAGACAAGAAGTGTAGTCCTGGAGATGTTAGTGTAGTGAATACGGAGTGACTCCGGGAACGAGACTGAGACTGAGACTGAGAAAGGGTGACGCGAGATGAGATGCTTGGCACTGAGACGCTGCACTGCCGTTTCCACGACCAAAGTTCTCGTACAGCGTACAATAGCGACTGGCCGGAGAGCGGGTCATAAGTCCGGGCGGTAGTTAAACAGGTAGGTCGTTAAGTGAGGGGTGTCTGTAATGTGCTGTATAGTTTACATTTAATGTGTTGAGAATGGAGATTTATCTCATAAAGGTAGATTTAAAAAGACCAAAAGACACTTCTAGCTTGAGTATTTATATTTCTAAAGCGTATTTATATACCGGTACTATTTATTAAGTGTGAAAGTGTGCTGTTAGCATATTTTTAGTTCTCGGGTTGCTAGGCAACCGTCTCTAAGAGTCATTGTCTTTTTGTCATTATGGTTGTCTGTTTAAGTAGGGAGCAATTGGTAGCTGTAGTCTCCTTATAAGGTCATCCAGCCTCTATTTTAGACTCGCTATAGTCATTCTTAATGATATAAAGTGTGTCCTACTGAAGACAAAAATCTGCCTTAATTGGTATCTCCACCTGCTTTTAAATAGGGTGGGGAGAATTATACGTGACCTAGGAGAGATTCTGTCCTGGTAGTCGGGCACAGGGGGGTCACACTGAACAGGGGGCCCCCAGCATTTCCTCCCCACCTAGCACCACAAAATGATGTTATATAAGATTATGAGTTATACGTGGCCTGAGAGCTGACTTGGGATCTGGCAGCATCAGAATGCAGCTCTTACAATTAGTTTATGCCATTGCGTGGAACATACTTCCTTATGGATCTGATCCTAATGTAATGTCCTATCTGGCAAAAGTCCCACTTCCCTAATCCAATCAGCCAGAGTGTAGCTTCTCAGTGGCTCTGGGCTGATGACTGACAACTGCTGGAGGAAGAGGGTTGGGGTCGGCCTCTTAGCCCCTTCAGGGGTGTGCTACGCACCGAGACATCAACGCGCTTTGGTACAGTACTGACACAGCTCCCTTACTCCTTTCCTTAAGTGTGTCATAGAGGACAGGTGCTCATCAAAACCACAATGTAGAGCCATGAAGTGGATGTGAACAGCAGATCCTGTACACATTTACCTTTGTGTTCTCAGTTAACAATACAGACACTCTTCACTAGTCTGAAGGACCAGATGCAACTACTAAGTTCAGGTTCAGAAAGTACAAATCCAGACCAAGCTTTTGTTTCAACCAACCATTTGAATATGAAGAGTCACATTCACAGAGTATTTAACTGGAACAAAATCTTGGTCTGGATTTGTACTTTCTGGACCTGAAATTTCCACCTCTGGACTGCTGGAGGAAGAGGGTTGGGTTCCACCTCTGGAAACTTCACAACATAACTGATACAGTATAAATAGCTGTTTAAATGTGTTCAACTGTGCAACCATTACATTTATAAGTCATCCACAGACTGAGATTCATCCTGGGTAAATGTCTTTTATGCAAGCATCAATGAGTACCATTAGGGTTGTGCGAAGAAAAACATCAAAGGTGGCTATTTGGCTGAACAGAATCGATATTGTGAATGTAGTTCATTTTCTGGAGTTAATGGCTCTGTGATTCTTAAAGAGCAAGCAGCACATCCTGTGTTTATGGTCAGTGTTGGAAGGGAGGGCACCATCGTAAAAACCACAACCAGATGTGAAATACTGTGTCTCTGTTTGAACGTGATCCGCTAGCCTATAGCCTTGTGATGGACAGCCAGGCTGTCGATGTGATAGATGTTTATCTTTCTCAGACATTAGGATTTTTTTGAATAGTAGTAATTCTTCTGTGTCCAGATACCAGCGCCAGCTGATGAGATTCTGGACAGAACTTTTTCGTTTTTAGCAAAGTATGGGACCTAGGACATTCCGCACATAAAGCAGGCACTCTTTGTGGTGTCTAGTCACATCTTTTACGTGCAGTTATTTGGCTGCTGTCAGATTACGTTGGAACAAACAAACGAAAAAAATTGATGTGTATTACCAGTGTCAGAGCTTTTGAAATCCCACATCTGCAAAAGAACTGCTTCGAGGTTTATAATTTGCTTGTTATGCATGCCTGCTTCATTGAAGTATAGAGGTTTTGCATATGTCGCTAAAATGGAATGCTAGCAAAAACAGGCAGAACACAGAGTCTCCGTACGGTCACTTCACATGTATATCATTATGCTTCAACGTCTCTCTAGTGTTGATACATCCTGCTTTTGTTTTTCCTGTACCTGTTATGTCTTAATTTCAACCAACTGATATCCGCATTTGTTTAAGTATACTTGATATTTTGGTTATAAAATCAAAGTTTGTAGCCCTGTTTTTGAAAGACTCACTAAGTGCTTTTAAAAAGTTTGTTTTGTTACACTCTTCTTCTGTTTTTGATTTATGTGTGTAGGTTTACTGAACATTTAGAAACTTTGTTTGATGTCACAATAAGTCACAATAAGGTGTTTTCAGTGTGTTAGAGTCAGAGTCGATATAAATGTATGAGAGTATGTGAGATTGCATGCTTCCCAAGTCATTGGAACCTTAAATGTGATGTAAAATTATATTTTCAAAGGAGGAAAAGGACCTTTTGTTTACAAAGTAACCATTTCTCTTTATTTTGTCTATTTATAAGTTCATTAAAACCCCGAAGGACACCTTATAATTTAGTGTATCAGAGTATTATTTAACATTCAATTAAAAGGTGTTTGTTCTTTCTGGTGATACTTACATTATCATTATGCATGAATGGAAAATTAAAGAAGATGTTTTAATAGCCTATAATAAAACAGATTTTTTATACACACACACACACACACACTGTATGGACAAAAGTATTTGGATACCTGGCCATCACACCCACAGGAACTTCTATGACATCCCATTCTCATGCCATTCCATAGGCATCAGTATGGAGTTGGTTCCCCTTTGTAGCCATAACAGCTGCCAATCTTCTGGGAAGGTTTTCCACAAGATTTTGGAGCATGTCTGTGGAAATTTTTGCCCAATCATCCAGAAGAGCATTTGTGAGGTCACAGGAACTAAGGGACCCAGCCCTACCCCTGAAAAACAACCCCATACCATTATCCTCCCTCCATCAAACTTCACAGTTGGCACAATGCAATCAGGCAGGTTTTGTTCTCCTGGCATCTACCAAAACCAGACTGGTCCATCAGACTCCCAGACAGAGAAGCGTCATTCGTCACGCCACAAAACATGTTTCCAGTGCTCCAAAGTCCATTGGCGGTGTGCTTTACATCACTCCATCCGACGCCTGGCATTGCACTTGGTGATGTGAGGCTTGCATGCAGCTGCTCGGCCATGGAAACCCATTCCATGAAGCTCCCGGCGTACAGTTTTTATGTTGAGGTTAATGCCAGAGGAAGTTTGGAACTCTGCAGTTACTGAGTCAACAGAGCGTTGATGATTATTACGCACCATGTACCTCAACACCTGCTGACCCTGCTGTGTTAATTTACATGGTCTGCCACTTTGTAGCTGAGTTTCTGTTGTTCCTGAATGCTTCCACGTTGCGATAATACCACTTTCAGATAACCATGAAATATCTGGCAGGGTAGAAATTTCATGAACTGACTTATTGCAACGGTGGCATCCTATGACAGCACCACACTTGAATTCACTGAGCTCTTCAGAATGACCCATTCTTTCACAAACATTTGTAAACCTGACTGTGTGGCTAGGTGCCTGATTTTATACACCTGTGGCAATGATTCTGAATGAAACACCTGAAATTAATGATTAAGAGGTGTGTATGTATATATGCATATGTTAATTTACTTGGTTAAATCAGATGAAGTACATACCACTCATGACAAATGTCTCCTAGGGAAACGGCACAGGTGGCCACTTGAGTAGAAGAAGGAGAGATTCCCTTGTGTTGAGTATGTTGAGAGACCTGCAGGCCTAGGAAGAGAGAGAGACATTTCATTTAGAAATCAAGAAAGCTCATTTTGAAGGGGCCTTGTGGCAGATATTAGAATGTTCAATATAGGATAATAACGATTTGCTTTGCTTTACTAATAGTACTAAAGCTGTCAAAAGACACAGTGATGTACAGACCCGACCTCAGTATTCGTATACAACCATAAGAACACCATAAAATCATTTTTGCACAATCAGCTTCGATGAATGCAAGAACACCTAGAGCTATCTGGCAAATACATTTAGCCTAAATGATTTTCCATGCAAGGTCTGAATGCACTATAACATTTTTTTGAATGAATGTACACTTGGATATACAGGAGCAGGGGGCGTTGTTAGGCCTATTTAAGGGAGTAGGGCTTTAGCACCCCTAAAATATTTTTTAGCCCCCACGAATAAATATGTATTTATTGGCTTAAGTCATGAATAGCTTTTTATATTATATATAATATAATATAACTACGACCCTGTACAGGAACATTCTGACATTCTGACACAGGGAGGCATTCTGGGGAATTTCACAAATAACTTTATGAGTATATATATATATACTAGCAGCCAAGCACATTCCCTGTACCTGGATACCTGGAGACATCATAGACGGGACAGATGTAGCTAGGTTACATACTGCACGAAACGCCACTTGACTCTTTTAGTTGCTGAGCTCTGATCGTGGAGATGACGTAACATTGTTTCGGGAGATCAGCGGTATTAGATTGCAGCAGAGTAAATTTGGAACAAACGGCGTATTGATAGGATTGCAGAGCCGCAGGCTTCAGGAGCAGCGTAAGCGCCCCCCTACCCGTTTAGGAACGCACCATTACTGAGGGCAGCAGCGTTTAACGGGTTTCCGAAGTACCTGCAGCGTACATCTTAAAAGAACCACAAGTTACCAAACTCAGCTCCAGGCTGTTTCGCAAATTATGCGCTAATGCCTCCAGTCACGCAGATCTCAGATCAGTGAACTTGCATCATTAGTGGGGTTGAATTACAGCATACTATGAGAGGGCATGAAATGGGGAGGGGAAAAAAAGTTTCAAAAAATGAGCTCTATTTTGAGCACTACTGGTGAAGCACTTGACAGTTCATCTGCCACAACACTGGTTTTTGTGTTTCCCATTTAAAAACAAGAGATCGAACTAACTCCTCTGCCGTTCTTCAGTTTGTTAGGTAGATGACAGAAGTAAGCAAACTCCAGCAGATGTAGATGAATCCTTACTTTGCACGGGACTCCTGCTTTGCCTACCACACAGCTTCCTCTCATGTAGTACCTTCTTGTGGTGATGGGAGAAACAAGCCCCTAGAATACCATGCATGATCTGGGTATGAGCTGTCAATCACTGCCTGGCCGCAACCAATCAGAATCGCTATGGAACCCAAGAAGCCGCCGATTGAGGCTAATGGTAATTGACGGCGCATATAAACTCACCCGCCTTGGATGCCCATGTTGTTATATCCGAAAGCACGCAGGTAGGTGGTGGTTAGTGCGTTTACCTCCCATCTCTGGAGACCAGAATTCAAGTCTCCATCTTGCTCCATGTGTGTGGAGTTTGCATGCTCTCTCTGCGTTGTCACGGAATCTCTTCTGGGTGCTCCGATTTCCCCCCACAGTCCAGAAATATGCTGAGGTGAATTGGAGTTCCTAAATTAAATTACCCACAGGTGTGAACGGTGTGTGAGCGTGCCCTGTGATGGATTGGCACCCCATCCTGGGTTGTTCTCTCCCCTCGTACCTGTAGCTTCTGGGATAGGTACTGGACCCCCCCCCCCCACGACCCTGAACAGGACTAGTGGGTACAGAAAATGGATGGCTGAGGCTATGTGGTCGTTTGTCAGTGTGATGTTACACAGCTCACCATAAATAGTTTTCATAAAGCTGGTTCCTCATCACTCTTAATGTACAGGATTCTCCCGAACCTTTCATTGATGTTTACTTTACTCCACTTAAACTCCATGCTCTCGGTAAGCTTGCAGTCCCGGATATTCAAATGGGAACTGGAATTAATCTGTGACCGTTGGGTTTACTTGGAGCTGTCAGGAGCTGGCCTTTGGCTGACCATTTTGCAATCTTTATTACAGTGCCAGGTGGCCGATAAGAACAGCGTCAATGACCAGAACCTGAACTTCACGCCACTGCTGAAACTGAAAGACGTGTCAAGCTTTTTTTTGTGTCTTGCGTCTTCGAGGAGAGTTGCGCACTGGAGGTTGTGCAATACCGAAAGCTTGTGACATCTTCTTGTAGGAAAAAACTACAGTTTCTCTATTCTGGAATTGTTATGATTTTTATGCTTACGTTGCCAGTGTTCATCAACCGTGCACATGTTCCTGCTCACGTTTCCTATCCCACGGCGCAATGAAATCAGACATTACACAAAACTCCTGCATTAATTGAATGTAGTTTATATTATTTTTCAAGACAATAAAAATTACATCCTGAATAATTTTCCCTTTCACAAGACGCACCAATAATTTCTACATACAGTGTTAACATACCAAGTGTCTCTTTCTGATGTACATAGTGAGAGTAAAAAGCTAAATGCAAGAATTAAAACAGCCACCAAAAATGCGTACAATTCAGACAACTGCTTGTTTACAGACCACACATTCAGTATTGTAGGACAGGTACTGTGGAAATGCTTCAGCTAGAACAAAACTATAATAATAAGAAAATAATAATAATAATAATAATAATAATAATAATAACAATAAAATAATAGTAAAGCTTGTCCCAGCATTTGTAATAAAAATCATGGCTCTACCATTAATATTCAAAGTCTGAAATGAGAGGTACACTTAATCCTAATGT
>JAODJU010000002.1:24757517-24776928 GCA_026776725.1 Gnathonemus echidnorhynchus | reverse complement strand
TTATTACTGTATCTACTGTCCGTCTGAGTGGCATGCAGCTGCGGACCAGGTGCCGCTTGCAGACTGACCCTGTTCTAGCCGGCAGCCTGTTCCAGCAGGAATCCACAAGTCACCAATGTCTACCCCTTAGCACCCGCAGCGGGACAGAGGCTGACAGCAGCCATCGCAGCTGCACGGAGACAAGCAGGAGGGGGGGGGGGGTGATTATAGGCAAGAGGATGATTTGGTTAAGCAAACTAATGATACAAAAAATATCACTGTGGGGAAATGAGATGCGTGGGCTCCGTTTGACATCCATCGGTATGAGGTGACAATCTCACAAAGCCAGGAAAGTACATCAGTACGGTCATCCGATTATGAGGGGGTGGGACCAGCCAGTGTCCCTGGAGTATCACGCCATCAACGCAGGAATACATTATATCCAACCATGGACTTAAACAGCAAACCCCAAGCCCAATGTGGCACTTTTTATCTCACACAACCTACTTGGAACCCCCCCCCCCGAATCCTGAAAACAGCCCACATGTTATGGGTCAACACTGGCTTAAATGCTTGAGATTGGGGTCCATTTCATTTTCAGATCCACTGTCTAGTGACGATTACAGGACCGTTTTACCATATCAACAGCATTAACGCACTTCTTATTTGTAATGTTTGCTGACTGGTGTCAGAATAACTGGATTACTGTCTTGGCTATAAAAGGATTGGGGTGCAATTCATCATGTAAACAAGTTCTTTCTATGTTATAATATACAACGCAGCCCGGCACTGTCACAAAGCTAAATCGCTAAATTGCAGTAGCCCACCACCTGGTGGCTAGATTTACGCACTACACACAGGCTAATAAATAAATACAAATTTACCTCTGAATTAAAATGTGCCCCCTTCATGTCCACAGTTTTCACCAAGATAAGAGTAAGGATGTCTAACAAGTTAAAACATTCATAGAAACCCATACCAATAAAAGAGCAAAAAAGCTTTGGTAAAAATTCTCAGAAGAATAGCAATAGCCTGATAAGGGACTAGGGATTAAAAAAAAAAAAAACATTTAGATACTTAAAACAAAATTAAGTAATAGTACTATTTCTAGGTCAGTGAGCATATGGGAGGAGGCATGGAGCAAAGTTTAATGAGCGAATTCTGATAAGTTACACTGACGTCAGCTCTGCCTCTGATAAGACTGGTGTCTTGGAGGATGAGGAGTCCACCAGTGAACCTCCGCTATTGTCCAGGGTCTGCCCTTCGTGCCAGCTGCGATTGTGCGGGGAATATGGCGGCGTGCTGCTGTTCGACGGCGGCCCAGAGCTCGTGCTGTCATTGTTGGAGAGGTTCATCTCCAGCTCCCCCTGCAGGTACTGGCAGATTTCCTCTGGCAGTCGCTGCAGCTCGGCGTCCATCTCTCTCTCTAGCCGGGCCTGTTGCTAAGGTGGAGGAAGAAAACAAAAGCATCTGTCTCAGGAACAGCACCTTACACAAGAAAAGCAATAAAACAGTATTCGTGTGGATGGATGTGTACAAGGCACCTAGAAAAATCAACAGAAAAAAATTACATGCTGAACCAACTGTACAAAACACTTAAGGGCAGATATTTAAAAGGTGACAAAAGACTGGGGATAAAGAGAAGGGTGTGGATGGAGGTGGAGGAGGCAGGGGCTGAGGCAGAGGCTGAGTCAGGGGCTGAGTCAGGGGCTGAGGCAGAGGCAGAGGCTGAGTCAGGGGCTGAGGCTGAGGCAGGGGCTGAGGCAGGGGCTGAGGCTGAGGCTGAGGCTGAGGCAGAGGCTGAGGCGAGACGGGAGCACGAACCACAGGGAGCTCCTCATCGATGTGCTGCAGGACCTCCCTCTGGCGCAGAACCAGCTTATCCTGTCGCCTCTTCTGGGCCTCGTCCAGCTGCGAATGGACAGATGCAGAGGTCACAGTGCAACTTTTACCGACTGCCAGTTGGATGTCTGGAGGACAGTGTGACTCGAACGCAGAAAGGTCACTGCATTAGCACGGGGCTTTAAAGGACGTGTCTCCCAACCCGGTCCTCAGGACTCCCTATGGTCCGCGTTTTTGCTCCCTGCCAGACAGTCCACAAACAGAAGCAAAAATGTGGACTAAGGACTGGATTGGGAGACACTACTTTAGGCGACCAGCTGCCTGTTGCCCCAGAGACTGTATTCTATTGCTAATGTGCAGCGTTTGTCCGCTACAGGTAACCCAGTGCTGCACTCACAGCGACACACAGTATAAGCGGAGACAGACGCACATTTTTCCCTTGATTCTGACAAACCGAGAAAAGATGAAAAATTAGATAAAAGCAAGAGACAGACAGAGGGCTTTGTGGGCACAGCTGGCCTCGGGAGGGTCCAGCGCTCAGCGCCAAAGGCCACGGCCAGGCAGAGGCCCAACAGGACCAGCTCGGCCCGGGTTCGGCTAGCGGGACTCACTTTGCGCAGTGAGTTGACAGACTCTGTGATGTGTTTCCTATTGATCTCATTCAGCTCCCTGGAGAAAGAAAGGAAAGAAACGTGTCTGTGAAACTGGCAACAGATTGTCATGCAGATGGATGGGATGTGGGGGGGGGGGGGGTGAATAATAAAAAGAGCAATAACAAGTGGATGGGAAGGATGCCACAGGGAAGGCCGGCGAGATGAACGTTAGGGCCTCGTATGAGCAGAAAGAGACAACACAGCTCAAAACCAGGATGCCAATGTGGCACGACGGTGTCTGGCCAGACCAACATGTGGCTCCGCAGGTTAGGACTTTGTGCCTGGGATCAGAAGGTTATTAGTTCAAGCCCCTTGACTGGCAGAATGATAATACCACTGGGCCCTGGAATGAGGCCCCTAACCCCAGTTATTCCAGGGACACTGGCTGACCCTGATCTCTGACCCTCACTTGTAGATCCCTTGGGACAAAAGCATCTGCCAATCAAATGTACGGAAATCCAGCAGGTGCGCACACACACACACACACACAGGTCAATAATCTCTGTCCTCAAGCAAAGAAAATACAAACACTGAGCACTCGCAGGAGTGAAAAACAACCGAAATCTTAAGCTTTAACCTACGACGTGGAGCATGACAGTCATGTCGTGACTGCAGCATGGCATTAAATAACCAACAGCTGTCTGCTCCCTGCAGAGTAGGGAAGTCAGTTCCTGGACTCCGGTCCAAGCAGAGCCTGGTGACAGGAACCCAGGGGGCCGTGCTGCTTCCCGGCCATCTGCTGGACTACAGGAGAGTGACCTGACACTCAGGCCCTACAACCCCTCAGAATGACAACCAATTCCAGACTGGGATTCTCAGTGGGGTTTCTGTCACTGAAAATATTTACATCCTCTTTAGAATGCTTCACGAAACACTGGATGACATTCTTGCGCAGAAAGCCGCATTTATACATGCAAGTAGGGAAGGATCATGTAGTAGGTCAAAGTCCAGGAACGGGAGGATAAAAGCAGGGGCGATTACAGGATGATTTTAAGTTGGGGGCGCATAAGAGGGGTCCACCTTATCATTAGCCAAAGAGATGTGCAGGTGAGGTGGCACAGGAAGAGCCAATCAGCTTTCCGGTGGAGAATCGGCTTTCAGGTAGAGCAAGTGCCCTTGTGATCCTGCCTCTGTATGAAACTAAATGGAAGAAGGTTCTGGAGCTGGGCTGGTCCACCTAGACCCCATGGCTGATGCCAGCTCCGGTTTGGGGCGACTCCCACATAAACTCACGCGTCTGCCTTCTCGCGTTCCTTGTTCTTGGCCTCACTTATGCTGTTGTGTCTCTTCCTGTCCAGAATCTTCTGCAGTTCCTTCTTCTCTCTAAGGCAGTAAGCAGAACCACATTTCAGTTTCCCATCGAAATATGTAATAACTAGAAAAGCGGGAAATTTAGGTGAAATTTATCATTATTTCACTCCAATCATCCAATTGCAAACAAACAGCTTTATGACAATTTCTCTGCATGTAATAGAACCTGCAATCAAACTTTCATCTGAAACTTTCATCAGTCCCATAAAAACCTGAAATGGCACTCTAAGGGCATTTTTCTGCCTGCCTAATATCACTCTCTCGTTTTGACGTCTTGCTTGTATCTCTTTTAAAGACCCAAAAATAAACATGAGAGAAAAGGAGGGATAAAAGAAAAGTAAAATCTATAAACAGAGCCTTTCGATAAAGAGACCTATCTCTACCTCCCTCTATCTGCAGTGCGGACATCAGGGTTTAACACAGAACCATTCTGCAGTGAGAAGAGAGTTGCTGTTGCTGGGAGTTTATAGGGAAAGGGGAAAAGGAGGAACTATTATGGATATAAAACATATAGATAAACTTAAAAATGTATAAACTGATGTATACATAAAATGTAAAATGTTTTATACAAATATATTGCAAAGAATCAGGCTGCAGCCACGTCGGTCGGCTGAACACGCAGACGCTGCTCCTACTTGTCGCAGATGTCCTTCAGCTTCTTCAGCTGCGTGACCTGGCTCTCCTGTGCCGTCTCCTTCAGCTTCTCAAAGGCCTGAAGTGAGGAGGGAGCACTGTGACACGTCTGCTGCCAAATGGAGGGGACATGTGGCGATACGGGGGGGGGGGGAGATCCACACCTCTTTGAGGTGAGCCGCTTTCCTCTCCCTCTCCAGCTGGTGCTGCGTCTGCCGCAGCTGCAGCAGCTCCTGCATCTGCCCCTCACGCAGCTTCAGCGTCTGCTTCTTCAGCTCTGCCTCCAGGGCCTTCAGCTCCTTGGGTTCCTGGGGCTCCCTGAGGGGCGGGAGCATAGGTCCCATTAAATGCTGGGGGCCATGTGCACAAGGCTGCTGGACGACACAGGAACCTCACACACACACACACACACACACACACACACACACACACACACACACAGACATGGATACTGGAGTGCAGTAATAGGCAAGGCCACACTAACATACACAGTGCCCCTACCAGCCCTTGAGGCCCCGCCCACCCCAGACAGGCCCCGCCCACACCACCCCTGACAGGCCCCGCCCTGTCTTACCTCTTCAGGCTGCCTTTATATTTCTTCTCCATCTGGCTGCGCCGTCTCTGCGACTCTGACTCCAGCTGGCTGCTGCGAGCACGCTGCTCCTTATTGAGGGCACCCACCTGTGTGTTTTCACACACACACACGTTTGTATATCTTGTGGGCACTCTCCGTTCATTTCTACGGGCATAACCCTAATCCCAGCAATGACGATTTTAACCCCTCTACCGAGAGCCCTAATCACAACCATAAGTAACCAAGCATGTTCCCACAATATAATATATATATAACTACAAACACACAAACATGCAGACACACACACACAGCACTTGGTTATATCTGCCAGTTGTCCCATTGGGTTGATGTGTATATTTGTGTGGGCCTCCAGTATACATGTAGGTATCCAGTGGGTGGGTATCCAGCCCCATCCAGCCCCATCCAGCCCCATCCGCGCGGACCTGAGCGGGCCACCTGAGTGCCTGACCTTCTTGAGGTGTTTTTTGCGCAGCTCCTTCAGCTCCTTACACTGTTTCTTCAGCAGCTTCAGGTATGACTTGTGCTGCTTGAGCTCCTCCATGGACTGGGGGGGGATGTCTGAGTAACACACACAGGATCCGGTGACCGGGGGGGGATACAGTGGGGTGGGGTGCCAACAGGGTACGTGACGCGCCTGCAGGAAGCGTTCAAATGGACCGAGCGGCGCACGGGCCGTACCTGCCATCACGGTACCAATGAGGTCTTCTTTCTGTCCTGAAATAACACACACAATCATTAGCATATTAATATAATAAAAACTTGGCACAGGGGGCGCTATAGAGCATAAGCAGTACCTGCAGGGGGCAAGTCGGGAATGGACTGAGGGATAGGCTGAGGGATGAAACCTCCGTCCAGCTGCGGGGGGGGCGGTTCACACCGCTCTCTTTCCTGTGACTCCTTCTCCACCATCTGTAAGAAATTAAGGATGCCGTTACAGGACACTCGCGAGCTGGTATTGCCATTGGACGTACGCAAAGACGCAAAGGCGGGTCCTCCACCTCGTGGCTGTCCTCGATGAGGGCGGCCAGCTGCCTCTCCCTCTGCTGTAGCAAGCTGACGTGCTTGATGGGGTTGGTGAGTGCCTCGGCGTACTCTGGGGACAGGCAGCGGTGGAGGGTTACCGCACGAATGGCACAAACACAGACGATATAGAAGGAAGGGCGGAGGAGGTCTCACCCTGGTGCTCATTGGGGATATAGTCCTGGGCCTCAGTGTAGACCAGCAGCGAGGCTAGCAGCAGTGGTTGGTTCAGATCATTCTTCAGGCTGATGTAGTGGTACCCTGAGAGACACACAGGATATAACCAGAGCACAGGCTGAGAGCGGAGGGTGGAGCACGGGTGATGGAGCAGAGCAGGGAGGCAGAAGACAGGATGCCCAGGAAGGGCGCCCACCTGGCCGGATGGCAGACACTGGCAGGATGCGGTGGCCGATGAACTTGCCGTTCTCCTCGTACACTGCCACCCTCAGGGATGCCAGGGTGGGCAGCACCACCTGGGGGAGGGACATGAGGAACTCACTGAAGAACCAGGAACTGAGGAGCCACGCAAAGTCAACAGGAGGTCAAGGGGCAAGCGGAGAACAGGCAGGGTCCGAAATTAACTCTGTGACTCATCGGTCAGGGTGGTGGGTAGATGGAAAAAGTCCACTGGGTGCGTCTTTCTTACTAGCCAAAATAATAAATTGTCGTTTTGAGTCATATATATTTGTTTTCGTTTTAAAGGCTGCCTTACTTATCGCCGCAGCACTTTTAATTAGCTTGACGGTAACTAGCAGCAGACTGGCGGCGAGTGACAGGTACTCGCATTCTGCTAAGATCTGCCTCTACTCTGCCTCTGATTGGCTGCGGATTGTTTGGTTACAGTCATTAGTTGGTGGTTGGTTAATAAGCTTAGAGAAAAATTGCCAGGCTCAGATAGGCAAACAGGGGCAGAGTAAGGGTGGGCCTTCACAAAACGTGTGTGTGTGTGTGTGTGTGTGTCTCAAACTCTGACACAGAGGACAGAAGCAGAATGCCTGTAACTCAAATGCGATAGATACTCTTAAAACGTCTCAAAGACCACTGGCCAGTGAAGTTGGGAAGGTTTACTGGCCAGTGAAGTTGGGAAGGTTTACTGGCCAGTGAAGTTGGGAAGGTTTACTGGCCAGTGTGGTGGATAGTCTACCCACATTTGGTACCTGGTGGGTTTTCATGTCAGACCCTGACTGCTTGAATAAGAAGGTGTAGGTACTGTGTCACTGCTGCAGTGTCTCACTGGGAAGGTTTCAGGGGAAGCACATGCCATGCCAACGTAGCCATGCTGGAAAAACACAGCATGCATGGTGACTGATGTAGTTCCTACAGCCTTCTTGATGGGTTTCACCGTCCGTTAAGAGCTACTGCGTGTCTGTGAAAGGAGGAGCATCACTACCTTGTTGAAGACGGTCTCTTCATCCCACACTGGGTCCAGGGAGTTCCCGTTGGAGGTCTTGGTGCGGAACTTGCGCTTGGTGTCGACGGGTAGGCCGAACATATCCACCTCCACGTACACGCCGACCTTCTTATCGCACAGGAACTGGCCTGAGATCACCTAATAGGAATGACACACGAGAGGCCGATGTAGACAAAACAAACAGGAGTGTAAAAACATGGAGGGATCATGCAGACCAAAGCTACCCAGCCGCAGGCCTCACCCTGATCTTGACGGTGTTGGCGACGATGCCGTCCACGATGTTCTCGGTGAAGGGGTCGAAGTGTTTATCGGCACGCCGCATGAACTCCGGTTTGAGCACGTAGCCGCAGCGACCGTTGTACTCGAATACACCCATGTTCAGCTGCATGGGCAGGTCTGAACGAGGGAAGCGGAGAAGGAAAACAGTAAAAAGTCTTTAGACATGGAGCACATAGTGGCATAATAAGCAAATTACATCAGGATCGGGGACACAAAGCCTTCGACATCTTAAAACCCCGACATCTTAAAATCAGCTTATTAATTGAAATCATCCCCTCAGGAATAATATAAATGACCTCAGATTCCTCAACTAAGATATGTGTTAGAGGAGCAGCACGAAAGGACAATGACACTCTGAAATAGCAGGGAAACTTAAAAAAGACAGCTTACTGAACTAGGAGTGACAGTACCGAAGTACAAAATTAAGGATCTGTACTCACCAAGAGTCTGGAAGTTGAGTGCCACCATCTGGCAACCTATATTCCAATAGATCTGAGGCATGTAGTTTGAAGAATCCACCCTGGTCCCCTTAGGGTAGATACGGCTAAGCTGCTTCTTATTGTATCTGTACAGAAGCAGCTAAGGGCCCTTGCAGAGATACACATCAACAGACAGAACACCTTCAGAGACAGGAATACGCACAGAGGCACTGAGAAGTCACGCGTCCTAATGGAAAGGTAAAAACAGACAGGGAATCATGAAGAACAGGAGAGAGATGGTCAAAGAAACTTCCAGACAGACCTGCATCTGAGACATTTTAAGGATACTCCACAAATTCAATCGGGGAACTTTTAAGTGTGTCCATGCCTTTGGTTTCCACGAAGGAGGACATCTCGAAGAACTTGTTCCTGTCTGTGGAATGTAGACATGGTGATGATTGGTATGGCACTTCAGGACAAGGCAGACAATTTCTAATAATTCATACTTATCTTCTAAGAATGAGATTGAGGCAGTTTTAAAGACATCTACTCATGATCAGGACACATATAAGTATTACAAATAAACATGAATGTAGTCTGATTTACATATATTGTTACGACACTGCTTAAATGAAACCTCTCCCTCAGTATGAAGAAGCAGTACCAGTATCGTAACAGTAACCCCACAAACACCGGCAATGGAAAACTACAGGAGAGGACAGGAATAATTAACACTGATGACTCAATATCTTCTTTTAATACAAGTAGCCAGTACCCAGCCAATGACAGTTAATGACTACAAAAACATACAATAGGAATATGAAAACGATTCAGATCGCACACATGGAGCCTTGGTATGACGGCGAGGTCATATTGCCGTTAAAGTCTGTGTGACGATTAGGTGACCCATTTTGACAGCAAATATGAAATATGAAAAATGACACTTGGGGTGGGTGAGGAACGAGGTCACCGGAGCAGGGGGGTAGGGACCAGCCCGTCACGAAGGACTCACTGCGTGCCACCTCGAAGCTCTTAAACTTCACCGGCTCTATGTAGTTCACCAAGTTCGACATCTCCTCCGTGGCGTTGACCTCACTACTCGCCGTGCCCTGGGTTCGAGAGAGACGGAGAGCATGATTATCTGCTTCTTTGTGATTTATAACGGCAAATGGGACAGAGGAATCTTGCTGTAATGTTTCGCTGTATCTTTGGTAACAGACTGAAATGCATTTGAAAGCCTGTTACGTAAAAAAAAAAATACCTGTCAGGATTCTTACCTGTCAGAAAACACACCCGTGAGAATTCTTACTAGACTGCTTTGAGATCCAGGTCACACTGAATGACAAAGGTGACAATAGGAGCCAGCAAGGGGGGGGGGGGCTCCAGCAGACATCACTCCTACCTCGTCAGGCATGCTCTTGATGTTCTTCAGGTCCACCAACTGATCTTCATCTTCCTCTTCTTCACTCTCTGCGTAACCTTGATCATAAAACCAAAGGTCATTTCTTCTGGCAGTCCCACAACAAACTCTACGGGCACCTCACCCTGCTGTCTCACAGCCCCCGTCACTCTGAGCTACGCACCAATCGACTTGTGGGGTTCGCTATCCTTGACCATTCCCTCAGCCAGCTTCTCCTCCCCATTGGACAGTAGCTGCCCCGCCTCCCCATCATTCAAAGACCAATCTAGAGACACATAATGATATGACATAATACAACAGCATGACATTTTGAAAATCAATATACTTTGTGGGATAACACTTTTCACGTTTATGATAACGGCTAAATAATGCTCCATCACATTAACTGTTTTACATTCGCGTTACAAATACACCAATTAAACATTGCATAAAATGAATCTTCACTTTGGCTTTTTTATGATCAGTGTGAAGCACAGTATAGCCCGATAAGGAGGAGAACCCGGGACAAAAGCACTGCACGGCCAACTAAACAGGAAGTGGAAGGGGAGGCCGCTGAGGAGGAGGACTCACCGTTGTTGGGGGAGGCCTGCTCAGCCGCCTCGCCACCCTCTTCTTTGCGCCTCACGCTGCCCCTGCTGGACGGCCGGTGGTGGTGCTTCTTCTTGTTCTTAATAAGTATTTTCCCCATCAGGTCTTGGGGGGATGGCAGGGGATGGCCTGGGACCAGCTGTGGGCGGAGAGTACAGTGCAGCATTACCATGACTCGCTAAGACAGTGGAGAAGAGAGTCACTGCTTCCCTTAAATCCCCACACAGCCAGTTTAAGTTTTGGATTGTTTCACTGATGCTGTTACTCAAGCGTCACCTCCGATCACCTGGCCCTAATGGAGCAGGGGCCAACTCACCGGGTACTTCTCCAGCGGATCGGTGAGCAGCGCATCTCCAAATATCGTGCGACAGTACTCGGCCATCTTTGCCTGTTGTTTTGCACTGAGGGCAGAGAGAAGGGCTGAAACAAAAATTCACATCATCCCGCCACCCTCTCGGCCAGGATCTGTACTCACGAGTCCACGTGATTCTCGAACGAGAGGATGAGGGGATACTGGGATGTCTTAAATGCACTTTCGGCGATCGCCTCGATCACTTCCTGCAAGAGGGGGACACGTTGGCGGGCTCAGACCAGAATGGACGGGCTGTCGGCCACGCTTGACCACGAGTAGGGGGGTGGGAGTTCCGGAGGCACCTTGAAGGAGATCTCAGTGGTCATGGTGAAGCCGTGGGTGATGACGGGCTCCTCCTCTGGTGGCTTGCCCTTCCAGCAGTCCAGCTCGATACAGCGACAACCGGTGAGCAGGACCTGCCGATACATCTCCACAGAGGACAGCCCCGTGAGCTGGCCCACTGTCGGAGGCGAGGCGGCGCGTCGTCAACGTCAAAGTCAACATCAACGTCAACGTCAAAGTCAACATCAACGTCAAAGCCAACTTCATCGTCATTATGCAGTCTACAAGCCACGCCCACCCTGAGGCTGGCCCCACCCCCAAATAACACCACAAACTCTCCGCAATAACTTCAATACTTAATGCAATCCTGCTCAGAGTGACTTATTATTCAATAGAATTTTAACACTAAAAATAACAAAATATGTATTGCTGGTGAAGCTTATCATTAAGATATACAATTATATAATAAATACAATAAATATATAAAAAAATATATTTTTATTTACTATATAATAATATAATAAAGCTGTATGAAGAGAAAGAAAAACTCACATTAGCACAAGCATTACTGTGTGACGTTACTACCGCTCATCATTCACACACTCTGACGATCACCCTTTGAGCCCATCGCCTTTCCAGCCTCCTCACACGTTACGGGTCTCGTGTCGCAGTATGTATTTGTGTACTTGGCCTGATCCTAATCAGATGTGCGGCGTGTGACTCTTGCCCCATGAGGGGATGTGTACCACCAGCAGGCTGTATGGGGAAGCACCTGTGAGGTAAGTGTTGTGGGAGGAGTTGATGAAGTAGTGGGAGAGCGGCTGGGTCATGTCGTCCAGGATGTCCAACTTCTCTGGGGGCACGATGGAGTTCTCCTCCCCTCCCAGATACTGGCTGAAGCCCGTTAATGAGATCTGGTCTGTGCCGGGAGGGAAAAGCAAGGGTCACGCAGGCACACGAGGCTGCCTGTAATCCGGGAACTGGGCACCATTTCTAAATCTCTCTCAATAAACTGATAAAACCTGACAAACTCAGAGGAAGAAGTAGAATTTTATCTGGAGGGATAACCATAAAGGGCCAGTTCTTCTGGGGGGGTCCAATTACTGTGGGAGCAGAGCAGGGTATAGCGGTGCGTGAACACACGCACACGCACACACGCACACGCAGGCACCTCACCGCGCTCCAGCTGGTTGCTGGTGGTCTCGTGCTTCTCCATCAGCTGCCGCATCTGATCCCTCTTCAGTGGCGGGTACAGCACCTCGTTCAGGCGAGAGTCACGCTGCCGCTTGTTCACGAAGTCCAGGAGCTGGTCCAGAGACAGGAAGGGCTTCCCCTTCGAGCCGCTGAGCGCCGCGGGGGAACCGGCCAAGGAGGAAAGATAACAAATGAAAGTGCCACAAGAGAGGACATGCCAGGCTCTCAATTAGCAATTCCAGGTTAGAGAATTCCAGGATTTATTAACGTTTGCGAAATTTATTTTGTTGTCAACATACAAAGGATCAGAAATGCTAAGATTAATAAGGATCATCTGAGCACATGAAAGTAAAGTGACAGAAGTCAAGTGTACATGCACGAGCGTGTGCACACACACGCACAGACGCACGCGGACTGGCTCTGACTCACAGCTCCACAAAGATGCGGTCTATCTCGGGCCTCCGGCACAAGTTGTTGGTAAAGTTCTGGAATCTCTCCCAAGTAAACTCATCTGCTTTAATCCCCTCAGCCTGAAGAAAAGCCAAGAAATTGAAAGGTGAAACAGGAGGGAAATGTCAGAACAAAACCTGCATGAAAAGGTACCTGGTAAGGTAAGATAAACAGTACAGCTAGCTGACTCTAGAAAACCCACCCTTGGTGAACTATAGTGGTAAATAATACATAATTAACTATACTGTAAATATCTATGACATTTAAAAAATAATGGATTAAACATGCTAAATTACACCAGCAGGAGGCGCCATATTCCAATAAAACGCATGTGTACAAGGAAGCTGAAGAGCATTGAATTTCACTTGGTATCCTTGGTGATAGTCTGCAGAGCTTGGGGGGGGGGGATTGTGCCTCAGTAGGTTGGGAAGGATTCAAGTTGACTGGGCAAAGCTTCAAGGGTAAAAGGGGGTGGGGATTAACCCAGCCTATCACTCCTCAACGAGACAGTCAGGCGGTAAGCTAACCACATAGCAGAGAACAGATCGATGGACAATCGGTTACCGCTCACCCGATTTGTTACAAGGCCGCACTGCTCCAAGGCCGTCTCCACGCGCCTCTTATCTGAGAACATCTTCAGGATGCTGGGGCCAGAAACAGAAATGGTCGTTAGAAGTGAAGGCAAGGTGAAGTGAGGGAGAGAGAAACGAAAAATAAAGCGGTGGAGGGAGAAACGAAAGTGGGAATGAAAGCAGAAGCTCACATCAGGTACGACCACAGTCACACGGTCACAGGACGGCCTAAAAGGGCCCAACCCACCTTTTCACAGGGATCTTGTTGTCTTGGTTCATCTGCAGTTTTAACTTTGTATACCTGATGGCATAGAGGAAGAGAAAGAGTGAACAGCTCTAGTTTGATTTCTTATTGATTTACTCTGTTAATCATGTCTCATTACAGGGATTTAGGGGGATAAGGAGACAGACACACACACACACTTACGCTTTGAAGAGGAACGTGTTGCGGGACACATTCTGGGACAGGATGTTGGTGGCCAGTTTAAACAGCTCCTCGGTCCACACCTGAACACACATGCATCATAATCATCATCGTCGTCATCATCACCGCCACCTACCCCATCTAGCACAGCCAAAGTGTGCCAAGAAAACCACCAGCAAGAAGTGGTTCATCAACACCGCAAGGACAGATGGATAGGGCAGAGGGAGCAAAGAATCCAGTGAGAGGAGAAGAAATGTCAGGAGGTAAAAAGAGAGGAGTGACCCAGAGGGAGAGAAACAGAAAGTCACAGCTTTCAGCTACCAAACCTGCGACGACAGTTGCAATAAACCTTCCAGTACCTTGGCTATGTCTTCTTGCATGGCCTGAAAGTTGAGGAAGGTGACATTGACAAGGTCAGTCCCGTGGACCACTGTCAACAGCTTGCCCTCTACGGAGCTGCCATCCCCTTTACCGAAGCCCATGACCTCTCGCACCCGAGCATCCTGCGGAGAGATGGGCGGCGTGAAGTGCAAATCGCATTAGGACGCAGGGCATGCAGAAAGCGTCCCTCTCAGAGAGGAAGCACTTTACGCTCACCATTACAAGATGCTGACAACTTCTTGCATAAGAGGGGCTTAACGAAAGCAAACAAAACCTCAACTGAACCACAACAAACAAAAGGACCACTTTTTTATCTGCTGACATTCAGTCTGGCACAGCTGTGCCACTGAAGCCACGCTACCTTGTCTTCAGACATACTGCCTTCATGCTCGATCCTCTCGCCTGCCTTCCATAAATATTAAGACAGAGACGTTATCGATGGCACACGCCATTGCAAAACAGCAGGCGAATGTTGCATACTTCCAACAGATGCCAACAGTCCTTTTGTCTTCCACATACTCAGAGTATGATATTTGAAGAACCAATCGCATTCTGTTGGTATGCATATCTAATTAATTGTTGAGATAATAAAGTTAATTAATTACCAGTAGAGGTTTCTGTGCCGGGTGGATTTTACCGTAGAGATTGGTAGAGAGAGAGGTGCTGATCAAAGTCTTTACTTTCTCAACTACTCCAGAAAAGTAGGAAGAAAGTTCATTTCCTTGTGTCCTAGTCTATTTCTAAACCACGAGAACTAGGCAACCTTATTAAGTAATTAGTTTCACCGACAGACTATACTGCACAAAGATAGTATGCGGTTAACCTCTTTCCTTTGCCCATGTAAAAGTTAACCCATTAACCCAAAGAAACAATACCAGCAGGCCACTGGTACTGAAAAATATGAAGGTTCCATGCACAAGTTGGTCAATCTGTGCTAATATTTGGATGCAAGAGAGGCTTGAGTCTTTTGCAGAGAGAAGGGTTTACCCAGAAGAACATGGTAAAGACCAGGCACCACTCCTCATGCTGCATCTCCTCCCTGCTCATCATCTCTGCATCTCCGAAACACTAACACTGTCATTTAGCAAAAATAATCGATGACTTGGAGCCTGATAACCATCCAGCAGCATTTCATGGTCATATGAACCATTAATGAAGCCACAGGTGGTGAAGGAGATGTGGGAGACAAACAATAACAGAAGTGATGTGATTCTCCTCGTCCCTCAGCGCGTCAGTCTCAGTCAATCTCGGTTTCTGTGGCGGCAGCCTAATGAGCTGCACGGTCCCTAGTGCCAGATTCCAGAGATAGAAAGGCTTTTGTGGTTTTGCATGTTCAGGAGCACATTTTCCAGGCATAGATGGCTGCCACTCATTGTATTAGAGAGGAGAAAGAAGAAGAAGAAGAATTAGAAGGAGTTGGAGAAAAGGGAGGAGAAGGAGAAGGTAGAACAAGCTCTCTCTACTACCAACAAAATCATCTAGAGCAGTGTTTCCCAATATTGTCCTTGGAGACCCACAGACAGTCCATGCTTTTGCTCCCTTCCAGCTCCCAACCAAAAATTTAGACTGTCTAGCAGGGATCTGAGAGGGAGCAAAAATATGGACCGCCTGTGGTTCCCCAAGGACTGGGTTGGGAAACACTGATCTAGAGAGTCCACCAGTATCCCATGATTCAATGCTCATTTCCAAGACACCTCCCTACAGTCTGAGAGTTTGCTTGCTTTCTGGGGTCTGGCAGATGAGCAGCTTTATAAAAAGCACCAGTGAGATGGTGTGGAGCGAGATGTTCGACAGACTGGCAGAACAGGACGCGGACCTTGTGGGCAACTGCCAAATTCACTACAAAAAAAAACTCCAGACCCCATACTGTACCAAATAAATGTGCTCGCTCAGCAAACAAGACTTCTGCTGTTTCCGTTTTTAATCGGTCATATATTGCTACCATCTCTGAGGGCACTACAAAGTTTTCAGCGCAAATAAAGAGGCTGAGCCACTGGAAAGACCCAGAGGTATGATGGGGGGGGGGGGGGGGGGGGGGGGTGCTTGGCTCTTTCCCAAGTCATTCATTTACACCCAAGACACTTGTCTTGACAGTTCATGCTTAATATCAGCCATCCATCTTCCTTCTGTTTATCCACATTTCATATCATATTGTTATATAATTCAGACAAAAGTTCATGAAATTCAAAAATTTCTTCAACACAGCAGGACTTATAAAACATCCATTATGACTAAGCAACTGGCCAAAACTGAAACGTCAGCGACTCCATAAACTCTTTCATATTGGTCCACACACAGGTCCCAACTACAACCTCTGCCCTCCCACATGCATTTTTAGTGTGCTTAGATGCATAACAGTTGGTCTATTAAAACCTGAGGTCATAGTCTTTTACAGTGTAGAGCTGCCGTTCCCAGACTTCTCACGACATTTGACTTGATTCTCAGCAGAATGACGATTGCCCGCATTTTCAAACTGCAACCCATCTTAAGCCTTCCATTTGCGCTCATTTGCGCCGAGTGCATTTGACTACATACCGCAAGAGAGACCATCAGCTGATAAGATAAAGCGAAGAGCATAGAAGATAAATACAATTTAGATATACATAATGCGTTTCAGGACAAGCTGCGGAGAGATATGGAAGATGACATACGGCTATTAAGATCTTCCCTCTCCCGTTTAAAGGAATCGCTAGATGTCTAAGGCAGCCAGTATTCTCCCAAGACAGCCTTACAAAAAGGGCCAGACAGTGTGGTGGTTACCCCAGAGAGGTATGTCTATCCTGCACAGAACCTGTGGGTATTGGAGGAGAAGGCTTGGGACATTCTTATGGATCCGTGCAGAGAAGAGAGTCAGTGAGTTAGAGGATAGAGGCCTTAACTGTTGTCAGATTTAGGGTAAAGCTGTCTCCAGATTCTCCTGCCATATTGCTACCAGAAGTAAACCTCGATCTGTTCGATTTCCATGGATCCATGATAGAGGAGTTACCCACTGGAAAAGCTTGCATGCTGTGGACTGCATCCTTATGCGGTATCCTCTGACCCCCATGGGCCTCTGGGAAATATCCTGACCTTTGACCCCAGACCTCATGACAGGGGCCACAGAGCCAGAAAAACTGCAGGCCAGTTACACCGACCCGTCCTCATGACTGAGCGAGACCAGCCCAGAGCAGAACTTTTCAGTCGTATTTGATTTCATTACTTTATGGATAATGGCAGAATTGTTCACATAACATTCCCCAAAGCAGGGAACGACAAATATTTGAATTATTCGGCACCACTGCTGTTTTTGTTCACTTTTATGGGCCCCTCTCTAAAAAATTTAGAGAAAAAAAAAACAACAGTACATGTAACGACTGGAAATCTTCATTAATTAGCACTGAAAGTAATAGATATTATTCCACCAGTTGAGTGAATGAAACTGAGGTCTCCTAGTGCTGTTTTCTACTACGATGCATTTACACATCTCAGAACTAACTATCCATGAGGGCTGAGGGGAAAAAGCCACGTTTGTGCTGCATTTATCCCACTTTGTCCTCCTTTGTCCCAGTCTGTCTGTGACCAAGATGTCTATCGACAAGCAACTGCCTCCCGCCAAACTTATACTACAGGTATTTCAAAACCAAACCTCACTTCCCCATTACTGTATTTTCTTCACCGTTGGTCATCTCGAACATTACCTTTGGGATTTTGGCATACTTCCCTGTCCTGGTGTCTCTGATGTAACTTATGTCCAATATGTCCACCTCCTGAAACAGAGAAAGACCAAGATCGTCAGTATTAATGAGCCTTTTCTGGGCTCCACTTCGTGCCGTTGAAATCGATCATAAAGATTCGCCGGGCTAATTAACTGGTTCGGCAACACAAACAAGGCGCAGAGCTGAAAGCGGAAAACTGGAAAGAGAGACTGGGGAGGGAGGAAGGGAAGGACACAAGACAGAGGTTCAGAAGGTGAAGTCATGAATCATACAAATGGTGAAGGCTAGGAAATAACTGGAATCGCCCCCAACTCCTGCAGCTATAAGACGGACTTCCTACAAGCATCCTGACTCCATCTGGATGAGAGCCCTAAGCATATAGCTAAAAAGACTATCATTGTTGTGATGCTTGGAGGGAACCTGAGGGGACGCGTCGGCATTTAGAGACAGCCGGACCTCCTCAATGCTCTGGGAGGAGGCTGTGGCCGTGAGCAGAGGAGATGTCACACTGTAAACACACAGGCAACGAGAGCAGCTTGTTCTCCTTCTGCTTGGCTCTGTATACACTTGGCAGGACAGATGAAGACATTTAGGCAGCACCCCCTTGAGTATTAAATGAGTTAATGCTCCTAATGGTCCACTGAGGTCCCTCCCTCCACAAATAAACCAAGGGAAGGACCAGCAACACGACGTCCCAGCCAGAAACACGCTTCTGGGTCATCTGGCACTTATATTGACTCCCTGAGGTCACCCTTTGATTAAGGCACGCAAACATAACTGCCTCTGCTCTCTGTCACACATGCGATCTTCACGGTATGCTTCACAGTCACTCACACGAGCCACTGCCCAATCAAGATGCATCTAGATGTGATGAACCTCAGTGTGAAGAGAATCACGTTTCACACGTCAGTGCCTCGACGTTCGCAGGCACGAGCCGGAAGTCTCGGCTAAAGTGTGACAGCGCGTGGCGGACATAGCCGTCTCTGCTGAGGCGAGAGCCACGGCAAATCGCAGTAAGTACAGGAAAAGTCAGCACAGATCCTGCTGGGACTGGCCCCAAACACAGGGAGCCAATGACATGAGTAAACACAGAGGACACCAGGCACAAGTAATATTAACTAAGAGAGCGAGAGAGATTCACTCGCCAGTCTAAACACTCAGTTCCAGATCAATACTTTTCTGGCAAGATGATTCTGGCCATCAGACACCATGATGGACCAGAACAGAAAGTCAGAGAAGAGCAGAACAGCAACTGAAGAATATCAAAGACTGAACAGCATATGGCACAATAGAGAAATCAGCCATGATGAGGCAGGGCCCTGGTAAAATGGGTACACACCTCGAATCTTGCATAATTCAGAGGGCTTTTCATAGGTGACTAGACACATAAATCGAATTAAGTTTTATTTCTTTGAAGCCACAGCCTGAAGTGTCTTTAGGGAAATCACGTCGTCTATATGCTATATTCCTGGAGCACCAATCCATGGTCCACAATCTGAAACAGGATTATGTATTGCGGCCCAGCTGGCTCAAGAGCCCATTTTCCTCAGCAGAAAGCAGCAGTAGGCAACAATATCTGCAGGCACAAAGGCTCTGTGTTTGACAACGGACTGCATCATTATCCTACATCCTACTATTATTCAGCTGTGTCATTCAGTCACTGAACCCAGAGATCAGGGTGAGTAACCCCATCACTGTGGTTTGGGATCGGACCTCAAACTTTGCTTTTCTAGCTTTCTCAGAACTCAAATATTCCCTGATCTCCCCCCCCCCCCCGCCACCCACAGCCACATCTCCTCCAGGAAGTTCTCGACCTGCCCCAAGCCAACCTATTTAACCTACATCGAGATGTCTGAAGCATTCTTGGGACTGGCCTTAGGGGAGGGGAAAAAAAAAAAAGGGAGCGGGGGG
>JAODJU010000002.1:24726651-24737568 GCA_026776725.1 Gnathonemus echidnorhynchus | reverse complement strand
GTGATGGGTTGGTGCCCTGTGATGGGTTGGTGCCCTGTGATTGGCTACTGCCCTGTGATGGGTTGGTGCCCTGTGATTGGCTACTGCCCTGTGATTGGCTGCTGCCCTGTGATGGGTTGGTGCCCTGTGATGGGTTGGTGCCCTGTGATTGGCTACTGCCCTGTGATGGGTTGGTGCCCTGTGATGGGTTGTTGCCCCATCCTGGGTTGTTCCCTGCCTTGTGGCCTTAGGCTCTGGACCCCCTACAACCCTGAATAGGACAAGTGGTTTCAGAAAATGGATGGAATATAACAGATTCAGCCTGTTTTCTAAAAAAATAAATGGTTGGAAGTAGGTTTGACAACCTTGATGTTATATGGAATTCAAGAGGTCCTCTTTTAAAATATGCTATGAAATGTAAACTCCTATTTAAGTAGTAAAAGCGGGGCATTGTGGTTTGGTCACAAAGAAGAATCCTGTCTGAGGTGTAATCTGTCAAATGCTGGCTTTCCCTAAATTGTATTTTTCAAAATGCACCATTGCCTTTTTTGGAATTTAAATGTCTACACACTGTATTTAAGTCCAGCTTGCTGACCCCAGCACCCAGTTCATAAGCTTGGCAGAATATTCACAGTTCTGTTGGGCCCCTGAACAGGGCCTATGGCCCCTCAATATTCTCCAGGGGCCCTAGATAAATGGCTGACCCTGTGCTCTGACCCCAAACTCAACACCATATACAGTACCAGTCGAATTCTACAGAGGAGGGTTATAGAGTATCACATCACATGGCCTGACCACCTGGCATAGACACAGCAGAGATGGTTTTAGAGGAGTCTGTCCAGAGAGTGAAGGAAAAGCGGCCAATGAGTGCTCAGCATATATGTGGGGCCTCCTTCAGGACAGCTGGAAAAGCATCCCAGGAGGCCACCTCATGGAACTGGTGTAGAAGAGAAAGTAGGATCAGCCAGTCCCTGGAGCAGCTGGGGTTAAGGGCCTTGCTCAAGGGTCCAGTGGTGGGATCTCTCTGCTGACTCAGGGATTTAAACTGGCAACCTTCTGATTCCCAACCCACAGAGCTGTCGCCCAGCAAATGAATTTTTTTAATGCGTTTTTGGTCTGTGCATATTTGCAAATATGTATTTTTTGGGTTTTGATGTCTATAATTTTTCTAAAACGCAGAGACTGGTACCATGTATGTGTGTCTCTCAAAGGAGAGCAAGATGGGATTTGTGAAAAGAAGCATTCCAATGTACCTGTACTTGTGCAAATGGTGAGTAGCACATTAATTCTGAGTTTTGCACAAAGGTTGTGGGTTCAAATTGCCGGGAATGCACCTAAACTGTAACCCTTTTCTGTACTGTAAATTGCTCTGGATAAATGTGTCAGATGAATTTGTTGATACAATTATAAGAGCACTGTCTGACTTTGTTTGCCAAGGTTAAGGAAATCTTTTTCCCATTTTTATTCTTTATGAGCAACTAACAACAACCTGCCTGTGTCAAATAACACTGTAATGCACTAGTAGTACATATAATTTATTGCAGCACAGTTCAGAGACGCAAACATTTGAGATAAAGCATTCTGAACTTTGCTTAAAAGTTCAAAATTTTCAGTATGAGCGATCAGTCCAGTGTAGCTAAAGATGCTATCCTGGTTCTTTTATCATATGCTAGTTGACCTCTTTGCTGGACATCTCTCCTTGGTGGTAATGAGCCTTTTCCTGCCATCAAGTGTGTCCACAGGGCAATGGGAGATACTCTGATGAAGGGATTAGACTGAATGAGCCTGAGCTGCAGTGCTGCGATGTGTGTGTATCTCTCTCTCTCTCTCTCTCTCTCTTTCTCTGTTCTGCCACATGGCTCGCGTTCCTCTGCACCCAGACACGTTCCGTGTTCTGTGCTGACGGAACCACCTTCACATAAGTAAACTAACACTCACAGGAAACATATATTATTCACCCTCAGCCTGGCTTTTAGCATTTAGGTGGCTGCAAGACACACCCACATCTCACAGTTATCGTGTAGCACGTATTTAACGTGCTAAATCTTGCTTCACTGTTAAGTACTGTATTTCATCATCTATGCAGTCACCAGATGAACTTCTCCAGCATGTCCCGGTTTCCTGGGGGGGTTGGGGGTTCAGGTTAGGTTAGATTTCCCTTGTGCCCTTCCTAGAAGTGTTCAGCCAATCACAAAAAAAAACATTTTTTTCCCCTTTCATTTCTGTTTGTCCAGTTTGCTCATATAAGACTCTTTACTATAACCATACTATAAAATGTAAGAGTATAAAACAATATTTTTCCCCAGCTATAACAGGCCTGATCTACATGGTAACAGGATGCACTCATTTGTACTGAATTCACAATTACAATAACTTTTTTCAATAATGAAAAAAATTAAGAGCTGTCTTGCAGCACCGTCTTGTGAGCTAATCAGTGTGCAACTTTGTAATTAGTTCCTAAACCAGCGCATCACTAAACAGAGCTAAAGCATTCAGATCCACACAGATTTGTTGTCGGATATTCTTGTATTAAGTTGTGGAGCCCAGAAACCTGAAGCAGAGTGACTCAGTGTGGCAGTGGTTAGCGCTGTAGCCTCGCACCTCTAGGTTCGAGTCTCCGCCATGACTCCGTGTGCGTGGAGTTTGCATGTTCTCCCCGTGTCATCATGGGCTTTCCTCTGGGTACTCAGGTTTCCCCCCATGTGCCTTGTCATGGGCCAGCTACCCCATCCTGGGTTATTATTGTCTTTCACCCACAGCTTTTTGGAAAGGCTCCAGACTCCCACGACCCTGCATACGACGAGCGTCCATGGAAAATGGATGGAATAAGAGTCACATTTCTGCCATATACATGTAATGAGAATGAATAGGAAATTATATGAAAGATTCTTTTCAAGCAATACTTTTATAGAAATAACTCTTTAGTATAGCTAACCATCCAAGATATACAGCTAACTTTGCATGTAGTCAGCTGTGATTTAGCAGAACGCCTCATGATTTTAGCATGAAATCATATATTTCTGCAAGATTCTTCAGCTTTGTACTGAATTTCAATCACAAATTAAGCTACCAAAAAGAACAGATCAGGAGGGGATTAAAGGCTTATAAGGACATGTCTAGAAACCGCTGCGATCAAGCTGATCTGAGAAGCTGATCAAAGGGTAAAACAGTGATTGATGAGCCTGCTGACATCTCATTAAAAAGTGATCACATGTTCAGTGCGAGAAGTGTCCAATGGGAGCTCATTTTCAAAGTGAGAGATGGGGGAAAATCCGAGCAAGAGAATTCCACCAAATGAGCATTTATGATAGCATGGCCACGAGCAAGACGTCGCTATGGGATTAGATCATAACCAACATACCCAGATTCAGTGCATCAGTGTGGCAGAAACAAACAGGCATGTGTTACCAAAAGCAATGATAAGTATTACAACTAGTTCACACGACAGAGTTCAAGACATAAATAACACATTACTACATAATTAACTAAGTAGAGTATATTTCTGTCAAACAGCAATCATTAACAAAAACACATTGATAAGTGAGAAAAACAATAGGCGCCCTCAATGACAAAATTTATACTCAATGAACTTATTTAAATGATCATACAGGAATCAAGATCTTCAAGGTTTGAATTCTGTACATTTAAATTTATAAATTTGTCCAGCAATATTCATTATCTACTAATGCCCTCTTGTTAAATCCCTTTACATCACAAATTATTGCTCAATCTAAAGTCTTCAGGTTAAATGTTTGAAAATCATTGTCCATAGGGAGACATCAGATAAATCTGGGCCAAAGGGACTGATAAAGCTGGTAAAGAATTGACCCTAAGTACTAGTAACTGCTACCAAAGACATTTGCACTATGAAGGTTTGGGATTTGAATACTTCAATGAAAATATTTGTTTTTCTCTCTGGTTTTTGCTGACAATTAAAGGGAAGCATTTTACCCAAAAAAAGGTCACACTCATTATGGGAAAAACACAATCTTAATATATGTACAGTGTTTTTTGTCGTTCTGAAAACTGGAACAGCACGAATTTTTGCCTGAGCGTAAGTTCCAAACGTTCAATTATAAATAATTCACACCTGAATGGTGCTGGATCACTCTACTTCCTCTCTGAGAAGGAAGCGACAGGGTCAAGAAGCACCAAATTGTTGGAAGCAGACAAATCTGTCCATGATTCTGTGGTACAGTTCTTATTGCTGCCTTTATGGCTGCAGTTTGGACAGTACAAAGAGTAATCCATCATCTTCCAGTGATTATCTGATTGTATGAGGGGGCTTCAAAAAGTTCCCAGAAAAATGGCATTAAAAAGAACAGTAAAAGACATAAACTTTATTTTTCAGCATAAGCTCCATCAAGGTCAAGACATTTTGTCAGTGATGATACCAGCAATTTAGTCCATCCCTAAAGAGATGAGAGTTTTGGGATTTTAACCATATCCATGTAGACTTTTTTACATCGTCAACTGAAGAAAAATGGGTGACCTTAAAAGATTTTTTTAAGATAAGTAAACAAAAAGAAGTCTGAAGGAGCAATACCGGGATTGTAAGGTAGATTCCTAACGATTTCCTATTGAAACTCTTGCAAAACTGCCCTTTTTTGAAGAGAGGAATGAACAGGAGCTTTGTCGTGGTGGAGATGGACTCTGTGGTGAAGCTTTCCCGGATGTTTTTCTGCTAAAGCTTTGACCAACTTTCCCAAAACCTCCATAATAAGCAGATGCTATAGTTCTCTGGCCCTGCAGAAAGTCAACAAGCAAAATGTCTTGATCAGCCCAAAAAACTGTTGCCATGACCTTTGCTCTTGACGCTTTTGCTTTGATTGGACCACATTCATCTCTTGGTAGTCATTACTTTAACGGTGCTTTGTCCTCGGGGTCATACTGGTAAAGCCACATCTCTTTCCCTGTGACAAGGAATGCTTCAGGATCTTGATTCAGCTATGTTCTGTCCATCATATCCGCCTGGTCCCCCTGTCTCCTCCCTAACGAGGCCCTGATGAGTCACGCCTGTTGCTTGTTGCTCCTTGTTAATGTTTAAGTACCTGTTAGTCTCATCACGCCCAGTCCGGTCACTGATGTCGCTTCTCCTGTCTGCCTGAGTCCTTCCTCGTACTCGCCATCTTGTTTTGACCTCTCTCGGTCTTGTTTGATTCCCTGCTCCCGTTCAGTTAATAAACCTTTTTGCCTAACGTCCGCCTTTGACTCCTTCATCCTGCATGCTATGACAGATCCCACTTGTTTAAAATTTCAGTTGAAAGATCTGCTCTTATCTATAGCTGATCTGGGAGCTACAGTTTTGGGACCCAATTTTTCAGTCAGAATTGTGCAAGCTGAATCAACTGAGATGTTGGCTGTTGTTTCTGCTGTTGATCATCGGTCCTCCTCAATTAGGGCAAGAACAGTCTGCCACTGTAAGTGTCATCTTCAACATCATTGCAATCGTTCTTAAAACGAGATATCAATTTGTAAACTGCCAATTTCCTTGGGGCATTATCCCCGTACATTTTTCCTAGAGCATCTATAATCTCACCATTTTTCCAGCTCCCATTCAGACACGTTGCTTTGGTGTGAAGAAAATAAAATTCATGCATGCTTTTTTCATAACATGCATTTTCCACAAACTTTTTGAAAACCCCTTGCGTATGTTTTTTTTGGGGGGGGTCTATCCCATTCAGCATGGAGTGCACAGAACATTCATGTTCAAAGAAAATGACGTTTGAGCAGAGCAGATCCCAGGCCTTCTTTTATGATGGTGAAACCACAGCATCCACAGACAAGAGGCACAAGCTCACCAACCTGTTCTCACTGATGCCAAGAATGGAAACTCAATAGACCTACCCAGCAGCTTGTGAATCAAGTTGTGTTTCACCACCTAGAAACATCTCCTTCTGCTCATGGTGATTCTGTCCTATCTGAGCTAGTATCTGTCACCCAGAAAATCCTCTTTTGGGGGATCACTCTGCAGAACTGGCAACCCTCTGAGTCCCAAGTCAAAAATCTACCCCCACCCCCAACAAGTTTTTTTTTTTGTTTAATACTTTTGACTGAAATTGTATATGCATTGATACATATATATCCCAAGTAACATATCAGCTTCACACCTGGTTACTGAACTGTGGATCAAAAGACATGACTACACGAGCCAAAATACTGGGCATGACTAGATTAGCCAAAATACAATCCCTCCTCTTCTCTAAATTGAGTTAATCTCTGGCAGATATCCCTGAGACTTAATAATTTCTACAGCCATTATACACCAAATATTTAAATATACAGCCTCTGAAAAAATTGAAATCACAGCACAATTTTTTTTGTTTCAGTCATTTCTGAATTTATGGGTGTATCTCTGTGAATTTTACACACACACACACACACACACACACACACACACACATATACATATATATTTATGGGACTTCAGTCCTGCTTCAAAGAGCCTGAGATACAAACTGCCCTAGCAGTGCACCTCACACCTGAACTTAATGTTTCCCGTTCCTTTTGAAAGTCGCTTGATGTCATCATACGATTCTATCAGGTAAGTTGACGGTCATCTCTGGCATTAGAAAATAGCTTACCTCATTCTACCTACCTCAGTCATGTCATTTTTATATACTGTACCTATAAATGTCAGCTTCAAGGAAATCACAGCACTGTTAAGCAACAAAGCTGGAATTAGATACCATACCTATCGCTTTAAGAGGTGCTCGTCGGTACTGTATGTGCGAGAGAGGGAGGAAAATTTAGTGCGTATTTGTGTAAGTGACAGACAGTGGGGGAGATAGAGAGAGAGCGAGAGAGAGAGAGAGGGAGAGAGAGAGAGACGTCCGAATTCAGCGAACGAAGGGGAGTATTCAAAGAGTAGCATTTGGTAGGGAAGCTAGAGAAGGAAAGGAGGAGAAAAGAGAAAAGAAGAAAGACGGGACGAGAGAGATTTTAAAGCTGGTTAATTTAGTTTTATATTACATTGAAGTGTACTATAGCTTGTTAGATACAAATTTTGTATTATCGCAGTTGCTCGTTTTTTTAAATTACTTAATTGAAAAGACTAAAACCGAGCGCCTTAGGCCATTCCTACAAGCCGAAAAAGAAAGACTAAAGACTTAAAAAACATCACCGGTCACTTTTTAGTTTTAGTTAAGCAAGAAGGTTATTGGAAGAGAAAGAAAGCATACAAATCAACAGCTTTTGTGTAAGATTTTTACTCATATATTTTTATATAAAAACGAAACATCAGGACTTTGTAAATATCTGAACCGCTATTTTCTAAGGTTACAATAATAAATTATTGAAATTGTAGAAAGTTGCCAAATGCCATGCAAATCAGTGACAGAGGAACAATAACATATTGTGCTATTAGATTTTAAATAGGTTTAGAAAGATCTCAAAGACGGGGAAGACAAGAGTGCATCCCAAATCTCTCCCGGAGCTCCTTGTGGATATCAGTGGACTATGGCCGCAATAACTAGCCCAGAATCGAGCCCACAGCCTCGGGTGTATTTCCAGACGCCACCCGGTACCGATGAAACCGAAGTTCCGGTTCGGAAACAAGGACGTGTCACCGTGAAATACGATCGAAAAGAACTGAGAAAAAGACTGAACCTGGAAGAATGGATTATCGACCAGCTAACTGATCTATACGACTGTGAGGTAATACACCTAGTCTTTACACAGGCTTAGTATTATCGATCAAATGATTACAATGATAAGAAATCTACACACAGCCAACTGAATCATTTCGTATATAAAGTGGTTTCTTTTCCTAAAATAGTTCTTGTTTTAATATTATTGTTACTTTTTTTTGGCAAACATTGATTTCCGAGCGCCATCTCTGAAATATATAGGCTATATTTCTATGATCAGCAGTATTGTGGTGTACCGGTGACATTGCTTTTATAGTCATAATCATAAATAGATTAACGCCATCATATGTAAAATGTCCAGCGGAATGGGTGGTGTGTTCGTGCATTGACCTACATTCTGGTACTTGTGTTTGGACTGGAGCAGTGAGCATTCAGGGTGACCAGATACTGTATTTGTCTTATAGCGGAGTCGGCGTTGAAACAATAGGGAAAAATAAACCGCAAAGATCAACGAAAGAGGCAAAATCGCCTTGAGCACTACGTAAGCTGTAAATTAACAAGTCACCTTGATTGATTTGCGTTAATTGAAGCAAAAGATTGCTTCATTTTGGAACTGGAGCGAATGGTAACTATAAATGCATTTAAAATAGAAAATAATGCAAGGATTAATTGCGGGAATCAGATGACTGTGGTTAATTATCAAACCCACAAATGTAAATCGATTAATGAAGTCAAATATGTTACGATCAGATTAGCGGGGAGTTAAAGACCGGTAGCTGTGTGACAAAAGAAAGAAAAGAACATGTGGCGAGCGAGGCGTTTTCTCCTCCCCCCCTCGTTTTATCTCGGTGCAGTATTGTACAGTGCACAGCTGACCTTCTGTATATCTCTGTATTTCAATCAGTTCCTTTAAGCCGTTTACCTTCACCCAAAGGCAACAATAGTGAGAATGACAATAACCAGCCGGGTCTTTGTCAAAATGTTCGTTTAATAATAATTATTCAGTCAGTTATTGTGCGGGTGGGGAAGTCGGTTGTTTGCAATGATGGCTCCAGGAAAGACGGGAAAGGTACATGTTCTTTAAAAGGCGGTTTAATTTTGTTTGGGGTTGCGTGTGAGAGCCCGGGCATATTGTGCAGCTGGACTGGCAGGGAAGCGTTAAAAAGGCGAGGCGTGGGCAGAGTTACGGCCAGAGCTCTGTGTCCGGCAGACGCGGAATGAGACGTGGTCAGCAAACAGGGGAGGGAACGAGGGAATGTGGAGAGGGCGGAAAATAGAGCGGAAAAAGAAAGAAAGGAAGAAAGAAATATGAGGCACGAGGTGTGGGATGTTAAAGGGAGGAATACACGTGGAGACACGTGTTCTGCACAATAAGAGTAGAAGTGTTCATCGGGTCAATATAGAGTTTCCCGTTAAATGTAGAGAGAAAGTATTTATAAGGGGAATTAAGAAGGCTACATCTTTTTAGTAAATATAACTGAAAAAACGAAAATGAATGTGCGGAAAGACCAACGAAAGAGTGTAATTGTCACGAATTGTATTTTGAAATTATATTGGTGTTAAATTATAATAGATTATAAAAAGGGCAAAACGTGGATTTGGAAGTGTTTGGACACCTTTAGAAGTGGACCGTCTGAGAAGCCGAGAGCTACACGAATTAAGTGTTTAGTTGGTTTGAAAGTCCACCCCCCCCATAAAAGTTCTGTGGTGGTTAAGGATGTGATCTGTGAAAATCTGTGAACATCTCCCAAGAGGAACCACGGTTACTATTCCTTAAACTTACCATTCAGGACAATAAACTCCACAAACAATGACCAATGGCTTCTCTTGTTGAACAGGACTATGTCCAGGTACTGGTGTATGAAATAAAACTGATACACTCTGGGGCTCCGGTTTCTAGGCCACATTGAATTATCTGAGACTTTGTGCACAGAAACAACAATGACTCCACAATGGAAAAGACCAGATTCACAAATAACTGCAGGCGATGGGCAACCTGACATGACTATAACGCCGAATAGAAATCCTCAAAGGTCTCTGTGCGGAACACGGAGTGAGCAATTCAGGTGTGTGTCTGTCTGGAGGGTTAGGTGTGAGGAACAGTGACTGCCAATCTCTGCAGACCCTACATCGTACTGCTCGTCTAGACTGACTAATTGAATTATTGATCTCTTGTATCGTTGAGCCGGGAATGTCAGGTGACAAAGACAGCGAGGTGGGATATCAGGTCTAAATAAACAACTGAAAAAATCGACCTCAACACTTATTGTTATTACTCTTATGTGTAGACAGCTAAGAGTTTTTATTTCCATATTACCAAATCATTTTAACTCTCTTCATGGTTGGGTCCCTTCCTATGAAGAGTGATTCTGTAATTCGGTCCATTATGGATAATATGGGAGAGGCAGCTGAGTCACTGTTGAGGGCAGAGTGGAGGATATTTCAGCTTTGTTCTTTTTAGGATTGTGGGAAGTCCTTGGCACTCCAGGGTAGAAATGACTTATTACATGAGAATAAGGTGACTCTCCTGGACGACAAACTGCCCGGACCTGCAGAACTGGGCCTGGCTGCCAGCCTTCTAACACCAGTGTTTTTATAGGTCCCACTCGGGAAGTAAGCACTCATAAAAACATGCTAATAAAGTCTTAGCGGACAGATAAGCTAACTGGGCAGTACAGTGTGTTGCCTCCCAAACGCCGCCTCTGTTTTTTGTGTGTAGAGCTCAAACGGTTTTCTTGTGTTTCTTCAGTTTTATCCCACAGCCCAAAAGCGTACAGTTGCTCGCACATTAGTGTTGTGTGGGTGAGAGTGTATGTGCCATGCAACGAGCTGGCCTCCCATCTAGGGTGTAGCCCAGTCCTGTGCCCCTTTCTGCCTGGCACTGGCTCCAGACCCCCTTGTGACCCTTACCAGGGTAAGCGGGTAGAGGATTGATGGATGGATGAATGGATGGATGGATGAATGGATAAAATAACTGCTATTCTAAGCCATACTGCTCAAAATCCTGCACCTTCCTCCACTCCTTCTTGGTGTATTTATAGAAATTGATTATTGATTAAGGTTCAGTCGAACTGGGCTGTAAATCACAGTACATTTCATTATGCAGATTTAGTGCCAATTATCTTAATGATATCCTTGGCTGTGTTGGGTAGCCCCCTTCTCTCCATACATCCTCTTCCCTCCTGAGAACCCCAACAGGGCCCCATCCCCTCGAGATCCCCAACAGGGCCCCATCCCCCCAGGAACCCCAACAGGGCTCCATCCCCCCGAGAACCCCAACAGGGCCCCATCCCCCCAGGAACCCCAACAGGGCTCCATCCCCCCGAGAACCCCAACAGGGCCCCATCCC
>JAODJU010000002.1:24693394-24726551 GCA_026776725.1 Gnathonemus echidnorhynchus | reverse complement strand
CCCCACCCCCCATCTTTCTGAATCACATGGGTCAAAAGGAAGTTGATAAAAAAAAAAAGTTTGAAGATTAACCCTTGGCAGCACAGCGTGAATTTACCTGGCATTGTCTGTTGAAGGGCTCCTTGTGGTGAAGCTCTTTCTGAGAAAAGCCTGTCTTGGTTTAATTCAGCCTTGTCTGGCAGCTATACATAGCTAAAGCTTCTAAATCAAAATGGCCAAACGTAGCAGTGAGGTGTGGATGCTTTTCAGCACGAGGATGTGAGTTAGAGTACAAAGCGACCTCCCCTTGCCCTTCCTCTTCCCCCTGGCTCTTCCCCTGAGGGGAAGCTCAGATTCTGCTTCTTTGTTTTTGGGAGATACTTGTGGATCTCCTTTTGTCAAAAGGCACTGCATAACAATCAGTGTTTGGTCTGGACAAACGGGAACACGTCGAGCTCTGCAGCCCACTTCTCATTTGGAGAACCTAACTGAAATGGTGTGGGATGGGATTTTAGCCTAAAATACCACAAGGGTACAAAGAAGGACACCTAAAAAGGCGTCTGGGAGTGAATTAGGCAAAAGTCCCACACAAGCAGATGGAGGAGATATCTTCATCATCATTGAAATGTATGCATTTTTGCATGTCACGACGTTCTGTGACTTTTAATATTTTGAATTAGTGTAGCTCCTGCATTACCTGACTGCTTGTAAATGATAGCTGTGACTGTAAATGCCTTGGCAGTAATGTGTTTGTCACTTTGGTGACGCTCCCTCAGAATAGAAAAGCCTGACTGAAGGGAGAGAGAGCCTGGTTTTTTTCACGTGTGCCCTGGACCACAGGAGAGTTCATCTAAGGCCTGTCTAATCAAGAATTTTGGGGATTGCTCCATATCTTTTTTTTTTCGGTGGTGGGGGGGGGGGGGTTTCTGTGAATCACAGTTCCTGTCTCCCTTCTCATAAGGACCATAAGCATACTGTCATGGTTAATCACAATGGAGACCAAGCAGACTCCGATAAGCAGTGATTCTGAATGTTTGCTATGCTAATAATCCACAGCTAGCCTGTTTATAGAGCCTCTCGCTCTTTTTTTCAGCCCCAGTTATGTAAAGACGTCCAGATTGTATATCTCTAAGGCTGCTGTTTGGTATTAGGCTGCAAACATCCGATGATCAAATTGATGAGCTGATGAACATTTATCCTCTGCTTGTCTTTTTCTGTCACAGTTCCCTCCTGCATCCCCACCCCCCAGCCACCCCCACCTTTCACACACCTCTCTTTGTTAATCAGTTCCTCATCCATAGTCATGCATTAGATAAAGTGATTTGAATACCCAGCAGCCTTTTCTAAGCAATCACATGCCTCTGTCTCAGTCCTGCTGTCTTAGTCATTTTCTTTGTTTGATTATAGCTTATACCGACTTATAGGTCTGTGCCTCTGCACTGTTAGGATACTGTACCTGTACCTGTGATCGGAAGGTTGCTGGTTTAAATACAAACGGTCGGCAGAGTGATTTCACCATCGGTCCCTCGAGCAAAGGCCCGTATCTCCCTATTGCCCCAGGTACTGGCTGAACCTGCTTTCTGGAAAAAATGAATGTTCCCTTAGATAAAATCACCAGCTAAGTAAATAAATAATAATGTCAATAGAAGTAAACTGTTCTTCTCTTTGCCTTACAGTTACTTCATCCTGGTAACTGACAATGCCATTGAAGTAACACTGCATTTCACAAGCGAAATGCCTGGACTAGATCCTGTAATCCTTCAGGTACACAACAAGAGCCAAAATGTTCTTACATTATTGTATTCAGCACTACTGTTCTGTAATGTGAATAAGATGACCCCCCCCCCCCCAGTTGATTTTGAGTTAAATTCCAGGCACTGTTATTCATTCAGTCTACTCTAGACACACAAACTTGCATATTAACACCAACACTGTCTCTCACATATCTTATTCTGTGACTAGTGGACACTTCCTCACATCGTATTCTGTCACTTGTGGGCGTTCCCTAACATTTTATTCTATGACTTGTGGACCCTTCCTCACATCTTACTCTATGATTTGTGGACACTCCCTCATATCTTACTCTGTGACTTGTGGACGTTCTCTAATATCTTTTTCTGTGACTTGTGGACGCTCCCTACCATCTTTTTCTGTGACTTGTGTACGCTCCCTAATATCTTTTTCTGTGACTTGTGGACGCTCCCTACCCTCTTTTCCTTGACTTGTGTACGCTCCCTAATATCTTTTTCTGTGACTTGTGGACGCTCCCTAATATCTTTTTCTGTGACTTGTGGACGCTCCCTAATATCTTTTTCTGTGACTTGTGGATGCTCTCTAATATCTTTTTCCGTGACTTGTGGACGCTCCCTAACATCTTTTTCCGTGACTTGTGGACGCTCCCTAACATCTTTTTTGTGACTGATGTCGCCTTACACGCTCACTGACTCCTTCATGCACAGCGACACTTCCTGGCTGACTGGCTGCTTCCCTTATGCCGGCTTCGGCTGCTTCGCTCCCACTCTTTCACCCTCTCACAGTGTTGTGCTTATTCCCCTGTCCCCACACGTGCTCATCCCTTGTTCCTGTAGCTAATCCCTGCACATTCTAATTAGCTCATGCTAATATTCCCCCGCCTCAGTGTGGGGGTACTGAACGCGGGGATGGAGAGGGGCTGGCTTTCCGTTGATGCCGAAACCGCGGCGTCGCTGAGATTTCCATTGCGCGCTCTTGCCCGCCCGCCGTTGGGTCTGCGCGGTTCGCTCTCTACGTGTGCGGTCGCGCTGCATTTCATTACACGATGCGCTGCAGCTGCTGCGTTTCTCACTGCCTCGTCAGTTGGGCTTGGCGTTGCTCCCTGAAGCATTGTCTCGCCGTTCAGCCTGCTGATTCTCAGTTTCCGGTCGCGAGTTGTGTCCTGGTTGACTGCTGTTTTGTTTAGCATTACTGGCCAAAGGAAGCAAGGTCATACCTTGGGGGGGGAGGTTGAAACTAGTGATTTTGCTGCTGCAGGAAACAAAAACACTCATATTGAACTACAGAGAAACCCGCAGCTGAAGACCAGATAAATATAAGGGTTTGACGGGGACTCTGAGTGTCTATGTGCTCGTCTTCTTCACAATCGCACTTTCTTCTTTACCTCCGTCATTTTCGTCTCAGCCTTCCTGTGTATGTCCCCACCCCCCTCCCCCTTCCAGCAGACCGGTTGCACATGGTGTCCACATGTCCTGCAGAAATTCCCCCCCTCCCCCAAGGAGCACATGCTGGTCACTCTGGCTTGCTCACATATGCATACACACACACATACACACATAAATACACAGACACACAGACACACACACGCACACACACACACACGCGCACACACACACATGCACACACACACACACGCATACACACACACATGCCTTATGCAAATGTTTTTATTACTGTCTTTGTGGGGATTTCTATGGGCAAACCCTTAATCCCAACAATGATGACCTTAACCCCTACCCAGCCCTAACCTTAACCATAAGTAACCAAACTAAATACAAGCTATTTAGTGTTTTGATTGCATTCACAAATCTTTGTGGTGATCTGAAAAAATGGTCCTCACAAAGTCAAAATAACAGGTTTCTATCACATTGTGGGGACCAAAGAGGTCCCTACAATGCAATGTGTACCTGGACCACACACAGACACAGACACACACACAGACACAGACACACACAGACACAGACACACACACAGACACACACACACACACACACACACACACTTAATTCCAGGAATATTTCCGTTTCCTAACCACTCACATCTGCCTAGGTCATGCGTCATGCCCCCACCTCCCTTTCTGTCTTTGGGCTTCATTGGGAGTCATCACTGACTCAGGGTCCAACTGCCATTCCCCTTTTGCTCCGTAATCCTCTGTACTGGCATAGGCAGTCTGCCGAGAAGAGCTTGTGCCAGCGTGTGTGTGTGTGTGTGTGTGAGGCGCTGTGCTGGCATGTTTCTGAGCGCGTTTGTTTGGGGTGTGTGGCAGTGGGCTAGTGGAAGGGGCAGGTGCCCTGACAGCTGCTGGGACCCACCGTTAGCCAGGAGGGGGGGTGATATGGAAGAGGGGGAGAAAGCAAGGGGCGGGAGTGGAAGAGAGCGCAAAGGAGGGAATACGGAAGGAATTGGGCCGTAAAGGAGGAGATGTCTCATAAAAATCAGTGAATAAAATATATTGGTGTTTTGTTTATTGAAGTATATTGATTGAGTGGTTGCTGACAGGTTGTGCATCAAAGAACGTTTCAGTTTGTTGGTGTGTGGAATTTTAAGCACTGGTTTTCACTTTTGTAGTATATGCATCAAAAAAAATTAGTCCATAGAAAGTCAGACATAAAAGGCTGTGTGTTTCTGTATTACAGAGAGGCTTGGGGCTAGCCAGAAATCCTGCTGTCATCAACAGAGAAAGAGAGGGAGAGAGAGAGAGAGAGAGAGTGGGAGATGCTCCAGCCTATCTTGTTGATAGGTGGGGGGAGGGGGAACAGAGTGACGCTAAGCCCCACGCATGAGGGGATAAAATGATAATTTTGTTTTATATGGAAAGTAAAGACAGAGAGAGAGTGACCAAAAAATGGGGGAGATGGGGGGGGGGAAGAGGTCAGTCTTTGCAGCATATGGGTAATTAGGGGGTTCTGGAGCCAAAGAGGGTTTGGCATTTTTAACTTTGCGGAGAGGAACAAGAGAAGAGAGAGAGAGAAATGTCCAGCAACACGAGGAAAGACAAAAAAGACAAAAATACAGGAGGCCGGCAGAGAAAATGAGTAATTCTGATGCTGGCATGTACTTACTGGGCATGAAGTGGAAATACACGACAAAAATAGAATAGAGTCATTGAGCTGAAACACCACTGTTAACAGCTTGAAGTTATTATTTATGTTCATTGAAAATGTTTGAGAGTCCTGTCTCTGGATATCAGTACACTTTATAAGTGTTTAAATCTCAAGGCAGGCTCTACGCGTCAAAGCTAATGGGCCGCAAGAATGAATCATTCCGTACTGCTTCTAAAAAGGGAAGTTGTAGAGTCCTATGTAAAATTCAGTGGAGGTGGTTATTTTTATTTTGACAGAACCTGCTTTAATACAGCTGACGGCACTGCTATACTGCTCAGGCGTACGACATCAGCATTCCCAGGAGTAGTGACTGAGCTGAAATATGAAACTGTTAACTGGATGTTGTCCAAATGTGGTCTTGCGAACAAAAAAAATAGTGTTTGCGTTAGCAGTACCAGTGATTTTGGGCTGCAGAGTTTGCAGCTGTGTGTTGTGCAGTTCGCCAGTTCAGCTAGGGAATCAAAAGGTCTAATGAAAGCAGATACCTGTGTAACTCGAGGACTGACCCTTGTATTGTCACCGATTTGATTTATGTTGCTTTATAAGTTTGAAATTCTATTCAAAGGAGGGAAGAATTTTAGAAGAAAATGAAATCACTGCTTGAAGTGTTTAAGAATGAGAGAAACTTATTGGACAGTACTCTGAGGTAGGGTCCATAACTGTGTAATTATTAGATATGGTATCTGAAATGTAAAGTGTCAGTACTGGGATTCACTTCAGTCCAGTATTTGTACTGGGGACTTGACTTTGGGCCACAGAGACACCATTGTTCTGCAGAAGAAAGCAGACAAGTGAATAAATAAAACAAAACCCAATGTTTTGCTTCCTGACCATCTTTTTTACTCACCCCTTCCTTACGTTCACGTGTCCTCCAGGAGGAAGCCATCCCAGAGCTGGAGATCGATGTCGACGAGCTGCTGGACTTGCCCAGCGACGCGGATCGGGCTTCCAGGGTCAAGGTACAGTCCTCACGCTGGGATTGTGTGAATTCCTGTGGTCACACTGGAATCTGATCTGTTCGCCTGTGGTGCATCACTCTGTCTGAATAGGTGTCATGTGACAATGAGCATTTTTCTTTCTGAAAGGCCTCTATATGAATTGTTATTCACAGGAAGTTTCCTTAAAAGCAGAAGCTTAGGGCACATTGTCTTTAAATGAAGCCATATTAACCACCAAAGTTACTAAATCTTACAATCTTACTGAAGGTGGCAGAATTCTCTTGGATAAAAAGAAATTTGACAGCTGAATAGCAAAATAACGTTATTGTACTTTTCTGTTGCTTTTCAGGACTTGCTGGTAGACTGTTACAAACCTACTGATGTGAGTTCAAAGCCTCCCCTTTCACTGTTCACCTTTTAATGTCTGTTCTGTTCATTTGCACTCCACAAGATTCAGATCATCTAAAGAGAAAGTATCTAATTTAGGTGGTAAAAATAGTAGAGTAGCAGCATCATGGGAAGCACTGAATCATCATAAAGGGCGTGTCCTCGTCAGGCCTTTGAGGCTGATGGCCTTTTCTCTGCTGCCCGCCCCCCCCCTCCCTCCTCCAATCCCACAGGACTTTGTGACTGAGCTTCTGGACAAGATCCGAGGCATGCAGAAGCTCAGCACCCCTCAGAAGAAGTGAGCGCCCGTCGCTTGGTCTCCCTTTCTCCCCGTGGCTCCATGGCGTTGCTCCTACACGGGGGGAGGGGGGGGAGCCGCGGGAGGACGGGCGGGTGCTGCAGTGGTTCCCATAACCCCCTGTGCTGAGTGGGAGGAGTCAAGTGAGGAGTCCAGCCAATCAGATATTTTGAGCAGGGTTTTTTTTTTTACGTTACCTCGTCTCATTTTTATTTGTTTGAGGGAGTACGATGTGTTTTGATATCTATCTCTATCCTTATATATCTATGTACTATACGTCTATATATGGATGTATATACATATAGATTTTTTTATAGAATGCTGACATAAAAGATTAAAGTGTTTCAATGGGCAAAGGACTGGTTCCAATCCATAATTCATACTGTACTGTACAGTTTGCAGACCCATCAGCTAGACCCAGCAGCCATGATCAGTGTGCTAAAATCACACAGTTAGACTGGGGCATCAAGACTGACGTGGCCTTGTTTTATTTATTTTTGTTATTTTTTAAATTGCACGCAGCAAAGGGCTCCTTAAAGACATGGTGATGTGTTTATTAGTAGACTGATGAATTGCTGGATGGAGGTTTGTGTGTAGCGGGTGTGAGGCCGGGGGGGTTGGTTTCACCTCTCCCTCATCATGGACTGTCGTTACACCTTCGTTGACGACGGCTGAGGGCTGCACTCTCACCTCCTTCTTAACGTTCAGTAGGGATGCTAACGAGTGTGAGCCCGCAAGCTCTACCTGAGTGCCACCCCCTTACCAGGCCGAGGTTCTCAGTCCCACCTTTGCTGGTTGGGTTTGAAGGGGCTCAGGTGAGACGGCAGCCATGGTACCAAAACGCAGCCGAATGAGGCCATGATGTACATTCCACAAGTCGCCGATTTTGTCCAGCTGAGCTAAATGCTAAAGGCTAAATGCTAAAAGCTAAATGCTAAAGGCTAAATGCTAAAGCTGTGCATGGGGCCACACTAAAGGTACTAAAGAGGTGTAGAAATGCACTTGAGCCATAGAGGAGCTCTGGTACCAGCACATGCAGTCTCAGGTTCCAGAAGATAATCAGACTGAGTTTGCTAAAGCACACAGGACTCACCCAGAACACACAAATTCCAACACATATTCACTGTACTAATATGAAATACAACTTAAGGAGTATATTTAAAATAGTGGTCCAATATAACAAATATATCTGTTATTTATGCAATTCAATACATTCATTAAGCTACATAAATCGAGGAAGCAATAACAGAAGTTTATGTTGAATTGCACATATTTTGCATATGTTTCAAATATAATCCTTACATTTTTAGTTTCATATTTTTACAAATGGATGTGCATCGAGGGTGGACAAACATGACAGTGGTATAAATTAGGGGGCTGTTATGACCACAGACGCTGTGTGCACATTACGATTCTGAAATATCATGCTGGTCAATGGATGATTTCTCTACAGCTTCTAAGCTTGTAAACGTTCTATTTTTTAACACATTTGGTTTGAAAAAAGGCATTAGAACAAATGGTATAATCTAAATTATTACACATTTTTTATTGAGTGGCTTGTTCTATTCAGATTCCATTATTATGCTATCTGGCATTTTAAAGATAAGACAATACTTTTAGTTTGTTTCTGTTCTAATTCAATGATTTTACCTTTTTCCCTTTAAAAAAAGCGTCTGGGGGGGGGGGGGGTTATTAAGAGAGCATAAGTAAATGATTATCCAACTCCAGAATTGTAAATTGTATTCAACATTAGCTAAGGCAATTTGGAGTTCTTATATACCTGTTTTGTTGTGCCACCCTTTTGGTGTGGACACGTTTGTGCTGTTTGTGGTATCAGGCCCCTTTGAGAAGAGTATTGTTCATAAATTGCAAACAAAAACTGCCAGATGAAATGTCCCGTAGCATCTGAGAGCTGCTACATGTTTAATACTGAAAGTATGTACCTTGGTGTCTGCTCAATAGTGCCACTGATAAACAAATCCATTGTTTATTCTTCTCCAGTTATTCTGATTTGTAGCTGGCCTGATCCATTGGCTGTTTACGAGTCAGCTGTGCTAAATCATCCAATGGCTTCAGAGGATGGTTGTGAAGGTATATGTGAAAGATCGCATGCTTATAAACACTCAGGGTCTTTGAGGGTTCTTGTGTTCGCCGACACCCTCCACCCACTGCCCCCCCGCTCTCCCTCGCACACATAAATCCCCGTCCCGTTCATCCCAACTCTTTTAAATTCGCAAATAGCAATTGTGCTATTTTATACTTGTGCCCTGATATACATGCTTGAGCCAATCAGAGATGAACACATGCATTAACAGTAACAAGAAATAGCAGTGTGCCAGTATTACACCTTTGCAGTGTCGCGGCCTAATCCCAGCCAGTGTGCCCTAACTCAACCCAATCCATGATCAGAACCGAAGGAGGTCTCCATGGTGATATTGAGGGACTGTAAACTCACACGTGCTGGCACCTTCCCGAAGGGCTCCAATCTCCCCTAATCAGAGATACTGATGTCTAACTGGTGCTTTGCGACTAAATAGGGGACCAACTGCAGCCTGAAGCAGAGATCAGTGCCACTAAATGGAGTGGAGCCATCTGAAGAGTATAGTCGAGTAATGTTTCAGGACTTACTCCTCCCTTCTCTCAGGCCTCCCACTGGCCACACCTACCCTGTCTGTTCATCTTCGGTCTCGCCCTTGTTCCAGGACTCTTCAACAGATGTTGCCTTAGGTTTTACTGGTTTTATTTATGTTATGGAAACCAAAAGGAGCAAGACATTCATCTATAAAATGTAACAAAAGAGGCATACACGGTATTAAGGAAGCTTCTGGAAACAATCGTCACTCTTGTTACCAATGCTTGTGACAACCTTTACATTTTTAGGAGAATGGATAGAGATTAGATCTCTTTACAGTTTATTGTTAGGTGCAATTGTTCACAATTTATATGAATTGATCAGTTTTTCCAGTGTTTTCCAGATAGTGCTGTCATATTTTTTTTATTGTACTTCAAAAACAAACAAAAAAATTAGCACTGCTGTCTAGGGTTGTGTTTGAAAAAAAAACATCTTCATGTAGCAAAATTTACTGTCCTGTTTCCCAGTTTTGTTACGATTTTATGCAACTTTAATAATAAAAAAAAAAGATGCTGAACTCTAGCAATTGTTCTTGTGTTTCATTGTAAGCTAATATTGTATGAAAAATAGGATTTGCTGGCTGCCTTCTGATGTCACAGCTTTTGATATGATAGAGACAGAGATGCTCATTCTAATCGAAATTCCGGCAAACCGCTGGAGTGTAGTGTGAGTGTAGTGTGAGTGTAGGCTTATACATTGTTCCTCAAACTGGTCCTTGGGGACCCACAGACAGTCCACGTTTTTGCTCCCTCCCAGCTCCCTGCCAGACAGTCCACGTTTTTGCTCCCTCCCAGCTCCCTGCCAGACAGTCCACATTTTTGCTCCCTCCCAGCTCCCTGCCAGACAGTCCATGTTTTTGCTCCCTGCCAGACAGTCCACCTTTAGGGAGATGGGAGGGAGCAAAAACGTGGACCATCTGCGGGTCCCCGAGGACCAGGTTGGGAAACACTGGTCTAATGCCTGCCGGGTGAAAAAAGTCATGTGGAAAATGTTTTGGAGATAAATTTTTGCCACACTGAATGGTCGAGCCCAGCTGAAGATTAAAAAAAAGAAGAAAAACATTATCACAGATGAGCTTTAGGATTTAATGACAAGTGATAGAAAAAATAGCCACATGACACCAAAATAAACACCATAAACTGACAAAAAACTGAATGTCTTGCTGTGGTAACAATGTGCTGGGACGGGAGCTGGCCCAGGACATATGGCGCTCCTAATTAGCTACATGCTGCCTCTTGTAAGACGCCACTTAATGAAAGGCAGTTGGGAGGTTCAAAGCCTATTTATCAAGCTTCCCCCCCCTCTCTCTATCCTCTCACTCTGCAGCTCTGTAACTTCTGATTCCAGCTGGCAAGTTCAGCCAGCCCTGACAATAAGACTTTCATTTGATCGTCATGTGACCAGTATTGATGATAACCATGGCTTACAAACTACCACCCCATGAATCGACACCTTCGGCGGTTATAACAAATGAAGGGTGACATTTGAGCTGAGTGAAGTCAACAACTGGACAACTTCAAGGCCAAAAATCAGTTAAAAATATTTTTTTATGCATGCTTGATTGGATTTGAGAAACTGTCAATCCCTGCTTTAAGTAAATATAAATATAAATTATTGTGTTTAAGTTTAATCAAGGTTAATGTAATGATGTAGTTCAGAAGCCATTACCAAGTTCAGCTTCAGAATTCTACTTTAAACCTTGCACCATTTTGACAGGCTTCCATATTAAGTGTTTCAAGGAATAAAATAAAATTAAGTAAATATAAAATGAATTTAATTAGATTACCCAGTTTAGTACAGCTGAGAAACAGCTGCACACCAAAGTAAAAATAAAAAACTGGATGCTGGAGCATGTTCTCCTTCTATTCAGCTCTACTATTTGAAAATGAGTATGGCGCCACCTGCAGGAGAGACAAAAAAACAGCAATTGCAAGGTTTCAGGAACTACATTAAGGATTGTAAATAAGACCACAGCTTATAAACACTGAGTAGTATACTTCGATAAGTGTTCTTAAGAGCTTAACTTCCTGTTTAACTCCATCAATGTAACTGAACTAAGAGGCACATTGACTCAATACTTTATGACGACAATATATGGTGAAATGGCAACAGTAACTATTAAACAACATAATTTAAACAACTGCTGCAACTACAAAGTGGTTTACTTTTCATATACATTGTACTGAATTAAGAGCTTTCACAAAGAGTTACTTCTTTCTAATTGTCTGGCAGGCAGGTGTTTTATTGCATTTTGTACCCTGTAAATGCAAAGCTGGTGAACAGAAATTCTAAAGCAGAGCTTGTACTATATGGGCCAATACAAATTATTAACCATGAAAACTTGTCTTTTCAGTTCCCCTCTCACAACACAGCTTCCGCCCAGGAACAAATGAGTGAAATAAACAATACTTAAAAAGCATCTACATAGTTCATACTGTACACAGATAACAGTGCTACTCTGTGATGGAAACAGGATACAGCAGAAATACAGTGGCCACAGAAAGTTTTGGGATGCTTGCTTTATTCTGTAAAAATGTTGCAAATGATTTCATAACAAAAGTCCACTGATAAATAACATTTAACATATCTGCACATATTGTCCATAGTTTTTTCAGTCATTCAGTTCTATTCTTGCCATTTCACTATTAATTGCAATTGTATTCACTGGCTCCCAAATGGATACTAAACACAAATGTTTGGTGTTTTATGCAGAAGTGGAAATTTCAGGTCCAGAGAGTACAAATCCAGACCAAAATTTTGTTTCAAAACACCAGTTGAATACTCTGTGACTGTGACTCTTTATGCCCAACTGGTTGGTTAAAACAAAATCTTGGTGTGGACTTGTACTCTCTGGACCTGAAATCTCCACCCCTAGTTTTATGTTATTGCAGAGGTGTTACTAATTAAAAAATACCCAATGAGACTGTCAATGAATTTTCTAACTCAGAACAGTTCAGAACTTTAATTTCAGTTTCAATGTATTACTACTTGAAAATAATGTGTTACTTAGAACTACTGGTTGTTTTTAATGTGATATATTGTGTTTGGAAACATGAATAAAGTAATGATTTTTGTCATTCAATTCAATTCATTTTTATATGGTGCCTTACACAACAGAATTGCTACAAGTAGGGAGGAAAAAAAACCTCTGGGAGTCCAAGGTCACCTGGCTGCCCAACCCCCCCAGGCATGCTGACATTATAGACAAAGAAAGAGGGGGCTTGTTGCTAAAAGCAAGGTGTAAACCATGGTCAAGGTCAAAGCCAAAGTCCATGAATGAGTCAGTATGTTTCATTTCTCTATTCCTTTGTCACATTTGAAAGGTCGGCTGAACGAGTTTGGCATCCTGACTGCGTCCAGTGCAGGTTGTTACTCTGTCAACATTCTGAACTGGATGCAGTGGTGTTTTCTCTGTCCAGTGCCAGCTATGGACCTGCAGAAAACGCACAAGTACAGCAGATACTTTGAATGAAGTTCATAAAGCCTAAAACATTATTGGTCTGATACTGTCCATTGCTGAGGAAACTGGATGAATTGCTTTCTTTATGCATAATTTGCGTGTGAGTATGTGTTGTGTATGTGCCCTGTGGACTGCAAACCCATCCTAGATGTATCCCAGCACTGAGTCCTGCGCTGCCTGGGATTGGCTCCAGACCCCCTTTCTTCGTAAACCTGGAAGGTCTGCAGACCTGGAAAACTATAACCAGCACTTAACGGAGGCTCTTTTAATGCTGAACCCATAACAACTTTTTTTTTTCTTTTTCAAACATATACAGCTATTAAATATTTTTGGACAAATGAGTGAGGACAAATTACCATGTAAATAAAACACAGAAGCTCTTTTAATAGTGACAGGTTTGAATTTGATAGATACCTAGGCCAGAATTTCTAAAATACAGCAAGACTCTAAAATACTGCAAGCTGCTTTATTTAGTACGACAGCTATGATTGCGCGTGCGATATGAGAGACTTTTATTTTGAAAACGGGAGCGAGAGACCGGAAGCTATCGGGAATAGCGAGAGAAACCTCGATCCTTTTCGGTGAATCGATTCCGTTGAGTTCGTTCAACTACTCATTCGCTTCCGTTCATCAGTGTTTATGGGTTCCGCTTGAATATTTCTCCGATGGGAGTGAGGGATTTAATTTTAATAAAACATTTTAGTTTACTTAAACAGATTATAGATATTTATTGTATTTATATTTTCAAAATGCAGTAAATTTCCTATATTATATATATATATATATATATCAATTTTTATACATTAAGTTACAATAAGTTAATTAATTGTATTTCGTGTGCGGACTCTTCCAGACATCTCTGCATCATTGCACCAATAGGTGGCGAGAGGGACTCTCAGAATGGTGTATTTCACTCATGAATGAATTGAAGTGAACCATGAATCACAATCATTAGAATAACTGAAAAGAATCCGCGCAGTGACCCAGATTTCTTTCAGTTAAAGGTTCGATCAAAAACAAGAAGATATTACAACAAACTAACGCTTAAGTGTTTGTGTCGACTTTAAATAGCATTACAAACCGACGGTTATTCTATTCAGAGCGTAAACATTAACGTATATTTAGTCCAAAGCCAAACTACTACAATCTTAATGATAAACGAATGGGCGCAAATAAACAATGGCCAACTGACGTGTAGCTGGATGTGACGGGATGGCTGCAGGTGCAAAGGGTGTTCCTGGTGTTATCAGTACCGGTCCCTATCGAAGTGGCGCCCTAGACGAGCATTACCACCAGCGCCCCCCGCCCAAGCCAAAGTGAAATTACTGTAGCAAGCAAGTAGATCGGCGACCCTCAGAAGCGGTCGCCTATGTCGCCAATAGGATTTACTGGCCCTGGGTGTTACACTATAGTGTATGTAAGATTTGCGCAGCTGAACTGAAAAAAAAATCCAATACCGCTCTCAGAAGTCTGCAGTTAGCAAACCAAAGAATATATCATACGGACGAAGTTTATGGTGAAACGTAGGCGCAACAAAAATAGGCCTAAAATGTTTTCGTTTGTTACATATACTTTCCGATTGTGCCTAGCAAAACGACGAAATGCACAGCATGACTTTATACTAAAGGTTAATTTGTGACGTACTGTAGGCTGTTACTTCTTATGTCTTCGGAGACAATATTACTCTCATCATTACGTATACGTAAAAATAAGTGTAACTGTATTTGGTTTATCAGCAGCGCATCAAACAAAACCCTCCTTAAAACGATTGGCCTACAGAACATCATAAACCCATGGGCAACTTCACCTGCGCTGTGGACGCCGATTGTGTCACGTATCTCAGTGAGGGACTTTTACTGGTTTGCTGGGCATCAGCGGCCGCCGTTGATTGGTTACAATAACGTGTTTAAGAGTCCAGTGAAGTAACATTGTAACTGAGGAAGTAAGAGACTTTTATTCCCGAAGAATTCATCTATACACTGGTCTTTGTAGGCAAATTCTTAAGTTAATAAAGGTAGGAGCAGTCGGTGTGCTTATATACTTTGCATAACGTATGGTCACAGTTTTACCCGTCGTATAGTAATAACCCTTGTATAACGCAAAATGGACATTAGCATTATTATCACGAACTGTTAGCTACTGTGAACTGCACTGTCTAGCGTTAAGTACATTTATAAATGTGAGAAATTCATCGTCAGTTTGATTGTTATCACTTTGTTTCGATGTATAATCAAATGGGAAATATTTCTCAATAGGTTATACTTATACTGTTCCATATGTGCAAACACGTAAACGAAAGTACATGTATCCGGCTGATCAGACGGGCTGATCACTTTTCGCTAATCGCTTGTTCCAGAAGCGCTTTTAAACAAATGAAATATATTTAAAATTTCCATAAATGAAGTTGTAACCTTGTGTTTGCTCATGACCCTGTTTTCTGTTAGCGGCCCTACGGAAAGGGACTTTTATTGTCATCTCAGCAAGGAGTCAGATCGTGTCTGTAACGCAGTACATGGTGCAGTCAGATGCTGGCACTCAAAGTTAGTTTAATTATAAAGTGTTTACCAGTCTCGCGGTACACTTCAGAGCTGATTTAATCATGCATAGTCTCGCATCTCGGGTATATTTGAAGGGCATCGTGGTACAGTGGTACATACCGTAAGACGCAGGAGGAATTTGGCACTGTCGCATTGTTATAGTACTTTGGTTTTGGCCTGTTGTATAATTAACGACGCATGCGTTGCTTTTTAAGAACCATATTAAATATAGTTACAATTCTGCTAATATTGGTAATTTTTATTTTTGCTTTGCACCGCAGTATGTTATAGCGTATTCATTTTTTACTTTTAGGCGAACTACACTACTAATAGTACCTTGTCTTGTGATCTGTTTTATATCGGGAAAGGGGGGGCAGTGGGGGTTTTATTGTAAATTCGTTTTAACAGCGCAGTTCCTACCCACACTTCCGCTGTCACTCACCTTATCCTACTAACAATGAATCTCTTCCTCAGTTTTTTAAAAAAAAGAATGTCAGGTTCTTCCAGGCCAATTTCTTCTCTGTTGATTGCGATATTGTATGTTATATTCAGTTAAATTAAATAAGATTACGCCTTTTACATTATCCCCGCCCAAAGTCCCCAGTGACTAAGCCAGAGCGACAGTGGCAAGGAAAACTCCCTAGAAGGAAGAAACTTTGGGAGGAACCAGACTCAAAGGTGGAGCCCATCCTCCAGGGGCCGGCAGGGGAAACCCAAAGTAACAAAGTCTCAGTTTATAAAGCAGAATTACAAATAGAGAGAGGTAGGTAAGGGACATGTGCTGATCACAACGTGTTGCCCCACCCACCCCCTCAGGGACGAGAACCTGAGTGCAGCCACGTGGCAGGTGATACCTCAGCACCACTCTAGTCCAAATGGACCAGTGTGTGTTTTTTTTCCCTGTGGCTGGAGCACCAATCCTGCCACCAACCCCCAGTTTTTCCCACTGTAAGTTGGCAAGCCTCCTTATAGGGCTGGATGTAGATTAACGTCATACCCAAGACAAAGCAATTGCAGGTTAAGGGCCTTACTCAAGGGCCCGATGGAAGAGAACTGTGGGCATTCATGGGATTTGAACCAGCAACCTTCCAGTTACTGGCACAGATCCCTAGCCTCAGAGCCACCACTCCACCCATGTAGCAGGTCCGCTGGAGTTATGGATGCTGATTTCTGGGCAGGGTGGTGAAAAGGACAGAGGGGCGGGGGTCCAGCGACTCTGCAGTTATAGTATTTTATAATTGTATTTTCTCTTCATAAGTAAAATAAATGCAGTTGATCATAGCCTTACCCAAAAGAAAGGAACAGATGCATATCTGAACATTTGTAGTGTTGGATATTGTGATTCTAATGGTGCCATGGAGTTGTTGCTGGTATCTAAGCTGCCCTCTGTGTGGCGTACTTGTAGCTGGGGGCCCCGTCTGAGCTCTGGGGGCCCCGTCTGAGCTCTGTCTCCTGTCCGCAGCTGTGCTGTCACCTGTGCTCCATGCCGGCACATCCCGCGCCGAGGGGGCCCGAGGAAGAGCTGGACCTGGAGCAGGAGGTGCTGGAGGCCAACGGGGAGCTGGACGAGGAGCGGGAGCGTGAAGGGCGAGAAGGGGAGGAGGAGACGATGGAGGAGAGCGGTGAGGACAGGGAGAGCGAGGCGGGGAGCAACTCCGAGGACAGCGAAGCTGAAGAGGAGGAGGAGGAAGAGGAAGAGAGCTCAGGTACTGAGTGTGTGGTGTATTTCGGGAGGCTCTCATTGAGTACGGGAAGATCTTCACAGCTACTGCACCCAGACTCCTTGCTGGCAAATATTAGATTTTCCTCATCTGTCTCAGTCTTTAACAAAAGGCGTAAAACTTATTTAAAACTTATTTTTCTATTGTATCTTTTACTCAGGCCTTTGAGTGAGTACATCTGATAAAGGCAATTTACCTGGTCCCTTTGGAGTGTAAATGGTTTCCCTTTGGGGTGTTTTATGTCTTATTTAGGGCAGTTTTATTTTTGTATCTGTTTCTTTTGATGGTATGAATTGTGCAGCCCTTTGGTGAACATGAAGTGTTCTTGAAATGTACTTTATAAATAAAACGTATACTGGAACCAAGGGGCTACCAGGGTAACTTCTGTAGCTTCATTAACGATGCAGTGATAAACAAGCACCAAAAACATCCCTACAAATAATCAAATAATGTAACACAAACCAATAACAATTTACTTTATGAAAGCCTGAATTGTATTAACTTTTTTATGTGAGGCAAAGAAGGTTAGTTACTTACTGGGTGGTATAATTTGTAATCTACCAATCACCTGTGGTTTTACACTGTTCAATGTTATGTCATCAGTAGCATTAGCTATATCTTAACATGTGTTACGAGGCAAAAAAGTATCGTAAGGCTGGGTAGCTGAGCCATGCTGCTCAGTGAAATGACACAGACACCGTTCTGTGTTTTAGCCACAAGGTGGCGTTTATTGCACCTGTACCAGGCGTACTCACAACACATTCACACTGCACACCGTGCCTGTCAGCCCGCTTCCTCCTAACACACACACACACACACACAGTCGTGTAATCATATCATTCATTCATTTCTATGGGAAAAATGCTAATGCTAACTATGACAACCTTAACCCCTACCCAGCCCTAACCATAAGTAACCAAGCAAAATACAAGTGTTTTTGCATTTTTAGTTTTTTTCATTGCAGTCGCGGATTTTTATAAAATAGAGTTTTTCAATATGGTAAAAAAACAGGTATTCATCATGTTGTGGGGACATTTGGTCCCCACAAGGTAAGGTACACCTGGACCACACACATACACACACACACAAAACACTATGCATTTAACACTACGCATTTAACACTACACTTGACACAACAACACAGCACGATTACGTTACACACAATGGCTACGGAGAACTACTTACAAAGCTGGCATCAGTCCAGCCTGCCACGCTGCGGCCCACCTGCACCCCCTTGCTACAGTATTTTGAGGTGAGCAGGCTTCCACAGTTTAGAAATAAAATCAAGAGGCAAAAGGTTCTTCAGAAGCAAACATATGAGTAGGTACAACTTCATGCCTGCTTGGTCACCCATGTTCCGTGGTCTGTATCGTATGGAATCAAAGGAGACGGACAATTACAGCAGGAATTTCCTTTATCTCCCAGAGATGGACGATGAGGACTACGAGAGAAGGAAGCTGGAGTGCCTGGATGAGATGTCGGATCTGGAGAAGCAGTTCATGGAGCTTAAAGAAAAGTAAGCGGGACAGAGAGGTAGGGCAAAGTCTTGTATTTAACTAAAAACACTTAGTCTACTGGCCCATGATCTCCATGCCCACCTTTCCAAAGCCAAATCACATTTGTCTAGTAAAAAAAACAAGGTTCTTTAGTATCTCCACTAGGCATGGCAGGAAGAAGGCTCACGGTTGGAGGGGATTATCGTACGTTTTTAATCACTGGTTAGACTAACCCATTCTACCCAGTTTTACACTTCTTAATGCTTTCCACTGGGTTAAACTGGTGATTAATCTACCTTTTGTAGCTTTCAAACCCACAAGTCGTACATCATAAATCTTCAGTCTTTTAATGATGCCAATTTTTTTTCCATCACTTACGAAGTAAACACCCATTTATGGAGTGATGTTAAAAAAATGTTTTACTGCAGGAAATTCAGTGGTAAAGGCCATGATTACCATCTCACCCATTAACAGTGCCACGTTTTGAAAGAGGCATTGCTTGGACCTTAATCAGCTGTAGTGGTCAAAGAAGTTGGACTTGTGATCATAGGTTTTTTGCAAAGAATCCAAAAGGTTGATAAGAGCTCGTATGGTCCCTGAAACAAGGCACTGTGACATCTAGCAGGCTGGAGACACAAAGAACGCCTTCCTACCTGGCAGCTAAAATGACTATAATCTTGGTAATCATCTGCTATCAGCTGTTAAGCAAATTGTCCAACTGTGACCTATCCCTGGGTTTCAGGATCAGTCCTCTCCTTTCACAGGCTGTTCCGGGAGAGGTTAAGCCAGGTGAAGCTGAAGCTTGAGGAGGTGTTGGTAGGCCACGCGGGGGAGTACAAAGAGCCATTGGCCGTCTTGCAGCGGAACATGCAGCTGCGCACAGAGGTCGCCGGTACGTCCGATTGGACGAACACACACGGGATGCTGGGCCGGGCAGCACCAATGACACAAGCAGTGATGCTAAGCTCTCACTTCACAGTGCATCGTACAGAGAACATTAGGGCTACGATTAAGTAACAGAATGTGAGAGGTCATTACACAGACCTACCATGCTCTCCATATATAGTATGATAATAATGAAGACCTACAGTCTCCCTATGTACTCTTTCATAACATGTACTAACATATTTTTTTGGTTCATTTTGCTTGCTCAGGTTTTACACTATTTATACAGTTTATTTATTAAGTACGCTATATAGGCAAAAGTATGGAGACACCAGCGTGTTCAGCACCTCATTCTGAAGCCAAGGGTATCAGCTGAAGTCAGTCCACTCATTGTTTCTATATTAGCCTCTAATCCTCTGGTAAGGCTTTCCATTAGAAGCTGGAACATTACTGGTGGGATCTGCAGCCATTCAGGTTGGGTATTGATAATGGGTGATCAGGTCCCTTTCACAATTGAACTTGATCCCAGATATTTTGACCTTCGCAGTCACTTCACCTGCGGTTGACCAGGGCAGTTCTAGCAGGGCGGGAATGTGGCAAACTAACTCGTTGGAAAGATGCCATCTTCTGGTAGAAAGTCACTAGCTCTCCTGTACAACCGCTCTGCTGCTAATGTTAGTTGCAGGAGATTGCAGGACTGAGGTGGAAGGTTCAGGTCCAGAGAGTACAAATCTGGACCAAGGTTTTGTTTCAACCAACCAGTTGAGTACTCTGTGACTGTCACTCTTTATACTTTGGTTGGTTGAAACAAAACTTCGGTGGGGATTTGTATTTTCAGGACCTGAACTAGGTGTGGATTAATTGGGCAGCTCCTCTAATTAATAGGGAAGTCCACATACCATATACTGTAGTGTACATTGCTTAGCTGATAATTGCTACTAAGGGTATGAAAAGGGAATCCTTCTTAGTAAACTTTCCTGTAGTTACTGTAGTGCCTGAATCGGTCTGCTTCTCCTTTGGCAGGGGTCTACAAAGAGCTGTGTCTGCAGGTGATCAAGCACAAGTACGACTGTGAGCTGCAGGGGGCCCAGCAGCACCTGGAGGTAAGGGCCCCCCTGTACGCACTGGGGCCATGCGACGGGGGGGGGGGGGAGCTGTGCTGAGGTGTGATCACTGTGTCCTCAGAGTGAGCGCTCGCTGCTGTTCGACACCATGAAGACGGAGCTACTGGATCAGATCCATAGACTGGAGGAAGAGAGGCAGAGCAGGGACATCACTTCGGGTATCTGCCCACTCGCACATGCACATACACACCCTCACTTCCCAGTGACTCACTCTTTTTAAATGTAATTAATGATTCTTAATTCCATTCCAGCAAAGCTAAAACGAATGAATGTTGTATTTGCATAGCGCTTTTCCCAAGACCCTTTTACAGGACCAATGTGTAGCCCCCCACCTGGATGATACCACAGCAGCCATTCTGTACCAGTATGCTCACCACACAGTAGCTAAGGTGGTGAAAGGGCAGGAGAGGATTCACCAATCAGATATAGGGGGTGATTAGGAGGCCAGATTTGATAGGGCCATGTTAGTGAGGACATCAGGGTACCAACCCTACTCTTTTTGAAGAAGCCCAGGGATCTTTTATGACCTCAGAGAATCAGGACCTTGGTTTTACATCTCATCCAAAGGGCAGTGTGCATTTTTATAGCACAGAGTCATTGCACTGGGGCATTGGGATCCACACTGACCACAGGATGGACTAACCTGTTGGCCGCACCAACACCTCTCCCTCAGTAACCCAGCTTTCCTAGCTGGTCTCCCATCCAAGTACCAGCCAGGCCCAAACCTGCTTAGCTTCAGGTAGATTACGTCCTCTGAGCTGCAGGTTGTATGGCTGCTGACAAAAAGATGAAGGAATATTGGTAATAAAAGTGTGTTCCTCCACAATTCATCGCTAAGGGCACAGTATCTTAAAAGACCTGTCACAAAGGGGTGCCGAAACACCGGAGCCAAACGAATCTTCAGACCCAAATGCCCCAGGCTTGTGACACGTCTGCTGTCACGTCCAAACAGACACAAACAGCAATCAACGCCAGTTTGTGTTAGCGCTTCATGTCATTCACATCTAAGACCAGAAAACCACTGAAACCATACACACCCAGAATATGGCCTCCGAAGGGATTGATCGAGGCTCCGAAGGGATTGATCGAGGCTCCGAAGGGATTGATCGAGGCTCCGAAGGGATTGATCGAGGCCCGAAGGGATTGATCGAGGCCCGAAGGGATTGATCGAGGCTCCGAAGGAATTGATCCAGGCCCCGAAGGGATTGATCGAGGCTCTGAAGGGATTGTTCAGAGCTCTGAAGCCTTATTAATATTGTGCAACTCCGTGTAAACAGGTGCAGACTAATAATTCCACTGAGAGAGCATGGAAACATGGTTTCCCCTGGTTAACAAGCTAACAAGATGGTTATGAATATATAAAGCCTAAATTAGAACACTGAAGCTGTTGTCGTTATTAAAATGTGCTATTCCAGTCCAGTCATGTTACTAACGCTGCCACGTCAGAATGATTGGAGGCCATTCAGATCCTTTAAAGCTGATGAGTTAAATCTGTACACTCCTGTCAAATTCAGGCATAAACATCTCAGCATGTTTTGGAATATTACAGTTAACATGACTTGGTACCTGCATGAAATATTCTAATTTAATTATTTCAAGATATGTTCTCTGAATAATGACATTGGTTATATTACCTTATTTCTGTAAATAGTTTGGAAGGGAGGCTTTTTGTGGTATGTCTATACAGAGTGAGGCTTATATATAGACTCTGCCCATTAACACTGGATGTAGTGTTAATCTATAAAGTGTGATGTCTCACTTGACCATTTCTGCACTAGGTGAAGTGGGGATGAGAGGAGGATGATCAGAGGGCAGCGAGAGGGTGGTCATCAGGATACACAAGCGCTCTTCATATTCGTGATATTGATTTATATGACATTTTTCTCAGTATGTCAGTGCACTGCGGGTGTAACGGTTCAAGCGGAGGACCAAGTGCTGACTGATCCATACCCGTTTATTCACAAAACCAAATCCTACACTTGTAAACACTGGTGGGAATCAAACAACAGGGCAGAACAACCTCAAAAATCACAATCCAAAAATGTAGCTGGAGAATCAGTCAAAGGGTCAGTAAACTTGGAACTTATCAGGCAGCAAAGGAAATGCACAGTGTGGTGAAAACTCTGCCAATGTTGGCTGAAGCTGTTGTTTAAGGGATTACTTGGGAAATGCGTTCCAGGTGAGTTCAAAAATCATGTGGAGTGGATCAGGGAAGGTTAACTGGCTGTATGGAAGGTCTGTGCAGGTGCCAGTTCTGGGGGCAGGTAGTGCAGTGATCAAGACTGTGGGCGGTTAGTCTACATCTGTGTTTTTCAACACGGTGTTTGGGGTCCCCCAGACAGTTTTTGCTCCTCTCAGATCCCTTCCAGACAGTCCACGTTTCCGCTCCCTTTCAGCTCCCGGAGCAAAAACGTGGGCAGTCTGCAGGTCCCCGAGGACCGTACTGGGAATCACTGGTCTGCTTGGTGCGACATGTCCTGGTGTGTCTCACTTTCAGAATGGTGGAGCGATGAACTGAAAGGGAAGAAGTGTAGAAGGCGGAGCCACACGGCACGGCCAGAGAGGAGGAAGAAAGCAACCCTCGTGTCTGGTAACGTCTCCCTAGCTACCGCCTCTGTAGTGATTTTGATGACATCAGGGCCTCCCTCCTCCCCTGCTGCTCACCTGTTTTGTCTTGCCCCCTTCTTAGGGCCCTACGTAGTCTACATGCTGAAAGATGTCGACATTCTAGAAGACTGGACAGCCATTAAGAAGGTACTTGTCCACCACACGTGGCATCAGTTCCTCTGCCTGTGAAAATTACATCCTGTCCTTGTCCTTCGGTGTGTCATCACACTACAAAGACTTTTTTTTTTGTCCTAATCTTACCTGTTACATGTCAATCTCAATAGCACCTTGCAGGTTGGTATCTATTTGATTGTTCAGTAAATAATCTGTATTCATACCATGCCCAAAGAAAATATATACTGAATTCAACAACAACAAACAGTAATAATAACAATTAAAAATATTGTAGGTATTCCATATACTAATAATAATGTGTTTGCAAAGTTCTGAAGTTTAGATCTAGTACTTTGCTATGAAGGAGACTTATAATCTTATAAATGTTGGTGTCACATTGCTGCTAAGTGAAGTCTGTGACGCGTGTGCCTGTCAGTGCGGTGCAGTCCCTATTCTGCCGACTCTGCTGTGTTTGTTTAACGTCGCTGTTTACAGTAGAAATGACTGGACGTGCCATTGAGAGGCCGCTGTGCTGCTGTTTTACAGGCTAAAGCAGCTGCGTTGCCCTTGAAGAAGAAATCGGAAAGTAGGTCTGGAGCTCGTCACGTGCGGCTTTTGCCTTCCGTCTCTCGTACAGCCCTTCTTTCGGGCCACCTGTCCATCAGTCCCCCCCCATGTCCTCCTGCTACACATCAGCCCCAAAAGCTCCTTCATAGAATGACTGCAAAAGCAAAGTGGGAACATTTTCCACTTTTAAAGGCTCTGTGATTATTGTAGGTCCTGGGTACATTTAGTAAAGAACAGAGAGGCTCTGGAGTCTGCATGGATCTTGTAGTTTCAGTAATGGTTCCTGAATCTGCTCTGACAAAACACGTTGAACTATTTACAGAGCCACATAAGACTTGATAACATTGTTTATTAAATCTCTCTGACTTAGGTTAGTGCCACTGTAACCTGTATCTCTGTACCGTGTGTGTACGTTTATGATTCAGTGGTATAGCGTTTGTTTTCTAAAGTGTCTTTATGAGCTGCGGATATCATTTTCAGCCCTTTGTTGGAAAGTTGTTATATTATTTGTGGGTTTGGAAAGACGGTGAAAGAGCCGTGTTATTGAATGTCCTTGCCATTCACTACCTTTAAGAATGGGGAGTGAATGTGCTCTGCAGTATAAATTGATAGGAGAAGGAGGCGTTTTACAGTGTGAGCTATTTTATAGCGAATACATAGGCCTGACAGGGGGAGTTTCCCCTGGGGGTTTCTGCCTTGCTCTGCTCCCACGAGTGTCTGATGTGATGTGTTGGTCCACCCCCCCCCCCCCTCCCTGTGGCCTTTCAGACAGACAGCAGTATGGTGCACGATGCCAGGGGGGGACGCTGTACTACGAGGGGGAACGTTTCTGCAAAGGGAACACGATCCTCCTGCACGTCAAGGAAGACAGCATCTCACAGTCAGTCCCGCTCTCTCTCCGCATCTCTCTGTCCTTCTCCTTCTCTGCTCCTCTCCCCCGCTCCCTGTTGGCATGTCATCATCTCTCCTGCGGCCTGTTTCAAACTGAACGACACCAAGGTTTGTTCTTGGGCTGTCCCAGACAATACGAACATGGTTGAAATTCATAGAGCAGCTGATGCTGGCTTTCCGGATGATGGAGGTGCCACACTTACACAAAATGGCTCTGTGGCCCGTTTTTAGCAACAGGAAGTGCGTCCTGATTAGTTTAAAGGCCTGTGCAGGTACTGTGTGTCCAGTGCATTGACCTCTGACCATAGTGACCTGGATAAGTCAAAGTAGCTTTATTGTCAACTTCAGCTCTTATCTGTCCCTCTGAAATGAAATTATGATTGACTTGATTGATCCCAGGGGGAAATTCTGCTGCATGTACCAGCAAGAACATACATATAGTGTCAAACAGACAAGGTGCACAGTGCAAACAAAGGAAACATAGTGAAAACAAATTAAGAAGTACACAGTACATAAATGAAATTCATTTCATAATTATATGCAAGAAAATGACGTGCAGCGGATTGTATTGTAGCAAGACTGGGTGCTTTCTGATGTCTTAAGGCCGTGGAAGCTTTTTAGCACACCGTGGTGGAATGAGCCAGTGGCTGTATGAGCTCTGGTATAGCGCCCCCTGGAGCGGATGGGCGGAATTTTTCATAATTATCATCTTGCTGGTCACACTGACAAAGACACACTGACAATTTAAACATAACATACTGAGACTTTGACATAAGATATAGACCAAAAATACAATTTTAAAAATACAGTTTCAAAATAGTTTTAAATGCAGTTATGCGATTGGACAATGAATTGAATGTGTAATAAAAGATTTTGCTTACAGTATTATGAATGCTAAAATAGATTCTGGTTACAGCATTATGAATATGCAATATTAGATTTTGGTTACCATTTTATGAATGTTAATAATAGATTTGGGTTACAGTATTATGAATGTTCTATAATAGATTTTGGTTACAGTATTATGAATGTACTGCAATAGATTTTGGTTACAGTATCATGAATGTGCTATAATCGATATTGGTTACAGTATTATGAATGTGCAGTAATATGTTTTTGGTTGGCAGGTTCTTGAATGACCCTCTGGCCAGCCTGTGGCTCTAGGTTTGGAAAAGCTTGGATTTATGATCATTACAGATTCTAATATTAATAATTAGTAATTAGCAATAGGTTTGGAAGAAGTAATTTTGAAACATCTTCAGCTCAAACCTGCATGCAGTGGATCAGCAGAAAAGAGACAGTGTTTGCACACGGATGACAGCATGTGTGAAATGATTTGAATCGACGACTTCCTCAGTAATGGAATGAGAGATGGATTTTGGGCTTGGAGTACAGTAGGCATGTGTGTGTCTGTATTTGACATTGGTGTGTGGAGAATAGAGGAGATGTCAGATATGTGCCAAACAGCTGCAATTAGACCTGACCGGAAGTGTCAGTCAAAATTCATCCCTGTCTCTCCCTCAGGGCGGTAATCACGGCGGTGAGCTCCGGCGAAGTCTGGCTGAGGCGAACGGACGGCAGCAAAACCAAGATTTATGTTTCGCAGCTTCAGAAAGGCAAATACACAATCAGCAAGGCCTGAGGGGGGAGATGGGCAGGCAGCAGGAAATTTCACTCGGAGCACTGCTTCTGTATCTAACAAAAGATTCACTTAAATAAGTACTACTACAATAGCGCTGTAATTTTATTTATATTTTGTTAAACTGTAAACTGGAAGAGATTTGTGCTTTTAACTGGCTATTTAAATGATTATATATTTATAATTGAAATAATATAACTGACAATGTTGAATGAGAACCTTCTTGTGTCTGTTTTCTCATGTGTTAGGTTGAAAAGAAATGCAGAGTAGCACTGAAAATAATGCAGTGGAGGTGCAGTATTAGAGATTATCCACCAGGTGGAGCTTGTGTCTTTCTAGAGAGAGACAGTCTGCGAATGACTCATCAGTGATTGGCTATGAAAACAATGTTTTGTACAAGTACAAAGAACGAACTTGCGGTAATGTTTTTTTGGGTATGTGTGTGAAATGGCATTAGTGCATCTTCACAGTCAAATGAGGCCTTTTAACTTCAGAAATGGTCATAATTATTTTCAGCTCAAATTAAGGACAACAAAATAGTTCAGCTCAAGCTGTGTAAGGCCCTCATTATTTGCAGCTCTGGCTTTTTGAGACAAAAGTCGCACTATGAACGTATAACAAGCCTTCGATCAGTGTCTGTGGTGAACATCTCATTAGAAGCACTTGCACAAGGAGATGAATGTCAGTGAACCACTGGCAATGAGACATTGACTGCAGCAGCATCAGAGTGACCATCAGGTACTCCAGCCATTAACAAAACATGTATTGATCAAGAAAGTATGTGCATTCATCAGGAATTTAGCTTGTGGGAGTTTTACTTGCACAAAAATGTTCTGAGGGCCGAACGAAAAACGATTGGTTCAGAAAGATAACCAATCAGATTGTACAGGAGGTGGGTCCAAGCAACTAGAGGAGGAGAGACCAAGACATTTCATTGGTCGGTCCTGCCTCCTCTAATTGCTTGGACCTACCTCTTCTACAACCTGATTGGTTTAGAGAGATAACCAATCATTTTTGTTCAGCGCTCAGAACATCTTTGTGCGATTAAATCAGTTTATGAGCAGGAAGATACCTGTAGGAATTCTGACACTGGATTGATGCAGAATTATGTAGAATTGTTACAGTATAGTTTCTTCAAATATGTTTGCTTTTTTAGCACAGGCCATACTTCAAAATAAAACTATGAATAAAATCGATACACTTTTATGTATTATCTAACTGTAATTAATGGGACATTGGCTTGGAGTTTGCCAGTCTTTCAATTTGACCTGCATCAGTAGCTTCTCTACTGTTATTGGAGACCACCTTCCAGCTGCAGCCAAATTCTGCATCCCATTTCAACCTGAAGATGGTCTGCAGCTCAGGACTCTGCTGGTCAATTCGATGTCTGTGTTTCATCCACTACAAACCAAACACTCGCTTGTGATTCACATTGCAAAGAGGTTATATTCTCTGACACTTATTTGAAGTTTCCTTGTGTTAAATTTAGGCCAAGAATATCTGTTGTAAAAGTTAACATATGTTACATAGTGTTTTAAAATAGTAAAATGAATTTCAAAACTTTGGGAAACACGGAGAGCAACTGCTGAGGTATTATATAATTAACACTTTGTTACCCGTTGGCAGAAGGCTACACTGAGTGACTTCCAGGTTCAAAATTTCTAAGACAGCAGTACACAAGAATAAGGTGAAGCAGGAGACACTGGGAATGACCAAAGACCAGTCAGATGGAAGCTACTTTCTAATGCCAGAGATGACCATCAACTTATCTGACAGCTTCTCATGAATCGGAGGATGACATTAAGTGACCTTCAAAAATAATGTGAAACTTAAGGGCAGGTGTGATGTGCACTGTTAGGACAGTTCATATCAGGCTCTGAGAAGCAGGACTGAAGTCCCATAAAGCAAGGAAGAAGCCCTTCATTAATGAGAAACAGCAAACGACCAGGCTGCAGTTTGCAAAAAAATTACATTATTCAATGACGCACACCCATACATTGAGAAATGAGTGAAACAAAAATTGTGCTGTGGTCTCTTAATTTTTTCCAGAGCTGTATCTTATTATCAAAACAACATTCAGGTAATTAAATTTGACCAAAAGAATGATCTCCATAGACATACACCTCCATAATGGTTATGTTTGCTTAAGTTCAGGATTGCAGTGATTCCAGAAACAGGCACTGTACTGTATCTTAATGTGATGGTATTTAAACTGAAGCTTTAATATAATGGTGTTAAAACATGATGCAATCATTTAAGAGAAATGTAAACAATAAATGGACCAACTATTCCTCATGAAGGGTAATCTAAAAGGGTCATGTCAGGAAGTTTTGCATTGTTGGGAACGACTGTTACTTTAAAAGAAGTCTCTACACTGTGTGAGGCTGGAGAGCTTTGATAAATTCCTACAGTTCTTCAAAGCCTTTGATAACTTACAAATTTGCACTGACACGGGCTCACTGTGCTACATTTCGAGCTGAAATCGAAATTTCAATGGATGAACTTTGGCAAAGGCAGAACAATCATTTTCCAGCATTTTGACCTAGTTTCTTGAACTCGGACCGGCAGTGCCCTCCGGAATTAATGACCAAAAACGGCTGTGAAAAAATGTCTTTATTCTTCATTAGTTTGATCTTACACTCAAATTATGAGAGAAACCTAACCTTTCACTGAGATAGATTTATTTAAAGAATACCTTACCAAAGGAAGCCTTTTTTTTCCATAAAAGACACATCTCACAGTTATTGGCAGCCATGCATTTAGTGTACTTTGTGTGGCCTCCCTTTGCCATGACAACAGCATTAAGTCTTTCCTTACAATGCTGGATGAGATAGGAAAGCACGTTTAAAGGGACACTAGACAATTCTTCCATACATAATCCCTCAAGATGCTTCAAAGTCCTTTGACCTCACTTGTAGCTTCTCCTCTTCAGCTCATTTTATGAGGTTTCAGTGGGGTTTAGGTCAGCAGATTGGCATGGCCACTGCAAAAGCTTGATCCGGTGGCCACTGGGCCGTCTATGTGCATTTGGCGCTTTGCTTCGAATTATCGCCTTTCGCCAGAAAACCCAACTATGATCCAATCTTAACCTTCTGGCAAAAGCAGCCAGGTTTTGGTTGAAAATCTCTTTATATTTGATGGAGTCTAGGATGGCATGAAGCCTCTCAAGACCTTTGAAAGAACAAGAGCTGTGGGGGGATTAGGCTCATTGATAACACTTCACTTGGGGCACAGATACTTAGTAATAACACAGTTACTACTGAAGTACACATCATGAACAAATATAGTAATTACAGATAAAAGATGCATCAAGTAATGATGAACAAGTATGAGCTGAGTATTTAACATTCATTACTTCTTCCTTCAGTAGTTTCTTAGCAGTTCACAAAGGTTTACAGAATTAACAGATATAGCAACAAATATAATAACTGCTTGAGATAAAACACATAACGATTCACTAATGATGTATTGATGTATTAATTAATGATGTATTAACATGATATCAAGTATGTAACTAAGACTTAGTTTGTGGTTAATTAAACCATAAGTAATAGCCTAATACTATATTTGTGTCAAGCAAATTGTTACCAGTTCAGTTCTTCATGACCTTGATTTACTTCGCGCCAAACCCATCACTGGTGTTTGTTGCAAAAAAAAAAAAATCCCTATTTTTGTTTCATCTGACAACAAAACCTACTTCCAATCAAAATTCCTGCAGCGTTTAGCAAACTCCAGGCGCTTACACTTGTGGTTTCATGTCAGCAGAGGCGTTCTTCTGCAAAGCCTGCTAAATTGTTTGCTGGCATGGAGATGGCATCTAATTGTAGTTTTGGAGACTTGGTAATCCCAGGATGCAATCAACAGCTTCAGTTGTCCAACTGTGATCCTTGGAGAAGATTTTACCTCTCAAGCTCCCCCTCCCCCCTATGCATGGAAGGTAAACAGGCTGATTTCTTCTTTCAGGTAGCGATATCACAGCTCCAGTTCAGATCAGAATAACTTTATTGTCATTGTAACAAGTACAACGAAATTAGGTGCAGTCCCCATGTCGGACATAGAGAATTATATAAATAAGGAAAAATAAAATAAGGAACCAACATATGTACCCAAATACAAAAACATAAATTATAGTCAGTGTAGACAACATTCACTCTACACGGGACAATATTGCACGAGTCCTTTGTTTGGGACTTCCTGCTCTGACTGTAGAAATAGGCATTTTCAAGAGAATCTTTGGTTTATATTATCAGGCCATTGCCTGATTTATGTAGTTCAGCAACCTTTTGTTCATTTGTTTATTACCTGATCGTGCCCATGCTGCCAGCTGGATAAAGGGCTTTGGCTTCTGTTTCCTCATATTTGTACCCAGTGGAACAGCAAGTCACGCATCACCACTTCGTTCCCACAAATTCAGGCATGTTTATAAAAGGCAAAATGCGAACGTGTATATATGTTAATTAGATTCCGCCTCTGAGAATTTTGTTGTGACACCTGTGCTTTGAGAACTTTTTTTCAGCGAAAGGTTAGATTTTTCTCATAATATGAGGGTGAGATCAAACTAATGAACAATAAAGATGTTTTTTTTCAAAGCCTCCTTTGGTCATGTTGATCAAGGCTGCGAGCGACTCCAGCAGGCTCTGTACTCCTGTCGTTCTGTGGCTTCGGGGTCCATGCAGCCCCTGTGCAGCAGGCTATAAATAACCCGCCAGTGACATCGCTCTATGCATTAAAGGCCTGCGTGGCTGTTAACTGCTTACACTCACGCATCCTTCATCGTCTTCATTGTGGCTGCTGCTGCGCGTCTCATCAAGCCTCGTCTGCGGATCCTCCGGTAGAAGCTGCCGTTTCCCCTCTCCATTCTCACGCATCTTCATTGCCCCCGTCTGATTTTCTACACAAAAACCCTTTGAAGAAACAGTGTCATCCGGGTCCACAAACTCAGCTCTTCCTTCTCCTCCTCTTCCTTTTTGGCTGAGGTGGTAATTTGAGAAAAAAAAAAAATGAAACATACATATCACTCACATTCTCTCAGGCTCTTTAAATAGGACCTTCCACTCTGTCACTCTCACAGTGAGGGTAATGTCTCAATATTTAGAAAAGAAATTTACGATGTCAATGAAGCAAAAATTATCAATTGGCACCCTTGTGGATCTTTACTCCATATTCACTCCCCCCCCCCTTCCCTGCTCTGTCTTCCAGTCCATGGACCACTTCATCCAGATGGCACAGCTAAATTTGGACAGCTTTAGACTCTAGACCACATGCACAACTGCCATTCTGACACACGGCCTCCCCAGGGACAATCAACACCCACACCAAGATGAACGGACATACCAACCCCCACCCCCACGCACTTCTGAATGTCCTATACATCTATATGCAGTAGATAGACACAAACTACTGCACCCAAAAAAAAAAACACATATGCAAACCTTAAAAACGTTTTCAGTCCTGTGCAAAACTTTGACGTTGTCGCAGATAACCCTGCATAGGATGAGTGGGTTTGGAAAATTGGATGGAATTATCTGTGTAGTCAGTGTATATTTGCTCAGAAAAAAACACAGTTGAACATTAGAATATGTGTAAGTAAACAGTAGTAATAAAAAAATTAAGAATTTCAAAAATGTTACTGATCTTGTTGGATGGTTAGAAGAACGCGGCTTCTATTCCCAAACCTGGCCATAGGGCAGCCCCGATTCTAGGATTGACCCTTAGGGGGCTCAGCCCCCTGAAAAAACAGGGAACACCCCCGCCCCCCCGGGGGGGTCTCTGAAACCGCAAAGCTGACACACTTTGACTGACATAAAAAGGTTTACACCAAGGCGGAGAGCATTTAAACATCATTTTCTCTGACAGCTGAACAATCGTGCGCAGTACTGTATGAATAACAGACACGCAGCTGTGAAGGCAGGTGAGCATTTCAGGAGCTCTGAAGATACTCCGGCGAACATGAAGGCTGCTCCCCAAGCCTGTGCGAAGTCGCTGGAGCGGGAGGCCGCCTCGCCTCTCCGCGCCTCGCCTCTCCGCGCCTCGTCTCTCGCTGCCTCGCCTCTCCGCGCCTCGCCTCTCCACAGATGAAAGCCATTGTGGTCACCGTTTGATTTTCCTGTAACCGTGATTCCTTTTACGGCCGCTGTGACTGAGACTTGCGTATGAATCTGTAAAAGGTCGCTCTTCCAGGGAGGGATCAAAGACCACTACCCCCCCCTCCCCTTTGGTCTCCTTTCTCTGTCCTGTTCCTTCTCCTCATGCACGTCCCAGCACCATTCCTGCTGAAAACCCCAGCACGACCAGCATAATGCATTCAGTTATACCAGCGTATGCTGTGTTCTGGTTCTGCTGGAGCAGCATCATTGATGAAATATTGCTGGTCCTTCAGCCACACAAGGACCAAACCAGCACTAACCAGCATGGAAATCATAATGGTCTATGCAGTTTTCGTTCAGCAGGGATATTCCCGTTCGTTTCCTCTCCCTGGCCTGTCTCTCGCATTATTCCAACCCTCTTACTTCCAGTTTCTGTTTGTATTCTTTATTCATTCCTCTTTTCACAGATAGAGTGTACTCTCTATCTCCTCAGCTATCCCTCTTCTGTCACTCTGTCCATCTCTGTGCCATTAAAAATTCCACAGGTAAACAGCATAAAGCTGGACAATAACAAAGCGTGACCCCCGTAAACAGGCTTGTGTGGCTAAATAGGCGGCCCCCCCACTTTGAAGTCACTCCCCCCGATAGGCGCTGGTGCTGGTCACTAAGCGTCTTCAGATCGCGCATCGTTAAGCTGCGAGAGAAATGAAAACCAGAAGAAGGATGCAGAAGAACCCAGGAGAGATGAATGTGCGGAAATAGCCACAACTTAATAAGCACATTAATGCCTCCGCCTGACGTGTGTGATAATATATGCGACTTGGGATCCCTGTTTACATACACAATGAATGTTAACGAATCGGCTGCTGTTTATTTATGAGGATGTGAGAAGGAACTCGGATTGTTTTTTAGGGGACTGTGTGTGTGTGGGGGGGGGGGT
>JAODJU010000002.1:24678818-24693344 GCA_026776725.1 Gnathonemus echidnorhynchus | reverse complement strand
GTGTGGGGGGTGTTTACGTGCCAGGTGCCCATCCTCCCTGCGAGGTGTGTGCGTGCAGCTGTGTTTGTGTGTGCCGCGTGAGGGCTAACAAAGCAGAAATGACAGTAATTAACTAAACGAGCTAGAGAGGCACCTGGGGGGAGTAGCTTTCGCCTTTTCTTAATCAGAAATGGACAGAGAGAGAGAGAGAGAGAGAGAGGGAGAGAGAGCAGAGAAAGGGACAACAGGATAGATGGAGGGAGAACAAGCCTGGGGAGGGAGAGAGCGTGGTTTAGACAGGGAAGGAGGGTACAGTAAGAGCAGGATGGAACGAGGGAGAGAGAGAGAAAGAGAGAAAATATACACAAGACGAGCAAGAACAACCGACACAGAAACACTGTATTTTTGGTAACAGACAACAAACAGTAAAGATTTGACATGAAATATGTTAAAGGGATAAAAAAGTGTAAAGAATAGGAGAGGAGTAGGAGAAGAAGAGAGGGGCAGATACCTGGGCAGGGCGGGCAGGCTGCAGGGAGCTGAAATGCATTCAACACAGACCAGAGCAGACTGACTGCTGTTAAGGACTAATTAATGCTCTGGTCCCTGTCCGGCCAAACAAGAGCCAAGCTGCCTAGGTTAGTAAATGAGGGACTGAGATGTGCAGCATGAGACCTGCCTTCCTCAGCGCAGCACTGCTATGAAAGAGCTGCTCCACCATCAAACGGTCCACGGGGAGTCTGTTTTTATCTTCCAGGAATAAAACTGTTTGGCTCCATCTCGTTTCCTGAGAAATATGGGGTCACCGTACTTTGCCTGTAAATCTGAGACCATGGCCGCTTAGGCAGGCAGGAGACCGCGTCTGTGAAATCACAGGATGGAGCCAGAGATGATTATTAATTATTTCCACCACACGGACATCTCCCCATCTCGCACTCTGTACACCAAGTGGGGAAGGCTGCACCTTACAGAAATAGCCCCATGAGAGAGAGACTAGGGTTCTGCATCAGCAAAACAGGGGTATGATGCCTCTCAGAGATGCGGGGGCAGATGGCGATTTTTGGAAGCAGACCGTTGCCTTGCTGCAAAGGGATCCCAACACGGGAATGTGACCCAGTGATGCGCAGTGGAGGGAATGTGACCCAGTGATGCGCAGTGGACGGTTTGCCTCAGTGACAACCCTGGTTCTGTTAGGTTCGGACCAGTGAGCTGGAGAGTCTGCTTCATAGCACTGGTAATGCGCTAACTGACACCCGGAGCCGAACGGCGATAAGGTGCCGCTGGGATCGGACACAGCCAAAGATCGCTCAGACCGTGACGTGGCGTCAGCGTGACTGCAGAAGCGTCCCCCAGCCCTCCAGCGAGTGCCCGTGCAGAAGAGGCTCATGCTACACCCACGGAGGATCTATAACAAAAAGTCCATAAGCCACCTGAGTTCAGGCCTCATTTTCATTATGATCGTGTTGCACTGGTAATGATCTACCCCCCTAAATTTTGCTTGGGCTTTCTCGAAAGAGAAACAAACGTCCCACTAGGTTTCACTTGGATCTGCATGTGGAGTTCCTCCTTAGAGGGGTGGGGTGGGGGGGTTGACACACAGGCAGGCACACAGAGACTCACTGAGGCCTAAAGCTCTGAATTTTACTGTGTCCCATTACCTCTCTGTATGAGCTGCCGGCAGGCTTGTAAATATAATATCAGAAGACCAGCCAAACTTAGTAATAGCCTGTTGATAAATATTGTTTCCTGTGACTCCCTCCAGTCACTAACCATTTCAACAGCTTTATTTCTCACAGAAACGTAGCTGCAGTTTGCAGCAGTTCCCACAGCCTTTAAGATAAGCACTGATCAGTGACTCAAATCAAAGATGCACCATGTATACGCACATATTTGATAAGACACTATATGCTGTGGAAATGTGACTTTCTAGAGCAAAAACCAATTCTATTTCATCAGGCAAAACCAAGGCGAGAGAATCTAAATCTTTCCGGAGAACTGATCTCCGTTCCACATTATGAACCACCGTGACAGTGCTGTCCTGCAGCATGCGGTAGATCCTAACCCCAATGTGAACATCATGACGAGCAGCATGGCTCACAGACAGCAGTCGGTACATGAGTGAAACCGTCGGTAACCAGCATCAGCCAGTCTCATTGGTCAGTAAGAGCCACAAGAAGCATGAAGCGTATTGGATCCCTGAGAATGTGAGTGGGGATAGGACAGGGCTGGCTGTGCCCCCCCTAACACCCCCCAGGCCAGACAGTCGCAGTCCAGGAATGGGAAGGCAAAGTAACGCATGAAGCAGACAGAAGATGTCCTTTTAATCCACCGTGTGAGAAATCTAGCAGGCCGATCTCCTTAATGCAGCTCGTGCATTTTATGGGTACATTTTAAAACCTTTCAGTACCTTTTTAGCTTAAATGAAGAGTGAGAAACGGAGAAAAATAAAAGTGAAAAAGCACACAGGCCTGCCTGAAAAAGCACACAGGCCTGCCTGAAAAAGCACACAGGCCTGCCTGCATCCCTCAGCACAGGAGCCTCATTTGCATATTGCTCCCCCCGCTGGCCTGGGGGACAGGGACTCAATCAAATCCATCACATCACATCACCAGGCCTGCCTGACACCCCTCCAGCTTACTCATGCACAGACAAAGCCATCAATCAGCGAGCGTGAACCTCTCAGCCCCCCCCCACCACAAAAACACATGTCGGTGCTGGGGGCTCCCATCCATTAGTCCCCCTGCTCATCAGCTGTCTGCTCCAGCCTTTAATGCTCCTGCTGGGGCAGCGTCTTCCCACTGCACAGAGCTGGAGCTCCAGCCTTTGGGGAAATGCTGTTCAGCTCCTTGCAGAATAGGGAGGGGGCATGAGAGGGGCCACAATTCATATAGGGGGGGCCAACCTTATCATTAGCCAATCGTATGCTTTGAACCGGTGAGTGACAGGAAAAGTGGTGCTCCAGGGGCCAATCAGCTTTCAGCTGGGGCTAGTGCCTCTGTGACCCCGCCCCGTTGCAGAAGATAGCCAGAGTGCGGGTTCACTTAGCAGACCCCTCCCCATCATTACAGCTACTGCATTATGGGGTGATCTATTTAAAGGCGGGGGGGGGGGAGAAAGCAGCGAGAGAAAAGATTAACTGAAACACAGGCTGATTCACAGGAAACAGTCAAGTAAATAAATACCCAAAGACTACAGGGAAAATGATTGCTGGAGCCAGAGAAAGTGACAGGGAGATTTTTCACAAACGTAACAGTCAAAGGCGCCTTTTGTTCCTCCACCTCACCCGCGGTTCCTGCTCTTATGCCTCCACTCTATACCCGCCTTGCCGACCAGATTGTCCGGGGAGCACAAGGAGGAATAGGGGGAACTGGGGAGGCGGCAAGAGGCTCTGGTGGTAACATCCGGACGGCTCGAGGTACGGCTTTGTCAGGCCGATGGAGAACAATGACCGGAAATGGGCTGGAAGAGCACAGCTGTGGGTTCTGGAGCAAAGCAGCGTCGTGGAAACATGAAGCCTTTTCCTTGGTAAAGTCAAAAGGAAAATCCATGCTGAAGGTTAGGTGATTTACTTCATTGTGCTACTGACCAGGTCCCCGCTGTCCCTGCTCACGGGGGACCTGAGCCGCCAGGCCGCCGGCTACAAGCCGGAGCCCCGAGAGCAGCGCCCCCCAGTGGTGTGCAGGCTGCTCGCACACAGATGGGAGCACATGACCTTTACGGTTTCAAAGACACGATCCCCTGCAGCTCCCACCTGACGCGGATCGCGGGGCGCGGAGCTCTGGCAGGTCCTGGGGTCGCGTCGCTCTCATTAAATGCAGCGCGGGGGCATCGGAAGCAGAGCGCGGCAGCCGGTCACACGGCCTCTTCCTGCTCACCACACCCCCCCGGCGGCCGTGCGAGGCCCCCTAACAGGGCTGGCCACTTAATTAGCACCAGAGGTTCAGATCGATACGACCTCAGCCCAGACCTGTCTGTCAGCAGACGGGCATATCCTGGAGAACGAGCAAATAGAGGCTAGAGAGTGTTCAGGGACAGAGCCTACATGTGCCCCGTCTCTCTCACACACACACACACACACACACCTGTCACAACAAACAACCAACCAACAGCACGGACAGCAGGCCAATCTGTATCCTGTCCTTTATTTTCGTTATTGATGTCTCATATTGCATATTTCACAAAACCGAATCAATAACCAAACACAGAAAATGAATTGAAGCACTTGAGAAACTGATTTTAAGAAACAGATGGAGAGACTCACAAATTCAGATTTCATGAACAAGAAATACAATACAATGGTAAAGTTTTCAATCACACAGCTAACGTTGACCTTTAATGAATACACATCATTCACAATACCTCATTTAGGTAATATCTATCTGGATCAAATCTTTTTTTACACATGTATTTATCACTGAACACGAGCACTTATAGAGCAGGTATAGAAATATAGGGCTACCACCATTAAGTATGGTTTGAAATCTGCTCTGTTCCTATATGCAGATGTACAGCTTCAAAGAAATTGAGTGTTTCAGGAAATTGGCAAAAAACACATTTCCCGCTCCACTGAAATGGTTTGCTGTAAATATGTCAACGTATGTCATTATTCGGGTTTTTTCTCATAATTACTTATGATATTTTTCTAGTCACTAATAACGAGCACTGGGATGAAACTGGAATAATCACCTATTTTCACAGCTCCCCACACACACACACACACACACACACACACACACACACACACACACACACACAAATGTGAAACACATCCATCACCCAACACCTGAGACTACAGCTTCACAAGTGTTTAAGTCCCTTGTCTCTGCTCAAAGAAATTAAGCTGCTGCTGATTTTGGTATATGGTACATCTGTTCTGCACATTATGTCTTAATTTGTTACATTGAAAGGGCAATTCTAAATCCAGGTTTCCCCTGAAAACAATGTGTTTTATTTCTGCACTGTGCTTAGCATTGTCTTGCATCTACAGCAATTCAGGATGTGGACAGACCAGAATGGAGAATATCTTTCTATGAAGAAACTCTATATGATAGTTTGGTTCTATGTCTATTCATTAGCACATGGAGGACAGCCCATGATAATCATAACCATTGCTAGTCTATAATTTTTTAATGTAATCCAAACTTTATACTATTGTTTTTGGCTTAAATCACGTCTTGCTTTCACAGATAACGGCACTTATTGACAATTCAGTGTTTTCATGGCTAACTTTGCACATGTCATGTATTTGTGATCTGAAGAGGCCAAATTTGATTTCTTCCACTTTCATAAACTGATTCAGCATTGTCACGTTTAAAGACTGAAGGCATTACCAACAAATGACTGTAATCACCCGCTGGACCTTTCTGTAGGATTTCCAGAACAAACCTCACCCAATGAACTCCTTCAACCTCAACCACGCAGCTTCAGCTGGTGTTTGCAAGCTGTCGTTCGGCACCGAACCATCTCCAAATATTACACAAGCGCTTGACCCCTTACAAGCTACAGCAGTGAAGCATTTTCCATAAAAAAAAACAACATTTCAGAGGCTGGAATATTTTCACATTATTGTGCATTATTCTGAGCCCAGTTCACACAGCAGAAAAAGGTTCAACTGGCTGCAGATCAGCTACAGTCTGTTTCATTCAGCACTGGGATGATGTAAGGAGACAGTGTCTCTGTGCTCTTTGCCATTTCTCAGAAATGCCATTTAACGGCACATTATGTTCGCATCACTTTCTCTCCCCTGTTACGCTGCTTCTGCTATACAAGGCGACTGGTAAAAATAGCCACCGGTAACAATTTACAAAAAAGAAAAACAAACATTTCATAACGAATCAAATACTCATTCTATCTAATAAACAGATGCAAACAATGTTTAAAACACTTCTAAACACAGACCCGGAATAGAGTCTAACAGTGATGGGGGGTTCGCCTGTGTTTTGTGGAATTTCTGCCTACAAATTGTGCAACTTTGACGATAAGCAGGAATAATCAAGTGATTGTCCAATAACCCCCCCCACTTAAAAAAAAAAAAAATCACAATTTGAATTATTTATAAAAAATATGCCCTGGTAATATAACAGTAGAGCGATAATATTCAAGTGATATTCCATGGCTAGGTCAGAAGTAATGTAATTTTTATCTGACCTCAGTTTAATATAATCGCATTAATTTATTGCTTTATTAAAGAATTCAGGACTCATCTGTGCGCCACGAATGCCCCTGCACTTATGCTCGATGTGATGCGGTCTAAAAAAAGCGCTTAATAATCTAGACTCCACAAGACCATTTTCATCTCCTGTAATGTGACGAAAACGTCACTGCGGGTTTTCAGCTTGCGGTGCCCATCATTAGCGGCACAAGCGCATGCTGACACATGGCACAAATGGTAGAATGGCAATCTTTTTCCCCCCGACGCACAGAGAACAGGCCCCAAAACATCAAATTCAGCATCGCAAATCACTCGCGAGAGGGACAGCGACATGAAAGAGCTGCCCCAGGCTGCCCTGTCTTACATGCGCATGAAATAAGGTGACTGGGAATGGTAAGGACCCAGTAGAGCTGGCACAGCCTAAAATGCTGCGACTCATCTCCCACGTCCCTCATTAGCCCCTGCTAATTGCACCCTCATTTGTTCATTAATTTAAAAACTAAAGTCATTCATCTGAAAAATAATTCTGTTTTTCTCTCCTCCCTTCCTTGAAACAGCAGGTCAGATTTCTGCTTTGTGTAACAATATATAATCGTATATCATATATACCTGTATAGATAATATCATATATACATATATTTATATATATAATAGCAAAGTCCTTGACGTAGATACAGAATTTCTAGATGGGTTCCACTTTCTGTGCCATATTTGTTTTCATTGTTCATGTCCTCATTAAATGTCTGGTTAGATGCATATAGTGGGAATAGCTTAGTCGTGAGGTATAAATAGCTGCATAAGTCCCACAATCATATCATATTTTCTCATGAACAAAGACATAGACCGTCTTAGATAGACATATAATTTAATTTACACTAAGATTTTATATTTTACATCCAATACCCAAAACTCATACATTAGGACCATTACAGTGAATGGGCAGAAAGCACTTCTAGTAATTCTATATCTACAGCCCACTGGCTGCTTCCAAGCCTACTCAGTGATCTCTAAGATGAGGTCATCACCCTCCAGACTGCTGTCGGGCGTCACATAGATCTTGGCGATGGTGCCAGTGAGGGGAGAGTTGACCACTGTCTCCATCTTCATGGCGCTGAGCACACAGAGCGGCTGACCCTTCTCCACCTTCTGACCAGCCTTCACCTTCACCTCCACCACCTTCCCCGGCATGGGAGCTCCCACCTGGCCTCGCACGTCCTTCAGGGCCTTGGGGTGGAAATGCATCTCCTGGGGTTGGGAGCAACAGTGAGCACCATTGTGTCAACATCGGGTATTGATGTGCAGAGGTGGAAAGTTCAAGTCCAGTAAGTATTAATCCAAACCAAGGTTTTTGTTTCAACCAACCAGTTGGGTATAAAGAGTCACATGATACTCAACTGGTCGGTTGGAACAAAACTTGGGTCTGGATTTGTAGCATCTACAAAACATCACCTACATAAAACATTTACAGTGTAAATTATATGATTATTGCAGTATCACTGATTTACAACTGTGATTCGCCTGGCTGGCACTACATGTACAGGCATAGAAAATTAACCAATGCCCTTCTGACCAATCGGATTCAAGAAGTCAACAGTGCTGCGGTATGAGCCAGTATTGATTCCCATGACACTAGACAAAAAAACACATTTGCAACCAATCAACATCCCCTTTATGCCCTGCAGCATTACAGCGAGACTGTCCAAAAGGACAAAGTAAGGAAGGATACATTTACGCAGCATCCGCCATTTGAGGACATGCACCCCCATAGTGAAGGGGAGCATTAAATATTATCCAGGCTTTGGTGGCTGCTGGGAGAGGGCAGAACTATGAACCTTAGTGCCAGAGTCGCTCGACAAGCCAGCCGGTGCGCGTGGCACTAATAAGATTAACAATGTACAACCACTTTAAGACGAATCATCAATCTACCCCTAAACAAACTCCCACAGAGCGCCCCCCGGGGACCAGAGCGAATGGAGGAGTCGGCTTAACTTCTGCTGCTAATGCTAGCAGATCCATTTGCGCTACAGGGCCAGCGGAAGCCTGGGGGACTCGAGAGTGACAGACAGCTCAGCGGGTAACAGAGCAGTGCAATCAATTAGCCAGCCTGGGGACCCTACTTAAACGACTGCACCGCGCCTGTTTCAGGCGACAGCCTGGAGATAATGCAGGCTGAGGCTCTCCTGGTCTGGAGCAGTCCACCGTGTACGGCAGGGTGCAAAATGTCTGGGATATTCCCCCCCCGTTCAAGCTTTACCAAAATTACCTGTCTGCACTCCATATTTCATCTATTCACTGCCTGAGTTTTTCATGTGCTGCACACCAGACAGGGGCAATATAACAGTGTACACCATCTAGTTATGAATCTTATTACAATTCTAACTGTATCGTTGCAATCCACCATGTCCACCCATGTCATAGCCCACAGGGGGTTGGTCTACGTACTGATAGGAGCATCAAATAATTGGTCTAAAGGGATTTTGGAGGTGTAGGGTACACGGGTCAAGGCTAGAATATTGGTCAATTTAACCCGGGGTTTCTAATGTGGGCTGTGGAACAGCAGCAGTTTGGTCCGTGAAAGGCTGCTGCACAATTGCAAACCCTGGTGAGCAAAATTTACTGCCAGGACAGGACTGGGCGAAAAGAGAAGTGAGAAACTCTCTTATTGTTGATAAGGTACAATGCTTGATAGCAAACATCAGCCTATCACATCACAGAAACTAACACAATTACAGCCAATCATCGGTAGTCTTTTATGAATGGACAACCTACGTGCAGCACAGTTGCTTGAGTTAGCGGAGCAGGCATGCTGCTGTTTTGGTAATATCACAGGAGACGTAAGCTCTCCTCAGAGGAAGCTTCAGATGTTGGTGACCAAGGCGAGAGCTCAGCAGTTACATCAGCCTTTATTTTGGAGATATTGTGAATTGTGGATAAACAAGGTAAAAAGAGGTTGCTTCTGTGGTATAAGTTTTTTGCAGTTCAAAGTCCGACACACAACACTTTATTTTTGCATGAATTATTAAATCATCAAATTATCAAAATTTCCCCCGAGGCCACCGTCATGACAGATGATGAATGTGTGGGCTGCGTGTTTGGAAAAGTTGAGAAACACCAATTTAAAATGCCAGTGACTGGCCATCAAACCATTTTCACATGCACATTAAAGGTGCTCCTACTTAGATTGGTCCTTAAGTTACAGAAGCTGAACAGCTTGTCGGTAAGGTTACAGTGGGTTGGTTGTTACCGGTTTGCAGGCTCATGCAACGGTACCTTCATGGCCACGGCATCTTTGACCAGGACGGATCGGAGTTGGCCGTTGAGCTCGAAGAAGACCTCCCTCTGCCCAGCCTTATTCAGATCCCCCAGAGCCAGGGCTTTGATGTGAAGGGTCTTCCCTCGTTCCAGCTCCACCTGAGGTGTGTGTGTGGGGGGGTGGGGATTGGGGAAAGCTCAATTAGTGTGCGGAGGGGGTCAGTCCTTCGCGGCTTCCTCAGCGTTGTCCTCATATCTGCACGAAAATACTGACACAAGGATGGCCAGACTACCCAAGTATGGCTGTACGCTCAGACCCTGGCCCCTAGCTATTAGCCACAGCAAACGGATGGTGCTGCGGTCCCAGCAGACAAGGGAGATGGGGAGACCGTGGATTAATGATGGTAAATAGTGGTGAAAGTAGACAGCGTGATGTCTGGATCAAAAGCCAGTGGATGCTGCAGTTCTCCTGGATGGGATTTCAAGGAGACTCTACTGTGCCTAATAACGCTATTGTCAAGGTGACAGGGTTAAAAATAAAAAGCCCATCTTCTCAACTCAACGTCTTGCAATGAGGCTCAGTGAAACAAGGCTATAACCCACCTGGAACCCATAGCGCCCTGTGAACACTGATTAATCGCACAGATGCAATCATCCTAATATCTGCGGCCTGTTGGTTGGTGGCTGCTGAGCTCTGATTAATTGTATAGATTAATAGACTAATGAATAATTCATTTAGATTGTTATGAAGCACATGACACACTAACATTTAGATTCCACAAAGACACCGGACAGGAGGAGGAGAGGTACCTCAAACTCCTCGGCAATCTTAGGCCCGTCCAGGAAGAGGCGAGTGTTGAGGCAGTCCACGGGGCCGAAGTTGGAAGTGAACTCCTTGAACTCCTGGAAGACTTTAGGATACATGGCTGCTGACATCACATCCTCTGGAGTGATGTCATCACTGTGTGACGCCTTCAGCTGCTTCTCTAGGGCGGTGAAATCCATAGGTGGCAGAGAGGTGCCGGGACGGCCTTCCACGCGCGGGAGGGACTTCAGCACCTGGCCAATGGGGGGCAGAAGGATACCAGTGGGGCAGGATTCTGGCAAGGTTTTTGCAACTACACTGGCCAAATGAGTGGAAAAAATATGGCTCAAATATACACATTTCAAGAATTAAGGCAAAATTAATAGCACATACAAAAAAAAAAAGATTAATGCAAAATGTGGAATATAGCAACATTATTAGAATATGTTATGGTCCCGACACACCATGGGAACAATTTATGTAGCAAATCAAAGTCCACTGATATGGGCTGACAGGGCAGATGAGACAGTATTTTAACAAGACTCCAAATACAAAAAATAGCAAAGAGCCCATTTAAACATGAGGATCTGTCCCTTTATGAGCCAAAGGCAGTGGTGCATAAAAATCAACCAGTGAAACATACAAACAGCCACAGAACTTGCTCGTACCAAAACTTCCCCTTGAGTGCATGTTTTTTTTCTTTTCCTTTCATTTTTGTGGTATATAAATAAATACATGAAGACTACTAGACTGGAAAAAAACAGTCCAAAACTCATGGTCTAACCTTGGCCTTCACCTGCTCCTCCGATTCTTCAGAAGTCTTTGTCTCTTAATGGATTTTTCAAAGAAATTTCCCCATTAAATGAATCACAGGTATCTATATATAGTGAATTTAATTTCATTGGGAGGAAGCCATTTGTTTGTTCCTATCCGGCAGGTGAGAAAACAAGAGCCCTTACCCCTTACCCTCGTCGTCCTTCTCAGGCCCTCAGGTTGATGTCGCCATATAAGACTGACAAAGTGAACCCCTACAATCGGACTTGCTTTCGTCTACAAACCACGAGGCAAGCCCAAGGACTGGGCTTATAAATAGCCCAATCAATAAGACATTGAGCCTGACAAACGGTTGCCATATAACTTTCACAGCATTTTAATAAATCACCTTCCTGGACTACACTCTTGCGGCTTCGTGAGTCGCTCTCAGGCCAGCGGGCAGATTGCAGCCATGCGAACATCTGGAGCGTCTACACAAGCCATTGCTGAAGTGTGATACAGATGTGATCTTCGTGTCAGTGGCAGTAATGGACTGTTCACGGCTGACCTGAGGGGGGCAAGTTCAAGCTACCTCTCTACCTTCAAGGAAAATATTTTACGTCATTTGCTTAAAGAGAAACACTCGTAGCCATTAGGTCTGCAATTGTGTATAAAATGTGAAAACACAGCAGGCCATTGACACCAACATTCTTAAGAAGGCCTGCTGTTACTCTATCTTTACCAGGGCAATACAAAATTAGGTAGGAAATCATTCAGTCTGCAGTATTTGCAAAGACATATTTTAAATCACTGTTTATTGATTTAATATCATTTGAAGTAATCGGAATTCTGAAGGTCTCAGCGGAAGGTCTGATGTGCAATTTGGTTGCATTGCACCATAAACCAGTGCAGCTCTTTGGCTGCTCGGCCAGAGCCCATATCTTCCAAAAGGGGCCATCATCACCCCCTTAACCAGGAACACAGGCTGCATCTCTCTCAATGATTAGCTCTAGCAACAGAAAAGGCCCCTTGGGTTACTTATTGCAGTTCAGCCAATGCACATTTGAGATGTGTATAAATCACTTACTAGGAAAGATCTATCACTTCTGTAGGAGTAATACTACAGGCCAGAGCAGTTAAATAAAGTTTTAATGTGGTTTTTTCTTCCGTATCGAGAATTTCCGAGCTGAAAGACACAGCTGAACACTCAGGTCTTCATGGATACAGATTTTTCTGTAGTGCACCCATATTCCCTGAAATGCAGCTTGGAGTCCCCCTGTACCCACAGTTTCAGTTATCCGTAGTTTACTACTGTCTGAGAAAAAAAAAAAATCACCGTTAAAGTGTAAGAGTATGTTTTTTCCCCAGTGTTCCTTCATCCTCTGAGGGGTATAAAAAGCATGATTTCCTTTGCTCTGTCACCCCTTTTTTTTATCGTTCTGTTGTTAAGCTAAAACGTCAGAATCCCATTCATTCGAGAGAGTACAGTTGTACAGTACTATATAATAATGTATAATGTACTTTATTATTACTGTATTCAAAGTTGGTAATGTCTTAATGTGTGTAATTTATCAATTACCATGTGTAAGTAGCCCACATAAAAATCATGTTACATATGGAGTTCGCAGTTGGTTTGCTATCTGGGGTTTCGGCTATCTGGGGGTAAGTCTTGGAACGCAACACCTACTGATACAGGAGGACTAATGTAGCAATTTTTTTCCAGGACAATTACAAGGAAGTCTCACTTCCACTGTGCATTTCACCTTACTAGAGGTAAAGTCATTGCTGTTGACTGAGGGCTCATTATATTACACAGATAAATGCTGTAGTAAAGTAAAGATAAGGCATGTTTGGAAAGCTATCTGGATCAACAGTAACCCAATAGCCAATGGCGATGGTCGCTGTGACTCACTTCATGGAAGTTAATCTAAAATAGAAAGGCTGAGGTCTATTATGAATCAATACAATCTTCATGAATGGAACATAAAGAGTAACCTTTAATGTCCGAAAATCCCATTTCCAACTATACTTTTCTGGCAAATGTACTTCGTTAAGAGGGAGTTCTGTTGCATTGTATCTGTTAAAAGAATCATTTGTCCCAATTAAAAGTCATTTGGATTTTCAATGGGCTGAGAAATGTGAGGGTAACAGTGGCACAAATTCGGAATTCTCCAGTCTTGTGGACTCGTGGAAGGAATGGAATACTTTGCCCTTCCTGACATCGTAACATTGGTCCACTTAGCCCATATTTCCAAGTACAATGACAGATGGAAAAGGGGCATCTGAATGGCACTGGTGAATGGCAACAAACAAAAGTTTCTTGAGCAGTGTTTCTCAACCCGGTCCTTGGAAATCCAACCCGAGGACCTGGTTGAGAAACACTGCTCTATAGCGCCCCCTGCTGAGCCACCTCTGCTATTCTACCTCAGCAATTCCACATCACCCGAGTGGATTAGAATTCTTCTTTATTATTAAATCCCACTGTCAAGTCCCTCTTTTGAGTTTTTTCTTTAAGTCAGAGCATATTCCTTAAACGTCAAGCCGATTCTAAGTTTCTGACAGCCTTGACAATTCCTTGTGGCAAGTGCGGGATCAAAAACAGTTGCGCCAATGAATATCAACAGGTGAAATTCAAGTTAGGAAACATTCTTGTCCATCATCCAACACAGAGCTGATGAGGCGTGTTGGGCTCACAACAATAAAATTAACTTCATCCTTGTATATTAATGATAACCACTATACATACAGGATGCATAAAAGATAAACTATATGCATATGGAAAAGATATTATACTTGCATTAAGTGCAATACTTGAATTAACATTTTATAACATTATGAATTATGCATAAACAATTACGGAAGCTTGGTGTAGCGATTAAGATATGCCGATGCAAGACCTGTGGGCGTCGCAATACCGTTTTACAATTACACATGTAACTGATATTTACATCCGATGTTAAGCTGCTTCTGTTAGGACAGAATTCAGTCAATATATCACAGAAATACATTTCCTAACCTAATAGTCTATATCGACATGTCATGTATAATTGGCTATGTGCATTATCCATAACCATCCTAGGGCCACCAGCAACTGGAGACCGAGTTCACCAACTACCTACCAGGTGAGGGACAAACCCTTCGGTCATGGCCAGTAATGAAGAGAAGGAAAGCGGAAGTTCTCACAACCATACCGGAAGCTCTGTGTGACGTATGCCACCTCATCAATAGCCATCCACATGACATACGGGGAAATTCAGCGTGTGGACATACAGGATACATTTTTCTGAATGTTTAGGTTTATCTGACAGGAAAAAAATCCTCGCTGAGCGTCTCTGATATGGTGAAGGGGGTGAGATGGATTACCTTGGACCTGAAGGGCTCGGGGAAGCCCCCATAGGGGGTGCCAACGTAGCCCTGCAGAAACTCCACCACCGACAGGGGGAAGGACAGCTCGTCCGCCTGCTTCTCCACCTCCTCTCGTGTGAGAGAGTTTTGCACCATGAACTGGGCCAGGTCTCCAACGATCTTGGAGGATGGTGTCACCTGTAGGGCACACAGGATGGGGGGGGGGGGGGGGGGATATTGA
>JAODJU010000002.1:24657109-24678808 GCA_026776725.1 Gnathonemus echidnorhynchus | reverse complement strand
GAGGGGTGGGGGGCGGGGCGGCATGAGATATTGAAGCTCTTAAAATCCTCTCCCGACTGCAGATGTTTACATGGGTGTGTGTCTCGGAATCATGAGAGCCACGTCCAAAGTGCCCGTAAGCAGGGAACGGAGCGAGAGAACAGGGCAACGTGACAGTGGATGAAAGGCCAAGTCGATCCTCTGTAACCTGCAGGTCTTACAGAATACATTTTAATTAGCAAGTGCTCCACTTCTAATGTGACTTACTACCCAATTAATTACATCAATAAAGCAATCAGTAGCAGACACTGGCGGGGGTGGGGGGGGGGAACCAGGACATTCTGCAGCCAACGAGACTCAGAGCTATGACCCCCTAGAGTAGAAGAATCCAAAGCTGAATCTGGGAGGTAATCATGAAGCTACCATCCTGGTCTGGGCACATGCATGTCAGCTCTGTCAGCTCTGCTTTCCAACCTCAAAATCTGTTAGGCATCTAGGCAATGCAGCACTGCATCAGTCACATCAGCTGATATCTACAACGAACAGGCATTTCCCGGTAAAGAACACCCCAACTTACGGACTACTTTCAAACAGACTGCCATAAAGCCTATTATATTAAAAATTCAGCTTAAATACTATGGTCCGTAATAAAGAACGCACACACTACCTTGTGACATGAAAACATTGCACAGCTTCAGCAGTTTGTCAGCTCGAGGTACAGTACAGTATGGAGTTACTTTTATTATTATTATTATTATTATTATTATTATTATCATTAACCGTGTTATTATTTTTCCGACTTGATATGATTTAAAGACAGACTTAGGGAACGGATCGTGTTTGCAACCTAGGGACTGTCTATTTGTGAAGAGTAAAAGCTATTTAGTTAACCTGTGCCATTCGATGAGAATACAGGTGTGCAAATTAGCAAAGGGTAATAATATTTAAGGAATCGATAGATTAACTAACTGACTAACAGATTAATGGCTCCGCTTAAAGGGAACAAAAAATAATAATAAAATGGAGGGAGAGACAACATCACCAATTCAAGCACCTCTGGGGGGACACACACGTAAAGCTATGGGCGGAATTTAATTATGTGCTCGATCAAGCCTTAATAATTAAGAATTCAGGCGCTATACACAGAAGCCCCACTTGGGCCAGGACTGGGTAACCATTATCTAAGAAATGAAAACAAGCAAGCGTTCCCGTTAAACCAAAATAGAGAAAGCATTTAGCTAAATTTTTTATGGGCCACTAATTTTAAAAGCTATGCAGATGAAAAACTGTCATTCTTTTGGAAGGGGGGGCAAACAAACAACAGATTATGTATAGTGCTCAACAGCCTAAGGGGTTGTGGGTAATCACACAGTAAAAGCACAATTAGGGAGATAAAAGGTTGAGATAAGGGATGAAGCACATTGGGAAACAGAAAAAAATATTAAAAGACTTTCCATTATGAGGCAAATCATGATACAGACATTTATGTGGATAAAGCAGCATGAATTGAGAGGTGAGGTAATGAAATCACCATTATCTGTTCACACAATGTTGCTTTACATAGGGTGCATTTTGTAAATGCTGTGGCAATAATTGCATTCGCCCATGATGTCATTAAAGCACAAAGGAATCTAAGGGACATTACTGAAGGCACTGTGCAATATCACACTGAGAAAGGAACAGATACACGGAGGGAGGGAGGGATCCAGTGGAAAACAACAAAACATAGCTGAAAACAAGTTCGTGTAGAGCCAAGATGTAGTGACCAAAACAGGGTAGGCATCATGGCGCCTTTACACACACACACACACACACACACATTTATTTGATTTCACTTTTATTCTTTAATAAAGGCGTTCACCCTAAAACAAATAAGCCGACTTGTTGATCTCTCCCAGGGACGTTACTACAGACCAGCTTATCCAGGAGCCCCCCATCAAAGACGTGTAGCCTCGTCTAGGCCTGGGCAATATATCGAGCTTCTGCGGTATATCGATATATACAGTAAGTGACAGAGGATGATACAAAACTCTTTACATCAATATACTTTTACTGTGCATTAAAAGTAGGGCACAGTTCTTAGAAAATTAATAGAAATAGCACTCCGTCCTGTTGTGGTCAAGGGCGTTGATCGTGATGTTGTACAAACTCCCAGAATCCACAGCTAAAATCAAACCAATTCAGTTAGGAGGACGCTGACAGAGAGGAAAGGCCAAGAATCATTGGTACTTTGTTCATTTCATTTTAAAACACTGACAACAGGTTCAATGGTTAAAATATCATAATTTGCAATATTTATTTTATTTGGTTGATAACTTAAAAACTTAATAACTTTCCAGTTATTAAGTGCACTTCCCATGGTTGTCAGACCTCTGATTTTAGAGCCATTTGCCAAATAGGTTCTAAATTTAGATTTTGGTTGTTTTGTTCTTAAATAGTTACCATCTATTTTAAGAGCAATGTCATAAACTGACAATCACTGCTATTGGGAGGCATAGTGGAGTGAAAGGTATTATGAGTCAAGGCTGCTTTATTTAACCCTTTTATTTTGAATTATGTTTTAGATAATGAAAATGTCTATACTGAATTATAGCTGTATTCTTAGTAGTGTATAGTCGTATTTGCAAACATGGAAGGAAACCCTATATTCTTCTATAAACCCTGTATAAAAACGTATTAAAAAAATTTCATTTGTTTGGGGGGGCTGCTCTGTGGGTTAGGACTCAGGTTGCAGGTGTAAATCCCTGGATCAGCAGACAGATCCCACCATTGGACCCTTGAGCAAGGCCCTTAACCCCAATTGCTCCAGGGACTGGCTGATCCTACTGTCCCCTCTACACCAGTTCCATGAGGTGGCCTCCTGGGAAGCTTTTCCAGCTGTCCTGAAGGAGGCCCCACATACAGGCTGAGCTCTCATTGGCCGCTTTTCCTTCACTCTCTGGTCAGACTCCTCCAAAACCATCTCCAAGTATGTATGTATGTATGTATGTATGCATTCACACACACACACACACACACACACACACACACACACACAGTTATCTGAGGTAGATCTTGGAACATATCACCCATAGATATATGCTTTTTGGTCCATATTCCCCAGCCCTACATGTGTCACCATCCCACATACCCCTCTATGAAAATCTCGGGCCCGTCCATCACAATTTTCCTGGCACCAACACTGGACTCAACGGCAACAGACCCGAGGGACAGAACATCTGTATTTAACATGGATCAGCCTCATTGACTCCACTGACACACTGTCCACCTGTTATTAACAATTTTAGCTATGTAGGAATCAGAATGGGGGGGGGGGGGGGGTGGGTTAATTCTTCCAAGCGAAACGAAGTAAATAAAGCAGAACCACGCAGGCAGGTGCCACTTATTTGTTGAGCCAACGGCCATAGCAGCAGAGGGAGCACACTGCTTACAGCACACTGCTGACCCGTCTCTGGGCCACAAGGCTAGGAGAGGATCAGCCAGAGAAGTTATTCTGATGCACCTTTGAAATGGTTTCCCAATCCGGTCCTCGGGGAGCCACAGATGGTCCACATTTTTGCTACCTCCCAGCTCACAAACAACAATGTGGACTGTCTGGCAGGGAGCAGGGAGGGAGCAAAAACGTGGACCGTCTGTGGCTCCCCGAGGGCCGGATTGGGAAACGGGGTTTAAAACATTTTAGCACATTGTGAGACATAAGATGAGTTGAAGGCAGAGTGACTGAGAGAGATTAGAAGAGAGAGAGATTAAAGAGAGATGGGGAGGACGGGGGAAGAGAGCAGGGCGCAGAGAGACACAGCGGCGTGTGTGTGATAAGTGCTGCGCATGTCAAGGCTTCACAGGCCTATTCGAGGGTGTGATGAAATCATTTCTAGACTTCGGGAAAAAGCTGAAAAAGAAACGTTGTCAGATATAAGCAGTGCAGGACATCTGGGCGATCCCTAGCAAGTTCGACTAGCGGTCATTATTGTCTAGCAGTCTGTCAACCTCCCTGTCTCTAAAAGCTGCTCATCCAGTGATGGCATGGGGTGCAGGATAGGGAACATTCCAGAAGGGTCACCACACACAGTGGGTACAAATGGAGGTGAAAGCACCACACAGGTAGAAATTCAGCCAGATTCGAAGCCATGACCTGCATCGGGGGCTCAGCGCCGCCTTTGGCCCTGTGCATTAATCCGAGCGTTTGAGGAGCCTCTGGTTTGGCGACCGACAGACAGCGTGCTGTGTCTGGCATGAGCAGGGAGCCTCCCACCTTGATGAGGTCGCCCAGCAGCTTGTTGGCCTCCACGTAGGCCTTCTTCACCTCCTTGAACTTGTGGCCCAGCCCCATGCTGTGGGCCTGGAAATGCAGGTTGGTGTACTGGCCGCCGGGAATCTCGTTCTCGTAGACGTCGGCGTTGCCCGACTTCATGGTGGCCGTGCAATCGAAGGGGGCGTAGAGGCCGCGGGCCACCTCCCAGTACTCGCTGTAGTCAAAGACCTTCTCCAGGGAAATGCCTGCCAATTGGGAAGATTCGGGGGTGAGTCTCTTTCGTTAGTGTTTTTCAACCCGGTCCTTTGGGACTCCCCCAGATAGTCCGCTCCCATCCAATTGAAACACCCTTGTACCAAGTATTCTGTGTTCTTGATTGGTTGGGAGGTAGGAGGGAGCAAAAATGTAGACTATCCGGAGGTCCCAGAGGACTCGGTTGAGAAACATGGTCATATTTTGTGCAATTACAATTTATATCGCAAATGCCTATATTCAAAGTGACACAAAATGACAAGTGACTTCAGACAGTCCATAGAGCAATTAAAAGTTAAGGGTCTTGCTCAAAGGCCCAGTGGTGAAATCAAGCTGCCAACACTAAGATTTGAACTGATGACCTTCTGATTAGAGGCATAGTGTCCAAGCCCACTCAGCCACACACTGTTCTCTCCCTTATTTTTATTCTCAATGCTTAACGGTGCTTCAAAAGTGCAAAAGAAACTTCATGGGTGAAAAGCTACTGCTACTTATGTAATAATACACTATTGAGTATTTTAACTTTTAAGCATTATACTTTTAAGTATAAAGTATTCTTAATATTAAGTAATAATATATTAAGTATTGGCCAGCTTATAAAAGAGTGGTTATTTTGCTAAAATATAATTTTGTGAGATTCAAACTAAGCAGGCACATAGCAAAAGCAAAATCAACCAGTTGAGTTTCATTTTTAAGCTGTGCCCCAGTCTCAAACATCTCTGGTCCTACTGGGAAGCTGGCAGAACCGCCAATGAGGGACCAATGGGAAGTCGAGGCAGACCCAGCACGTGGGCGGAGTCCGGTGCGAGGACGAGCGGGACGGTTTAACAGAGCCGCTGCTGCGAGGAGCGTAATTGGAGGATCACATGGCCGGTCCAACGAAATACGCCGCTGGATCCCTTCCAGCGACGCGTCACTCAATCAGCCAATGGGCTGCTCCGCGTCGGAGTGTAATCTATCGGCAGCTAAATGCTACAGCTGTTGTCACCCTAACACTTTCCCTGTCAGGCGCTGCATGAACATAGCAAAACACACACATATATACACACACAAAGACACACAGAGACACAAGCAGCTCCAGGCTGACCCCCGCCTGCTGACCCCCGCCTGCCAACCCCACTGATAAGGTGGCATCCCTGGCACTCAGTCATGCCACAGATTAACCGTCCAGACAGAGCTGTCAGGGCCAGTCACATGCCACGCTCTGAGCCGGAGAGGACGCAGGCCCAGCGGCAGCCAGATCGCCCGCCCCGCTGCGGGGGAGAGCGGTCCGGATCGAATCGCTCTGACCTGCCTGCGTTTTAATAAACCCAGACCGGGTACAGCTGGCAGCTGGAATCCAGAGCGAGCCTGCTGCCTTTAACCGTTAACGGCACGGCGAGATAAAATGGCCAGGACATCGAGCTGGTGAAGAAAGGCACAGAGAAGGAAGTTAAAATAAGACATGAAAGGATGAAAATGCAGAGGGGAAGTGGCAGATATAAAATTACGGAGTTGATAGCAGCCGTAAGTGGAGAACACGGTCTGGTCTGTCAGGCGGCAAAGGCGACTCTGGGCGCACGGAAAGAGACGGAAGAGAGTGATAGGAGGTCTGAAGAAGGGGTGGGGAAGCTGGAGATGTGAAAAGAAGGAGCAGAGAAAGAGACGGGAAATGAATAAAGGGAGACCTGTCTGCCGGCTGAATGGGCAATGATGAGGCGCGGGGGGGGAGCAGCACACAATAAACAGACAATGAATACAATACAGACAGGCTTAATGAGAGCCGGTGGCATCAGACGGGAAGCAGCCGTGGTCAGCTACAGCTGTTCAGCTGGATAAACTGACAGCTCCCCGACAATTCAATTTACCTGACAAGCGGCGCTCCAGCATCCCCATAAAGAGAGGGAGACCAGAAACAAAGCCGAAAACTTACACACAGGCAAACCATTAACATGGAGCCATTCCAGCGCAGTGCATTGTGGGTAATCGCGGTGTCGGCGCACATGATCTGCTGCCGTTGTCAGTCTGGGCATGCCGCGTTTCGGCAGGTGCCTGCGTGAACACAGGCGTATGCGGGGGAGAACGTGACATGGACGCCAATCCACAGGGCTCGCATACAAGCGCACGCGTCTATAACAGAGTGATCAAAAACTGGTCAATTCGAATCGATATCTGTGTTGTGCCCCGAATGGAGGTGACCCACTGCACCCCGCACATCCACCATGACAGCGGCGGGGGAAAGAAAAACAGAAAAACTGATGTTACTTCAATCTAGGCTCTGCTAAGAGACACTGGCTAGGTGGAGGAGTGGGTGGGTGTGTGTGTGTGTGTGTGTGTGTGTGTGTGCTGGAGGAGACAGACAGGCGGCAAATCAAGGTACTGCCTAGTTATTTATGCTTTGCACGGCCACTGGGTCACTGCGTAGGAGTTCATCATGAGTGTATAATATTTTGTAATAAGTTGTATAATAAACAGCATATCTCAAGTCCACTAGGATGTGTTCTATTGGATATACAGCAACGAGTGAGAATTGCTTTATATTATGAGTAATAGCAGAAATTAACACTTTTATGAACTCTTTGTACCTTAATGTATTAGTGCAGTTAGGCTGGTTCCTATACGGATACCCATCATGCACTGCTGCCCATTAAGGACCTGGCTCTCCTTAGGTACACAGCTATCCGGAGTAGCACTGACCTGGCCATGGGAAAGCACCACAGAGAAAACCTCAAAGAAAGAAGGAATCAGAGACAAGCAAGCCCTCGGGGAAAGATTACGGAACAGAGTGGCTGAATTTCAGCGTATCCTGTGAGCCCCTGTTACTTCACACCAGAATCTGGATGCAGCATCATTACCAAGCACCGTTGGGGTATTTGAACAATTCTCAGCAAATCAGAAGGCAGGACTGTGGAGCCAGTGTTTATATTTAAAGGCATGAATTGGAGGCCAATGATGCAATGTGACAACCTCCATCATGAAATCCAATAAGTTTCAGCACCACACAGAGACGGAAGGCACCAGCAGTGGCTAACGCTACCGTTAGCCGGTCAGAGGGAGCCGCATTCCACATGCTCGGAGCCGGTCCAAACCCACGCGATTCAACAGGTCCTGTCACAAGATCCATTTTAAAGCTTTAAACCAGTCATTTCCTCCAAGCACAGCTCTCCCAGGGAATCCGTGTCAAACCGAAGCCGCTTCCAATCAGGGCTTCGGAAAATGATGATAATGACTGCTTTGGAATCAAATTTGTGCTGAAGTGGTTCGGAGGTGTGCTGCAATCTGCGCGGTGAGTGTCGCGGAAATGCCGGAACGGTGTTTCACGCGCAGACGCCGATCACCGCGAGAGCCTTTCAGGGATGAGCCACAAAGCAAACCTGTAATATATATTAACCGCGTGCTTCAGGACGAATCGGAAATATTACCGTGATTTGGGCGCCGTGAGTGAGCTTCGATACTGAGCACATTTTTCAACACGTGTTTCTTGTGTGGAAAATTAAAGTCTTTTTTTTTTAAACCACATGATTATACATTGCACCTCATCCCATTCCCCAAATCAATTGTAATTACCCAATTCTGCAGTCAGGGGCAAACAAATATTACATTTCCAAATATTATTTTCACGGACACTGCTGAACTCGCTGCAGGTGTTTTTATTTTATCTCTGCTGTCCTGAAGCCTTGCTAACGGATGGGGGCGAGGTGGGGGGGGGTGGTCACCTGTGTGGAGATCGGTGCCCTTGGTGCAGGCCACGACGGCCCCCATGCTGGGCTGCGACGTCATCCCCGCCATGGAGTCCACGGCCACGTCCACGACATCCGCCCCGGACTCGGCGCAGGCCAGCATGGCCGCCACACCTGCCCCCGCTGTGTCGTGCGTGTGCACATGGATGGGCACTTCGGGGAAGCGGTCACGCAGGGCGCCGATTAACAGGCGGCTGGCCTCGGGTTTCAGGAGCCCGGCCAGGTCCTGCCGAGAGGATGGCGGGGGGACAGAGGGGAGGGCAGGGGGGGAGGACAGAGGATATAATGAGAGGGAATTTATAGAGAAACTGTACCTGGGAGCTGCTGGCCTCTTATTTATCTCCAACCCATAAATCCGGCTCCCTCCCGCCCCCTCATCAGTAAACCCATTTGCTGCTCTTGCCTCTCCATCACTGTGCCTGCAAACTCCCCATCCATCCATCCATCCATCCATCCATCCATCCATCCATCCATCCATCCACCCAGCCACCCACCCATCCTCAATCCCAACCTCCCTCTCAAACCTTAATGGCCAGGATGTGCGTCCCAGCCTTGACCAGCTCGTCCGCCAGCTTCAGGTAGTACTCCAGTGAGTACTTCTGCCGCGTGGGATCTGACACGTCGCCCGTGTAGGAGACAGCAGCCTCCACCACACCCCCCGCCGCCCCGGCTGCCTCCATGCCCAGTATCATGTTGGGCAGGTAGTTGAGGGAGTCGAAAACCCTGAAGATGTCCATGCCGTTCTCCTTGGCCACCTCGCAGAACCTGGAGAAATGGAGGAACGCGGACAGGTGGTCAACGGGTGGGGAGGCCACTGATGAAGGATGAAGGAAGAGAGAGAAGAAAGAGAGAATGTAGGAAGAGAAAAGAAGAAAAGAGAAGTCAAAGTTCGAAATGGTGCACGAGTTACAGGTTTGACTGTAGGGCGTTTATGCACTGAGGAGAAGCAATTGTTATATGAGCTGTTGTACCCAGGGACGCCATAAAGGGGGGAGTTAGGATGATTCCAAGGGCCCCCGAGTGACAAGGGGTCTTAAAAATCTGGAACATAACTGGTCTGGATTGGGGGCCCAATGTGATATGCTTTCACGGGGCCCAGAAGCTGTAGCGGTGTCCCAGCCCTGCGTGACACTGACTTGTAGACGGCGTTGTCGGGGTAGTTGGTGTAGCCCACGGCGTTGGCGCCCCGCAGCAGCATCTGGAAAGGCACGTTGGGCATCAGCGCCCGCAATTCCTGCAGCCGACGCCATGGGCACTCAGACAGGAAGCGCATGGCCACATCAAAGGTGGCACCTGCAAGCGGAACAGCAAGTTGGGTCAGAAAGGGGAGAAGTTACTGTTCGTCAAAATGAGCGCCCTACCTTACCCGCCAGCCCGGTGATGGGGCCACCAGGGAAGAAAACATATTGCCCCCCCCCCTCATTTTAGGGAGTCCCAAACAAAGAAAATGCATTTTGTTGGGCTTGGGGATGCAGAGGGCATGGAAGGACTTCCTAAAAGCAGAGATATCGGGTGTTTCTCAATATGCGTACTTGACCGTACTTGTGTTCACATGTACCCGTTTTACGCCATCTTACATTGCCGAAGACCAGTTCTAACACTCAAGAACAGAAGTACAGAGGATGGTAAAAATCCCAGGATGTCGTTCCTGCCCTGCCCCAAATATGAAGCATTCATTGGTTGCATCCTCTCCGAATGAGACCAATCCCATGATTCATTGCAGCCCAAGTTCGTTCTTGGGAAGCGAGTTGGCAAGACCGGTCTTGCCAAAAGCACAAGTACGGTCTTTGCATTCTTGGTATTGAGAAACACCCATCTTCACAGGAAAGAGAATATGCACCTTGCCTGTGAGACCTCACATGGCACTCCTGAACCAGAACACACTTTGACCTCTCTGTTGCTTCCAGATGGCTACGGGGCTGGGCAACTTTTTTTTCAGTGGTGCCCTTTAATGGAGAGGCACAGCGGAGCCCTGTCAGAGAGCCCGACGAGGGCTGGCTAACGGCAACATAACTGCAACTGCACTCGACCTCAGTGGTGCCCTGCGGGCCAATCTGAAGGTGCGCGTGCGGAAACATGGGGAGAGACGAGGGAGCCCTGTGACGCAGGACCGGAGGGAAGCGGGCTGCACAGGCCACTCACCACCCCAGTTCTCCACGCTGAAAAGGTTGCTGAAGTTGTGGGCAACGAAGGGCGCGATCTTCTTGAGGTCATGGGTACGCACGCGTGTGGCCAGCAGCGACTGGTGGGCATCGCGGAAGGTGGTGTCCATGAGGAGCAGACCCTGATGGGCCCGTACTGCCCGTGCGAAGCCCTCGGGACCCTCCCGCAGGAGAACATCCCGGAAGCCGAGGGGTGGCTCGCCTGCGGACCAGAATACAAAGTTACTTCACAGTACACACACACACACACACACACACACACACACACACAGATACCCTACATTTACAAGGACATTCTAAAAAGGGGTTTAATGTCCCAAAATAATTTAAGAAAACCAAACTTCTCTCATACTTCAGCGGTCATAAATACTGTTTACTGGCAAACACATTAAACTGTACTCCAAGGACAATTTATAAAGTTGGGAATTGAGTATATACAGCCTACAACGTGCGCGTGAGCACACACACACACACACACACACGCAGAGCACTACAAGGAGGAGACAAGATGCACAAAACAAAACATTAAAAAGGGTAAAGGGAAAACAAAGGAAAGACTGTCACCAATTTTTCGTCTATGGAGAATAAATTGTAAAAATACAGTATAAAAAGGCACAAAATAAACCAGTACAAACAGAATAAACACCAGCATCAGCAAAAACACATGTTCAAAATGTTTCTTCAATTGAAAGACATTCAACAGAGAATTGATTTTAAAGAAGTTCTGTTTTCCCATGGTGCAGTGTTTTCGATCAACCCTTTTCACAACATCGGGACACACACGCAAACACACACACAAACAAACAAACACGCGCAAGCACACACACGCACACACACATACTTTTCCCCTTGGCTCTTTTAATACAATTAACAACCCAAATTTACAAAATAGCCAAACTCAGAAATATAGGATGTTGATCAGAAACTGTGTGTAATTTTGTATTGTTGATGGCCACATTTTCTCAGAAGCTGTCCCAAGACGCAAACACACACACGGGCCGTGATGTAGCACATTAGTTAGCGCTATCAGGCTTCCGCCATCACTGTTACACATCTCATTGCTATCAAAGCCTAGCGTCTTGCAGCTTCAATGCTAATGACGCAACTGCTAAATTTCTTATATACCACTAAATTAGCTACTTAGCAACCAGCGTTATCAAATTGCTTACAGGGTATATAAACAGCTGTAACAGCTGGATAAGAGTGAGCACAGCACACCTCTTTCTGCCTGCACCCCCAGCCAACAGCCTGGCCTACAACAGAGTGATAAGCCAGTGCACATCTGCACCTCCTCCGAATCCCTCTATCATATGAGAAAGGGATATAGGCACCCCCCCCCCCACCAAACCTCATTACAGGGATTCAGGTGCGTGTTAAGCTCATGCATAGATCTCATCATTCTATTTCGGGTTGTGCTTCAATGTGTGTGTGTGTGTGTGTGTGACATCTTCATTTCAATGGATTCTTTTATTAATAGGAACATAAATAATCTCAATGCATACTGTGTATACATATATATGGGATATTAAATATACACTGTGTATGAATGTTAGTTAATAAAGAAGTTAATGTGTCGTCTCTCTTTAAAAAAGGGCTCATTTACAATCTCAGTAGTTTTTAATGCAGGTTGTGCTCTATGCATCTTCCTGCCGCTGCGATTTTGAATTTAGTGGTTTTAGCTTGTGCTGTTCAAAGTAGTATTGTTGTTATTTTGTATGTATGTACCTGATGGTGTGTGTGTGTGTGTTTGTAATTATTACCAATGTCCCCACAATGTGATAAAAACCTGTTAGTACTTACCTTGTATGGCCATTTTTCTGGTCTCCACAAGGATAGCCTCAATTTTATAAAAATGTGTAAATATAATTTAAAAATACAATAATACAAATGTGTGTGTTTGATGCTAGTGCTAATACAGACTGTAGGATCAGGGTACCCCGGTGAGAATGTGCAAATGTGGATGCGTTTATATTTGCCGTTTGTGAAGATAATTTGTGAGAAAATGTGCCAAACAAAATATCAAGCTTAAAAAGAATTTGTCGGTACATCTGCAAAAAGGCATTTTAACAACCTCATCAATTTCAAATAGATGCAAAAAAATATATATATTTCTTGTATTGGTTTTGTTGAATTGGGGCTGTTGCTTGTATTCTGAGCTGTTTATGGTAGCGGCCGGGTGCAGCTCTTCCCGATTACCCAGAGGAACAGGAGGGACGACAGGATCGACGGAGGACGGCTTGGCCTTCACCGGGATGGGGGTGGTGGGGCCGTTCACCATCACGTGACCTGAGAAGGAAACACGCAGTCAGCCGGGTGCATTGGCGGCCTTAGCGGGCTGTCTGGAGTGAGCGAGCCCTTGCACTGACCCAGGTAGTGCAGCAGCTTCTGGGCCCGGTTCTGCACGGGTTTCAGGTTGAAGAGCTCCTGGTTCTCATCGATGAACTGGGTGTCCACCGTCCCATGGAGAAACTGGTCATTGCTCAGCACGTTCTGCAGGAACGGGATGTTCGTCTGCGAAAACAGCACGGGAACATGAACGGACCAGTGGACGGTGATGCAAGAGCAGCGCGTCTCCGCCGAAACCGACGCGATTCGTAATCAAAGCGGGGAAATCGATCTTTTCCTGTCTCTTACTCAGAGATGGGCATCAAACGGATCCATCAATGCTTCTGAATATGTGCTCATAAATATTGCATGGAGACAAAGGAAAACGGCACAGCTGATATTAACTCAAACTGCTTCGATTTGTGCCGAACACATCCAGCGGGGGATGCAATGTGATAGCTTATAATGAGCTGCGGTCGTATTGCCACGAGCACAGGGACGCGTGACAGGGACCTGCTGACAGACGTACATAGCAGTGGCCCTGGTAATAATACCCCCCCCCATCACCCCCGCCCGGGTCTGGCAGGCAAACATAAATCATCACATATCTTCAGCAGGGCAACAGTGCCACACTGAACCTAGTATGCACTCATTCCAACATCACCCCATATCTCAGCCTGTCAACAGCATCTGTGAAAGAATCAGAGAGCAGTAGAAACCAGAACTCCATCCATCCATCCATCCATCCATCTTCGATACCCGCTTGTCTTGTGCAGGGTCGTGGGGGTCTGGAACTTATCCCAAAGGCTACGGACACAAGGCAAGGAATAACCCAGGATGGGGTGTCAACTCATCGCAGATTAACCACACCACCACCTGATATTTTTGGCCTTGCTTTCTGATGATCCTTCTACAGGTACAACAAGGTAATTAAAATAACCCTCATGTGACATGGAAAAAATTCCAGTTAGTCCTGTGCTCTATGAGGGGTGACCACCGAATCCATGTCAGGACACTATGAGCTACTTCAGGTTTTACAAACTACTTTAAAACTCAAAGGCCCCCATGCTTGGCTAAATTGTTTGGTTCATCTTGTACTTTTACTGGTTTCTTTCCTTGAATGAAAGACTCATCCAGCTGTTTCACATATACATTAGTGACGCATGATTATAGCAGACTGACCAATCAGCACACAGCAAGAACTCAGTGCCTAAGTGAAATCCAGGTCTTTTTAATTGAAATGGTAGTCAACAAACACTGTCCTAACTCAAGGTGTCCTCCCTGACATGGATTAGGTGGTCACCTTAGCTCTATGAGACAGGTCAAGGGAAACAGCAGGTTTCACTTCAGGGAAAACAATGCATTGTGGGATACAGTGTTACTACCCACGATTGTTTCATCGTGCTCTCATTGAAAACACGGTATGTTCCCAACATGCGATTTATGTGACTCCTATTGTCCTGTTAATGGGCCACCCTTTAACTGATGAGCTTTATCAGTCTGGGTCCCATGCCAATAAAATAAATTAGCATTGATATTTGAGAAAGAGAGAAAAAAGGAGGTAATTCTCAACAGTGCATGATAGCAAAAAATTAAAAATGATCTGAACAAAAAAAAGAACATAAAAAACAAAAATTCAATTATACACGTGCGATGTTCTCAAATGCAATAGCCCCAAAAATAGTAACAAAAATAACATTTTAATTTAAAAGAACCAATGCATACAGTCACCCAAGCCTTGGGATGTCTGTGGCACAAAATCAATGTGTCTGCAGCGGTTTGTGTGAAATTAGAAAGTTCACACTCCACTTCTCATACAGCTTCTGTGGCCAAAGTGAGGTGAAGATGCACTTTACCTGTCGACTCTTAAGTGGTTTTATGCCCAGGTCATTCTGAGTGGTCAGACTGTAGAGAGATGGAGGGGAGGAGACTGATCTGTCCAAAAGCCATGAGGAATTTTCCACACAGCCAGGCTTAAAGCTAGAAATATTTGTGCCCAAAGCCAGCTGGCTTGAGACTTTGAAAACCCTATCCCTGCCACGGAGAAGAAAGAGGCATATCCAGCTCTCATAGCCAGTAAGGCCTTTGTGTGAGGGGGGGCCGCAGGGAAGGTGCACAACGCTACTTCAGAGTCCTGGGTGTTATCAGAGAACAAAATGTCTAGTCACGCTGGCTTTCCAGCAGGCCGCTGCAACTGCAGCCAAGTCCAGCACAAATTCCCCCCCCCCACGACCTCAGAAACCAGCGCGTAACGCAGGAGTAACAAAGCGCCAACGCTCTCTCGTATATTGACTGCGCAAAGGCAATAAAATCAATACGTCTCTAAGGGTTTCTTCTCATAAACTTCTCGAAAATGAAGTCCGATGTCGCGAAATCGATGCACCCGAAAAAAATGTGTCGAGGCCGACTGTGTACCGGCCGTCATCGAAATTGACTTCCTGCCTCGCGGAAGGACTGGGCTCCGCGGCCCTTTTCCCAGTGCCGTGCAAAGAAGCAGATCCAGAGGGCTGGGGGGCGCTGCTGGCATTTACACAGTGCCTAGTGCACGAAGCCAAGGATCAGGGGATTAGCGGGCCGAGCCCGGCACAAACTCGGGGTTTCTATTTATTTATGTCTCTGTTTGTTTTTACAGGTTCAACCCTGCTGTAAAGACTCGGCTGAAAACCTCGGAAAGCCTCATCCAGCTACTGGATACGTCAGTGCATCTTAAACGCTGCCAACTGCAAACATCCGGGGCTTGGTCTACATTAATCCACACGGCTGCTGGGAGGGGGGGGGGGGGTCCTGAAGAGAAAGCCGCTTTGCTGAAAGAAATACCCCATGAGATTAGCTAGAAATGGAGGGAAAAACACACAGAAATACTGTAAGTAATCTGGGAGAAACTGACCTCAATAAAATAAATCACAGACATAAACTCTGGTGTAACTCACAGCAATATCGGTAAGTGTGAAACGGCCCAACACACACAGCCAATTGGTTGGAGGAAAGCAGCTGTCCAATGAGGGGGCGGATGGCGGCCAAAGCTGAGGAGTACTGCAGAATAATGGGAATACTTGAGTCAGGTGACCCAGTTTCCACACCTGTTTGGCCCTGAAAATACTGCATGGCACACCATGATAGGAGGCTGAGACAGCAGAACAGAGTCACATGACCACCATGCACTTGCCTGACAGTACGCACACCCTCACGGCTTTATATGTGAGGGGGGCGGGGTTTAGCCATCCAGAATATCCTTTGTAAGAGACACAGAAAGAGGGACTGATTTTATGTTCGAGCGAATGCTTTATGCAGCGCTTGAATGACCTTCGAACCGATACGTTAACTACCTAGTGGTGTAGATGATTCTGGTAAAGAGACTGTGGAGGAGGAGGGGACAGCCCCCCCCTCCAAAATAATGAATCTGTCTAGCCTGGCTGATGGGACCAACTGAGGCAATGAGAAAAGACAAACAAATGGAGAAACTGATGAGCGCCGATCCGGCCGTGGCAGGTCAACGAGAGACACGCGAAAAGCATTTTAACACAAGTTAAGAGGTCTGTCTAAACCGAGAAAACACAGGTCTTTGGAGAAGAGATGACATTCTCACGCCAGATCTGACAGTGTTCTAAAGCAAAATCGGTTTGGTAAAATTACAGATGGATTTCAGAGCCGAATGTCCCTCTCGGGCAGAACAGGCTGCTGGACAGCTGTAGCTGAGAGCAGAGACCCAACACTGAAGCAGTCAGCGGCCAGGCAGTTTGAGAGGGTAGATCCACACAGGGCTGTGAGATGCAGCCACACAGGAAGACCATGGGATAGTGCTGCTATGACGACGTGTCCCGAACGGCGAGGTCACAAACGCTGTTCAATACCCCATCGATACGCAGGCCTGTCAGCTACAGCCCCACAGCACATCTGGCTACACCCCCCCCTATGATTTTCCAGTAGCTGAACTGGCTATCCATCCACAGATCTCCTTCTCTGCCATCCAGGCTCATTCCAAACGTTTCAGGGCCACGTTTAGCTCTCCAGGGTCAATACCGGGCCTCGCATCTCGAAAAGAGCATCTCCAATGCAATCTATAGACCCGACAGCAGGGAAACCCTAACCCCGCCCATCCCGGTCGTCTCCAGGTCACATGAGGTCACACCAGTTCCAAGGGCCCTGAGTTCACTCCCTTAGGATCGTCCGTCCCACCCAGCAGACGGGCTGTTTTTAGGTCGGAGGACCAGACGAGGAACGAGGTGTGCATTTACGCATCCCCACAAAATCCTCACTTCTACTTGGAAGCGGAAAACTTCAGAATCCATTTACAGATATTCAACAGAAATAGTTCTGATGAGGGACTTGGAGGCCGAGGAGAGGGTGTGTGAATGTGCGTGTGTGCGTGCACCTGAGCGCGTAACTGCCAGCGCGTGAAGGGACGTCTAGCTGTGAACAGATGAGCACGTGCGTAATTCTCCGCGCGCCCCCCACCCCCTGCGTTCCTGCGATCGTGTCAGCACGCATCCACACGTGTTGCCCTCTGTCAGTTGACTCAGTTGTTTCCATCTAAATATAGCTCCAGCGTCTGGCAAGTGGAGAGTGACTCACTCCTCTCACCCGAAAACACGCAGACCCCAAACTGCATCAGAACCCCTGGATGAGGCCAGTTACTCATTTAACTGAATCCCTCCTTCCGGGTCTCTCTCTCGGTGCCGGGTTACGGCACGACCCTGTGCTCTGTGGCAGCTTGTCCGAGTTAATCTCTCAGTCCCTGTTACCCCATGGACAGCATTGAACTTGCACAGGCGTGTGGACAAAACACACCAGCGCACACACTCCAGAGCAACCCAACAGACAGACAAGCACTGGGAGGCTCAGGCCCAAAGCCCAGTCTGCCCAGTCTGCCATCACTCCTCATTTCCTTCGCTCCCCCATTTCTCAGTCTTCGTTATCTCCATCTCATTTTCTCCTCCATCCCTCATTCTTTTACCTCTTCTCTCATTCCCTCAAGCTAGTGCTGCTTCAGGCTTTCTAACACCTCCCTCTCTCTCTCTCTCTCTCTCTCTCTCACTCTCTCTATCCCCCTCCCTCGCCTGCCCATCTCTCCCTGCCTCAGTCAGCGTAGTGAAGGAAGCCGGCGCAGTCCCACAGCTGTGCTCTCTCTCTGCAGCACACGCCGTTAATCACAGACTCGCTCTGCAGAAAAAGACAAAAAAATAAGGGGGAGAAGAGCAGGACGAGATGAAGGGGCAGACGGCAGAGGCGGGGGCGTCTGGATGAGGGCAGGCACAACTGCAGAAGCGGCCAGGAGTGGATCTGCACTTTGGCTCATCTTTTTAGCCAGATTACCTGAGTGTGGCACTGAAATGGCACCAGAGCACTGAGATGCAGCAGGAGAGAAGAGGAGGAAGAGGAAGCAAGCGGATTCTCCCCTGACACAGAACGGACAGGACGGGCAGAGTGTCTGGCAGAGGAAGTGTCGGGGTCCAGAGCTGGCGAGAGAGCGTGCGAGAGGGAGGGAGAGAGGAGGGGAGAGCATCCTTTTTTTGGGAGGAAGAATCGCTGGGCTCAGAGGAGGAAACGACTGAGCGAGTGTCCGAGCGAGGAAATTAGGTTTGTGCATTTTTGCGTTTTGCTCTCTGTGCTATATTCTGTGAAGGGCAGCTGACAGCAGGGTGGGGTGCACGTCTTGCTGGGGGGTGTAAAGGGTAACTGAGTATCAAGATTTAGAAATAAACTGGAGAGAAAATTATAGACAGAAACAAAATGTCAAGCAGTGTTTCCACTTAGGGGTTAAAAATCAGGGAAAAATCGATAGGAAAAAAACAACTGTCATGTTTTTCTACATCACACAGACGTCCATCTATGCATAAAACAGAAGCCTGTCATGCCTCTCACCCCCCCTCCCCCACACGCACACACCCACACACACAGAGGTAAACGAGCTACTTGTTTTAAGGTGCGGATTTGAGGGACGTCTTCATTTACAGGAGACTGACACGCTTCTGGAGGAGGTGAACTCCGGCCGTTTGGGGAGCGATCGCAGGCTGTCGGACACAGAGAACGGCGCCTCCTCGTTTGAGGAGACATGTGAAGGTGTGGATGGAAGGAGAGAAGCCTGTCAGTGACAGACGAGCAGAGGGATAACAGGAGAGGACAGGAGCTGAAACACTGCGCAGTGTCAACCTGCTGGACGTGTTCACTGACACTCAAAGCTCCTTTTCCTCCCCCTTGCAGGATAGCCTCCTTTCCTGCCACCTCCCACCCTGTGGCTGCCCTCGCTTTCCACCCCTGGCTCCCCCTCCTCTCCTCTTCACCTCCTTCCCCCTTTAACGCGCTCAGAGGAGCGCCACTTCGACCCGCCCCGACTCTGGTCCTGACCCCGAGGAGGGGCTGAAGCAGATGCAGCTGGAGTCGGAGCCCCGGCCTGGTGGCCCCCAGAATCCCAATCCCTGTGAGACTGCCCTCCACTGGTGAGAAGAAGAACTACATGCTGTCAATAATCCAAAAAAAAAAAATAATAATAATTACAGTCTAATTTGGGAGTAATGAAGGGAATGACATGATGGACAGCGGACCAAGGAAAGTGGCAACAAACACATGGGGGTGCACTGGACCCGCAGAGGGAGGCACGAGCTGAAGAGGATGGCGGCCTGGCGGTGCTGCCCACTGTTTCAGATGACCCAGTACCCCGGGGAGAAGCTGAGCTCATGCTGACACCAGAACAGGCACCGGCGGATGGGGGGGTGTGGTGTCAAGTTCCGATTCTCCTGAACTGAAACGGATACAAAATCCCCAACTGAAAGGCAGGACTTCCCTACACGCCGTCCATGCGTCCCGGGAAGAGGAGGAGGGTCTCTGTAGCCCCCGGACCTGCCAGTGACAGCCTCCCTGGGCACCCCCTGGCACGCGGAGCTGATTTGAACCCTCGGCTGACACAGACAGTGAAGGTAGAGTGCCCGGACTGGCTGCTCTGGCAGACACACACACACACACACACCTCAGAGGCTGCATGCTTGCAGATAAACACTAAGCTAAGCATTTCCTTAAGAGACACTTCCTGGAAAGACGCAGACATAGAAGGAGACATACAGGCACACTGGCCACCCACCCCCCCCAGAAAGCACGTTCACATGCTTACAGAACCTCACCAGCCCTCAAGAAGAGCAGGCGTCGCACGAGTGCTTACATAAAAGACACAAACGAAAGAGCGTCGCACAGGGGCAGCACAGACAGAACAGGACAACGTTTCCATTCGTTCACAAGGGAGTCAGTAACAAGCACAGTCCAAGAGAGGAACTGACTGGGGGGGGGGGGGGGGGGCAGGCAGGAATACCATCAGGGAAACAGACGGGAGGACAAACTGGGAAACAGAGAGGAAAACATCCATAAAACAGACAGGAAAGAATCCTGGAAAAGACAGGAAAACAAACGAAAAAACAGAAGAAAACAGACAGGAAACAGACCAGTCCTAATAAAAAATAGCAGATTCGTCTGGGAATGTAGCAGAGAGACTGAAACGTGCTTTGCTCCTTGTCCTTGTGCCCTGAGCACTCTGGGGTGTGTCAGGGTGGTTGGTGCAGAGAGCAGAGGGCGGGGGCGTTCGTCCATGCATGGATGTGGCACCCCTCTTCTTTCATGCGGCCCCGCCTGGCCCCCCACCCCTGGCAGTATGTAAATGTGATAAACTAATTATGCTTCTCCCGGCCCACCACCGCCAGGGAAGCAGGGGCAGGGCTGCATGCATGTGAACAGTGCTGCCTTTTCAGAGGCGCGAGCGGGTGCGGGAGCAGTGAGTGTGTCTGTGTCTCAGGTTACCCTAAATTCATGGGTCTGGACAGAGGCCTCCCTAATTGGCCACACAGTGGTAACAAATTCAGCTGTGACCAATCAGTGAGAGATGTGTGGAGGGAGGTCCCATTATTCACTTCTGTATCTCAACCATCCCATGGCTATAGCAGGTATGTCCTTGGGGACTCGACCCAACAGCCTCCTGGTTATACAGCCACACTGTCATCCAGCATGTTACTGCCTCAGCTACGACAGAAGATGAGGCTAATCGGCCTCTCGGGGGGAAAGAGGCGATGACGGCATCGGCTGGCTAGAACCACTGACGAACTGTTCTTGCAGTCCCAGGCTGTGTTTGCGTAAACGTGGCCCACAAAGGCCCGGGCTCTGACATGCTGGCATGGTTAAAATACAGCCACTGCTGGTCTAATGCTTCCCCCGCGGTGCAAGAGTCTCTATTCAAGCCTGACAGGTGCTGTGCAGGTCGGCGCTGCCAGCCGACTGACGTCTCCCCCCAGTGCACTGTGGGTAGGGACCCAGTAACACCATGTCATGAGACAGCTGTCCCTGGTGGATAGGCTTTAGGGGAAGTGAGCATGAATGCAGAGGAAGAGAGAGGAGCAGGGGGAGTAAAGAGGAAAGGTGTGAAGGAAAGAAACGATGGATAGAGGGATGGAAGACAGGTGGAGGGATGAAAATAGAAGAATGTCGCTGAGGACACTGAGTAATGATGTGCTGTTTATTAAACAATAAAGATGATAACGTCCCTTAGAATGGCCTATGGTTTATTAACCATTAATTATTAATTTCTTCATTTAGTGTCAGCTTTTGAAAAACAAAACAAGCCCCGCCAAATTAATAATTATAACTGCACAGCTCTGCCGAGGCACCCCCCAGCCCCCCCCCGCTCCAGTGCCAGCCTGTCGGACCTGGCAGCGAGCTCTGCAGGGTATTCGCAGCTGCAGACGACTGGAACGAACGACAAAAACACGGGCGCACACCAGCGCTGCCCTCAGCAAAAGAGCACTTCTGTGCGAAACACGTAATCGTGCATAATGACAGCGATGGTGAGGCCAGACTGTGACGCCGGGTCCAAACGGGACCCCCGGGCCAGAGCTCCAGATGCACGGTGATCCGGTCCAGTCGCTTGCGGCAATGCCGCTGGTCTGATCGGCTGCTTTGGTGCCTTTCGTTCCAGCGCCCGGCTAGAAAGGCCTTCCAGTCAAATGAGCTCAATGCTCCCCTACTGTGCCCTGGC
>JAODJU010000002.1:24627228-24642573 GCA_026776725.1 Gnathonemus echidnorhynchus | reverse complement strand
CCATGCTCCCGCTCCTCTCCCTCCTCCGAGCTTCCGCTCCTCTCCCTACCCCATGCTCCCGCTCCTCTCCCTACCCCATGCTCCCGCTCCTCTCCCTACTCCTCTCCCTCCTCCGAGCTCCCGCTCCTCTCCCTACTCCTCTCCCTCCTCCTCTGTGCTCCTCCCCCTCTTCTTCCTCCATGATCCTGTGCCTCTCCCTTGCCTCCTCTCCTTCCCTCCCTTCCTGCCTGAGTTGCCCCCTCAGTTGCCGGTCGCAGCGATTTGAATCATACGGGCACAGCTGAGGCTGTCACCCGTGTGCAGTCACACCTGCGCCGCTGCGTGTGTGTGCGCAGCCAAAACACACAACCTCATCTGAAGATGCAGTCGATGCCCGGAAACATCCCAACCAGCACGCTGCATATTAGACACGAGTAAATATCTATAATGATAATAATGTGAAATGTATCACAAACACTTGCAAATACTCTGCCTGCACCATGGCTGCATACGGGAGGAAAACAACAGGTTAGTGAATCCAGATTGGCAACTGGGCCTGAGTTTTGATTAAAATCCAGCCCCAGGCTTAATTCCAGCAGAGAGCTGCAATACAGGCCGTATGCAAAGCATAAATCTGGGATGAAGCATGCCCCATGTTTCTCGCGAAGCGGGAAGGTCATCACAACATGACGGAGAGGACGGGGGGGCGGCTGAGGACCAGGAGGCTGCTTCCACATACCTGACTGACACGTCATTTCCCCGCACAGCAGCTATCAAGCGGCTGGATATCGGTGTGAGAGAAACGGCTGCTGCAGGCAAAAGACATAACAGTGTCTGTCTTTATGCTGGTCTTCTATCATATATATGGTACGTTTGTCGACATGGTTCTTATTATGTGTGTGTGTGTTTGTCCTGGGTGTTCTGGCGCCTTAGGTGCGATTCTACTGAATGCGTGTGTGATGTATATATTACATTGCGGGGACATTTCGTCCCCAAACTTTGATAAAAACCTGTTATTTTGGTCCCCACAAGGAAAACCTCAATTTTATGAAAATCTGTAAACGCAATCAAAAACCTAAAAATGCCAGAAGTCTTGTGTTTTGTTTGGATACTTATGGTTGACGTTAGGGCTGGGGTAAATGTTAAGGTTGTCATTGCTGGGATTAGGGTTTTTCCCCCACAAAGATATAGACCTGTGTGTGGGTTTTTCCACATATGCAGCCTTTTGTACAACCCTCTAACACCCAGAACAACACCACCCAGCTCAGACACAGACAGTGTCACGTTCAGTCCAGGCCTACGACTGTAGCTAACATGCTTATTGTTACTAATACCCACCCAGCCTTCTTTTTCCTTCATTCATCTCCCGTTACCCCCCCGCCTCTCTGCTGTTCACCAAACAAACACTCCGGCTCCATTCTGCATGTATTACCCAATGAAATGATGTGTGTATTTAAATAATGCAGGAGGCCCACGGTGTGTGTGAAGCAGCGGCCAGAGTGGCGGGCGAGTCAATAAAAAGCGGTACAGAGCAAACAGAACTAGTCAGAAAAGATAAAGCAAGCAAGGCCTTCACAGCAGTGGGGAACGAGAAAGGATGAACGAAGGAAGGAGGAAGGGAAGACAGGCTGGGTACCAGAAGAATCCACGACAGAGATGGCAGGAAAGCAGAGCTCAGGAGAGTTTTACTTACACAAAAATATTCTGAGGGCAGAATGAAAAATGATTGGTTCAGAGAGATAACCAATCAGAATGTAGAGGAGGTGGTTCCACGTAACTAGAGGAGGTGGGGCCAACCAATCACATGTCTTGGTCCAGCCTCCTCTAGTTACTTGGACCCACCTTCTGTACAATCTGACTGGTTATCTTTCTGAACCAATAATTTTTTTGTTCTGCTCTCAGAACATTTTTGTACAAGTAGAATTTCCACAAAGGAAGGCAGAGAAGTGCACGGGCAGAAAGGCCCCCTTGTGGCCGATCCGTACCGGCCTATTGCTGGTCTTCTTCCCCACGCAGGGAGCGGCCATGGTGCTGGCACTGTGGCTTCTCCGTGATGATGCACCATGGGCAGGCTTTGCAGGAAGCCAGACTCTTCCATTTTTGTTCTTTTTTTTTGTTTTAAATTCTCTACCCACCATATAGTGCCCAGATACCTAAATGGGGCGGATGTGGGAGGCTGGAGAACTGCAGGAAGTGTTAGCATAAGGAGAGAGGGGAGAGGGGACATCGAGCTGAGTGTTTACTACAGACTGGAACACAGTGAGTATAGAGGAACGGGGAAGCGTGTCAAGCCAGGGATACCCCTGGCCGGCTCTCTTAGAAAGGACGTCACCGGCGTCGTACGTGCTGTCTGGATAATATTCCCCTGAATTGGCTGATGATGCGCTTAATGTCCTGAGCTTAACTGCCTTGGCAAGACTGCCGAAAGCCAGGCGGTGCCAGCATGGGCTCCCTGCGCCGAAAGCCAATCCCAGCGGAGGAAGCGTGGAGGGTCCGTATGCGCTACAGACACAGAGGGCGAGAATGAAGGAGAGAGAGAGCGAGGCAGGGAGAGAGAGAGCGGCCAGGCATGACTGAGCAGGGGAAGACAGACAGACAGACAGACAGACAGACAGACAGACAGAGAGTGCGGCTGAGCAGCAGCCATGATCAGAGGAGCGTAATGATGTGAAACATTAACAGGCTCCCTGGCTGCTCTTCAAAGTCCGGCTCCACCAGCGTGAGGGGGGGCTCTAGCAGGTCTTTCTGTTCACTCTAACCATCCGAATTCATAACACCCCCCCACCCCACCCCACCCCCTTGGCCACTATTATAGTTTTCTCAGCTCTAATCTCTCTCCTGCTCTCTGGATCGACTGCTTTGTTCACAGAAATTTTTGCACCAGCGGTGCTGTGGAAAAATAACCATACGAGAATAGATTCCGGGTTGAGCAAAGCAGGCATGTTGTGTAAGATAAGGCCTAAATTACATATAGACTTTCAGGCCATTTTATTAGATGGCCAGTACTATTAAATGATTGCGTTCCACCTCCTATGCATCAGTCACTCTCTGCTCTTCACCCCGCATCTCACTGCCATTATTCTGCTTTGTCTTCCTTTGACCAGTTTTTTTTTTTTTTTAAGATTCCAGCTGACCTTCAAAATTATACCCCCACCTCCCAAGTCAGTATCATTCCATTTCCTCACTTTTGTTTGAAAATTTACATTCGAAAGGAACTTATTATATATGCGTGCGTGTTTGTGTGGAGTGTGCAAGACAGCTGGAAGAGGGTATAAAATAAGGATGGTATGTGGACAGATAGACACGGCTAAGCTAACAAATGCAGTCAGACACACAGCTCCATATCTGCGGAATAAGATGCAAGCGCTGGTGACAGTTGCTATAGGCGATACCACCTCACTTGTCGTTGACTGTTACCATCGCTCTCTTTCTCTCTCTTATTGTTTGTTTTCCCATGCCCCTGTCCGTCTTTTTCTCAAGACTTTATATCAAACTTGTACTGTTCTTATGTGGTGATTTCGCTGCAGTCCAGGCAGGACACCCTAGGAAAAAAACTACCAACTGTAAAGCTGGCAACATGCTCTTCTCTGTAGGATGATTGTCAAATCTGTGAAAGCTATATCAATCCCTTGAAGTTTCCCTCAAAACACAGCCTTGAGCCAAATCAAGGGAAATCTCTCACTCTTAATCACTGCATGGTTCATGCCCTTAGCAAAGTCAAACCCAGAACAACGTACAAGTGTGGAAAAAAATGTCTTAAGTATTCACAGCTATACTTCTGCTAGATTTTTCCCAGTTGGCTTCTACATTAGGCAGTTGGGAAATTTTCCAAGACAGCAAAGAATTCCCCCAAGATTTCTGCCTGTTCACAGCCAGCTAGACTTAAGTAAGCTAATAACTGCCCCACGGACTTGTGAGATTAGCAGACAGTAAGTCTCTAGAGAGGCCATGACATGGCCAGAGGACCAGTGAACAAGGTCTAATCATTAAGTACCCTTCAACATGGACCAATCAACAAGGTCTAATCATTAAGTACCCTTCAACATGGACCAATCATCCAAGACCAGTCAAATCAGGGGGGCACCACTGACCGAACCAAAATCCCAGCATTTTAGCTTATTGCTCAAATAAGCATGAATATAACACAAGACAAAGATACATATTTGACTACCAGGAGAAAAAAGTACATTGATGCTCCTCGACTTACGATGGGGTTACGTTACGATGAACCCATCATAAGTTGAAAATATCGTAAGTTGAATATGAATATGATTATGATACACTTGGATGTATAGTAGACATAATGAGCTTTGGAAAATTTGGTGAAACAAAAAAGAACTGTATGATATGCTGTTTAACACTATGAAATGTTTGCGCTCGCATTCGCTACAGAGACTGGAAGCATGTCTGGGTGGACGCCGCCAACATCAAGCATCAGTAGGAAGCATCATAGAGTGTCTCTCTAGCCTGAGAACAGATCAAAATTCAAAGTTTGATCACTGTTGAATATGTATGGCTCTTGCACCATCGAGTCGAAATATCCCAAGTCAAACCATCGTAAAATGCATAATATTTACTTATAAACTGAGTTGTACAATATCAACAGAGTTGTGTTGAAATCTCTAGACTCCTAAGATTTATGAGTTAGCATCTACGTTAAACTTCAATGTCTTCAATGTGTCAATGAGTCGAAGGTCTGAGCAACAGGAGACAAACATGAAGACCCGTGGAAAAGCAAAGGAGAGCCGAAAGTCCAACCTTGACGCCACGGACACGGAACTCCGCAAGGGCACGGCTCATCTTGGTGGCTGCGGTTTGGAGGTCCTTGCCGCTGGCGATGACCTTGACCAGGAGGGAGTCATAATGGGGCGAGATGACAGCACCCTGGAAGGCTGAGGCACTGTCCAGCCGGATACCCATGCCCTCCCCACTGCGGAAGACCTGAGAGAAAGACAGAGAAGTCAAGTCTGATTACCACCATAGCAGAGCTGACGGCAGCCCTCAAATCCTTTGGAGACAATCAGCTGAGGGATACAAAAGAACACAAAACGTACTCCCTGAGCAGTACACCACCTAACATTACTCTACACACTCCGTTTTCACCTCAGGGCAAGGGAAGACTTGTCAGGGAAACATAGATGTAGGGAATGGAATGACAAAGAGGCATCCATGATTAAAACTGCTATGTCGGCATTTTTGGGAGCCGCATTCTTTTAAAGAACCCTCCATCTCTTACTCACCAGCCTGACTGCGGAAACTTAATCTGCCAAAAGAGAAATTGATGGGGCAGTGGGAATACTGAAGGTAAACAGGAGAAAGAGGAAGTCAGAGACGACGTGAGGAGGCTGATCCTGCTCAAGCTGTTAGTCACCAAATTAGTAAAGGATTTATTGATAACCACTAATCCCCTACCATTTATGTTTTTTTCATATTAATTAATTATATGCTGCCATACAACAGCCTGCGAATGGTTAGAAAGCATTTGCAGCAGAATGAAGTCATTAATTTCTTTCTTATGTCTTTGTTGCACTCTCACATAATACTAGTCAGTGAGGGATATTGATAAAACAGCAGGCTGAATGGATCTAGATCAGTGTTTTCTAACCTGGTCCTCGAGGACCCCTAGCCAGTCCACGTTTTTGCTCCCTCCCAGCTCCCTGGCAGGCAGTCCACATTTTTGCTCCCTCCCAGGACAAAGACATGGACTGTCTGTGGGTCCCTGAGGACCGGGTAGAGAAACACTGGCTTATGGGGGTTTCCCAAAAAGGGGGCTCGCAATCCCAGAAATCACTGCAGCACATGTGGCAACGAATCAAATGAGCAACTGTCGCCTTGTTCCAGCACTTTGCTGGTACTTTGCTGCACAACTGAGAGCTCTTCTGAAAAATAAAAAAAAAAACAGACATGCCAACCCTCACATTTCAAATCTGTACTCAAAAAAAAAAAATCACTCCAGTAACATTCAACCAAGAAAGCAAGTGATTCACCATTTTAAAAGGGGGTGAAGACAAGGCTTCTGACTACTGACTCCCCAGCAGCTCGAAAACTGTTATTTTGTTTATTTCCCTTGCTTAAGTTTTCATCCAGATCACTACATTTGACTCCAAAGGTCCTACTGGAGGTTCACCTGATTCATATTCAGCATTAAGGTACTTTTTTTAACTCACTCCTGCGGCCAGAAGACTGATATGATCAGAGCTGCCCGGTGACACATGACGGGCTGTCAGAGTAACCTGCCATCAAGTCCACTCGCATAAACCTAATTTTATTTGTTGACAAGTGATTATCGGATTACCTCTCAGGGCCACAGACCATGGAGGAAATGGGCAGAGTGAGATCAAGGCCTTATAAGGGATCATTATACTGCTTATGGCAGGGAAGGTGAACAGAAAAGGGCGAGACGTGGGCCCGGAAGAGTCAGTGAGGTGGAGCGACGCCACACAAGGCTGGCCGATATAGACAAACAGGAAGCGCAGCAGAACGCCTTACCCCTCACCTGTGACCCCTTCTGTCATATACTTCTGACTGCTAGGCTGTTTTTTGGACAGTTCTACCCATCGTTCCAGTGTTAACACCGTGGGAGGGCCCTAGGGAGGGGGGCAAGCCCTCCCAAATGATTTCCTGTGCCCCCCCCCCCCCACAAAGGATCACCCAAAGACGCCAAAAAGAAACAGTTAGGACATATCACGCAATCACAGGCGGTGATGTGTTTTCTATTTTTTGGGCTGTGCTACTGCTTGACAATTTTTACAGTTGCCAGTGCCCTCCCCCTCAGCAACCTGGCAACGCCAATGCTCCCCACCTGTGCTCCCCACGGCCGGTGCAGATCTTGGGCTTCGCTGTCATATTTCTTCTGGCACAGACTCTGTGTCATTCCCATGAGCCTTTCAGTATGTTTCACTCAGTCAGAACAGCCAAAATGACTGGAATTTGTGTGTGGGTGAGATGGGGGGTGGGGGGTGGACCCAGCTATAATTGTATAATTGTGCTTCTTGTTGAGTGTCACACTATTCGATGCTAATCGATGCCACGTCTTCATAACATAATGAGCCTTTCCCGTGTTTCATCTCCCAGCGTGTGATCCGGGCTCTGGGTTGATTGTTTTAGATAATTCCCAGGGTGCGCTACCTACACGACCATTTACCTTCTCACAGACCCAAGGGTTGATGGGAATTAAACAGCGGACGGATGATTAAAATCCACGGTAGGTTAGCAAGATCTGCTGTCATAATGTTAATGTCACCAAATTAAACACATCGGTCGAAGATAGCTGTTGATTTTGAGATTAGAAAGAATACTGACAGTATGCAGGAGGCATTGAATGCACTGCATACCGATGTATGGCAAGTGGAAAATGTCGCTATGTGACAAAATGGAGGGTACTGCCATGTCTTAGGGCTCACAGTCAAATGAGGGACTCTCATCTTGGTTCCTAACCCCCCTCCTGTCCTCGTTTCCATGTTTCCCTGCGTTTGTTATTCCCTCGCAGCGCCAAAACCCAGATAGGGACGAAGCTGCGCTAAAAAAACAAGCCAAAATCAGCCCCTCTCAGCCAAGTTCCATTTATTGAAATAGCACACCGAAATGTGCTCTTCCCATTCCGCCTTTTCAATAACACCCCCCCAGAAGAGATACAGTCTACCACACAGACTGCTCTGCTATGTCCAGGGTGAGCAGATTATCCATGTCAGGGAGGACACTGCGCTAGGACAGGATTTGTAAACTACCATTTCAATTAAAAGGACCTGGATCTCACTTAAAGGGGCAGTTCAGCCCAAAAATGAAAAAAGATACGTCTTAGAGGTGCGTTAGTGATGTCTATCCAAGGTTGGTCTGCTGGGAGTTGCCTAGTTTTGGGGATATCAGCCGTAGAAACACACGAGCACCATGGCGCAGTCTCTTCTGTGCAGTGATACAACTGGTGTGTGGAGTTTGGTAGATGAAAACAGTTCCTACATTAAATTACATTAAATTGCTCACTATGAAGTCTGTGGATTATCTTTAGTAACTGGGTCATAATTTCTGGTAAGTGACCTTGTTGTTGAATTTTTAAAAATGTGATTTTTTTTGGTGCTTTAATCACCACAGAAAGAATGCCAGTCAGTCCCATTATACCCGCGAGAAGCCCGACATTTCTACGGCCAATATCTCCAAAACTAGGCAACTTTTTTGCCTAAATTTTTTTTTTCTGTTTTGGGGTGAACTGCCCTTTTTCTTGCTGTGTTCTGATTGATCGGTCACCTATACTCATGCGTGTCCCAAATGTTAATGTGAAACAGCTGGATGATTCTTTCACTCAAGGAAAGAAAAGCACAAGAAGAACAGGAGCCTTTTATTTTTTAAAGTAGTTTGTAAAACCTGAAGTAGCTCAAAGTGTCCTCCCTGACGTGGATTATCTGGTCACCCTAGTCATACCTGTCCATGCCGAATACTGCTGTCCGCCACGTAAGATCCAACTTCCAGATGTATGCTAAGCTGGACCAGCTAACGACCCGAATCCTTTAATCGGGAGAAGAGCCTAATCATAGCACCTGCCAACACTTCCCCACCCCCCCCTTTCCCCCTTATTTGTACGACAGTTGCCCCTACACGCAGATCCCTTCATTAGGAGTTTTAGGCCCTCCATGCTCCCTCCCCCATGGCGAGTGTCAGCGCTCTCCTGCTGTAATGAGTCACATCATGTGTGACTTTGACTCATCCTCCATCCTCTCGTCATCCAATTAAAATGGCTTATTGAAGGGGACCCTCCTCTAACGAGCCGCACTCTGCACGGCAACCTGCCCTTTGCTACCTAATAAACTTCGGCGGACCTCAGACTCACCGCCTGGCCTGTCTATCGCATCAAATGCATTGACAGCGTGTTTATAATTGCATTGTTTATTTAACGGATGCTTTTATCCAAAGTGACATACAACTGAGCAGGCAGGGACTGTCAGTCACTGGAATAACTGGGCCTTGCTCAGAGAGCCCAATGGTGGCATTTGTTGAACCGACCATGGGATTTGAACCAACAACCTTTTGCATCACAGCAAAGCGTTCAAACCCACTGAGCCGCCACACCACCCTCCAATGCATTCAAGCTAGAGGAAAGACAGCCGTTTCTGTTGAATTTCTATTTTCAATGCCAGCTGTTTCTGAGCATACACGACCCCAACAACACCACCCCCAGGATTTGTTGTTTCACAGCCTGAAACGTTGATGGATGCGTGTGGGATTATTTTCCTTCTTTTACGACTGAGAAAGAAGCAGCAGTAAAGAATAAGACTTAATTGTCATGGTATTCATCCCTACTGATCAATAGAGCTGCTTTTGCTAGAAACTGCACCCAAGTTTCTGAGTGTGTCAGCCTTGCAGAGTCTGCACAGTGCAAATCTGATAAACTGGCGAAATAGTTGAGGATTGATGGGGTCCAGAGTTACAAAAGTCTGGGAATTTTCCCATTAATTCCCAAATATTTCTGTTAATTCCCCTGGAAAAGTTTCCAATTTGGAATATTTCCAGAACTCCCCAGCTTAACTTCACATGGAATAAGAAGTTTCTGGTAAGTTTCTGCAAATTTTATGCCCCTTTGCAACCTTAATGGGGTCAGATTCAAGTCCAGGCTGACGGAAAAGTTCTTGATGGTCTTTGGTTTGTAGGCATCTCCGACGTGTGCAGTTTCTTTTTTGTTTGTTTTAATAAATGACACCTTCTTGCCACACTGCCAGGCCAGATTTGAGCCACTGTCACTACATGGCCAGGTTCACCCACACACAAGAAATGTTCTCCTGACACGACAGCGCCGCCCTGCTGGCCCTTTGGCCCCAAGTGAGATTTGGTACAACAAGCAGCTTCACAAACAGCATTTAATTCCTTTTGCATTCTCCTAACCCCTCCCTTAATCTGGGCCATGTGAAAAACATTATCCCAAAGTTGTTTTAAAAGCTTCTTAGCCTTCACTGTAATTACTCAGTTTTTAAAGCTGAATAGGCTTACAGAGGCAGGTATGCTTAACATTAAATAATGTGAACCACTCATACCCAACACTCGGATTTAAAGAAGAAAACTAAGGGGGGGCCTCATATCTTTTTAGATCCTTTAATTTTTTTCCCTTTCTTAAGCACCCCTTTCTGTTTTTTTGTGAAAAAGCGCAGAAAAGGGAAAATCTAATCAAAATGCAAACCAAGCATGATGTTTAAAAAAAAGTGCAAAGGGGGAGGCGTGGAGGGGTGACAGACGTCCTGTGGGCACTGAAACACTGAAATGAACGTGTTTAATTGTCATGTTTGCTCCTCTCGATGGTGACGCTCCCTTGTCATTGAAGATGAATCAGCACGGACTCCCCTTAGCAGCTGCTGGCCCCACTCCCCCTTCAGACCGATATCGGATTAGACGCTATCAGTACTGTATATGCACTGCGGCTCCAGTGAACACGGCTACGCGAGTGTGGGGTGGACCAACACGGGAATGGGGAAATGCCCCCCCCTGCCCCCCCCCGCACATTTACACACATCCTCCTCTACGCTCCGTCTCGCTTCCCGCATGTTTGCTCTATATTCTTCATGTTTGTCCTCCGTATTCACCTGCAATGAGTCTAAGGCAAATATCAGAAGCAGAACCACCAGGGGCGCAGGAACCAGGGGGTGGGTGATACTTTACACTTAAATTATTCAGTTGTGCCCCCCCCCCCCCCAATATCTAACTGTCCTATACCATTAAGTACTACAAATTGATTTTACATACTACTTTCAATCATTAGTATTTTTGATACTGTTACTGTTTATTACTATTATTTTTATATTGTTGTTGTTTTTCTAACCCCTGTGACCCTGATCAGGCCCAGAATAGCTCTGGGAGCCAGACTGCCACTGTTCTCCTCTGCAGAATGGTGGTGATATCAGCAGCTGCAGGCCCAGCGTTCCCAGCATAAGGGGACCAGAGCCCTGCTATCAATCAATCAAGATATTTCCAACAGACGTTTCAAAGAAAGGAATTAAAATAGGTATATACAGAAAAAAAACCGAGCCCAGACTGTTCGGGAGAGCGACTCCCAGTCAACTGGGACCCAAACCCACCTTCTACTCATGGTACACAACACTCTCATAACTTGCAGTACCACTAGACCACCCTGTCTGGTCTTTCACACATACCACGTACAGAGTACCAATCAGTACCAATCGTGCATCCCTGGGCGCCGGGGGTGTGCCAATTCCGAGACCCCCCAGAAGAGGGCGCCTTAAGGGGCTGCCTGACTGATTGGCAGTAACACCAGCCCTTCACTCTGCACTCATTTCTGCAAGTCCACCAAGAGCGGCTCAGCTGGAAAATATTGAGGAAACGGACCCAGTGGCCATGGCCTGTTGCCGGGTGTCCCAGAAACACAAAGGTTCTGACGTGTCAAGGCGTCGCCCCCCCCATGGGCCAAGTTCCGGTCCGTCGACAAGCTAATTTACACTGGCACCGCGTCCCGGAACCATCGCCGAGGAGGAACGTGTGAAATCTTCTGTTCCGGAAGCACGCGTGCGACTAAAGTTAGCGTGTGCACGCGTGTGCTCTCTGGGAGACGGCGAAAAAAAATAAAAACCAACCTCGCCTTACTCATCACCATAGCAACCAGACAATCCAAAATGGCGGCCTGCCAATTCCCCCTACCCCCTCGCTCCCCTTTAAACAATTTCATCCCTCTGTTTCAAAGTAGGTCACTACAGCGCCTTCTCTCCGCAGACCCTGTCTAACAGCACCGAGTGCCTTTCTCCAAACCCATCTCCGTCTCTCTCTCTCTCTCCCTCTCTTTCCCAAATGGCACTCGATGCTTTCCTGTGCTGCCCTCCTCTCCTGTTCAAGTTGGACCGGCTCTGCCAAAGCCTGAAGGACGCTGAAAAATATATGAAGCCTGGTTGCCAGGTGACTGACCCTGCAAAGCCAGGCCTCCCTGCTGGATTATGCGAGTTCACGACTCCAAGCGCCATGTCCCCATCGCTCCCTCGCTCTCCTGGTACCAGAGCCCCCTTCGTCCAGCCCTCCCGTCTCTTGTTTCATACCCCTGCCTCCTGCATAATTCAGCTGGACTCCCTGTCACACAGCTACTGCCTGCCTGCCCTCCTCACTCTCAGCCCGGCCGTGTCTCCCCATCCCTCCACCCTTTTACCCATAATGAAGGGCTCTCCAGCGCCGGGGCCACACCCGGCACCCCCCCCCATCACAGCAGTGATCCAGGCGGCTCTCGGCCCACCGACGTCGCTGAGCATTCCTGTTGCCAGGAAGATTTCACTCTTAACGTGAGGGGATAACCTTGCAGGCTTAGAAGAATAATAAACAGGAAAAAAACAACAAATGACATCAACAGAAATCATCACGTGGCAGACTAAAGTGGACGTGATTCAGATGTCTCTCAGCGGCTTCGCGGAACATCTGGCCGAGCGAGCAAACGACTGCTGAACACTGTGCATGCGGACAGGACGGCGTCGCACTTCAGCACAACCCCCCCACACACACCCACACCTGTTTCGTTTGGGCGCTGTGTAGAATTTCTTTACAACATAATTCAATCCAAGTCTAAACCGCAATTTTGTATCCACTGGGGAATTAAGGGAGATTAATCCCCTTGAGAGTCTATTTTCTCCTGCCCTCATCCGATAATTCCTTCAAAAGTCCATTTTTTCCTGTCTTCCCTTTTCCCTCCCTCTCTCCCCTCCTCAGTCTCTCTCTCCTGCTTCTCTCCATTCACTGTTTTAACTCTAAGCCACTCCGTCTTGCTCTGACAGCAGTTTCACTGACTTTCTGTCGGCTATATTTTTCGAATATGACAGGACTCCAGCCCTCATCCTCATCTTTCTCTATCTCTTTTTTTTTTTTATCAGTTCCCTGCCCGTCTTCCCTTTTTGACATTACCTCCCTTTCCTGAAAATCGGTCTCAATCAGTTTAGGATGGGCAGAGTGGCAAACCATCTGTTTCCACTAACCACAGCCCTTCTCCGTCTGCCACGGACAGAATTCACAGCCCAGCATAAGCCTGCTATCCAGGAGAGAGAGACAAGGGGAGGGCTGGGACAAGAAGCAGGGAGGATTTGGACAAGAGCAGGCCCACCGGCTAAAAAGAGGAAAAGAGAACGAGAGGGAACGAGACCAAAAGGGAATGATGGCACTTCAGCATGAAGACGCGGCTCCTGTGGGGATCGAATGGCTCTTGCACATTGTATTTTCATTACCGTTATTCCATTTTGGCCTTAAATAAATAAAAGAGGAGAAATAGAGTTGTGAACAGTAAGTTCTACCCTTACCACACCGGCTGTAATGAAATGCCACAAGTGCTACTGACTTAACTGTAAATGATTCATTTTTAATGAAGAGCAGTGAGTTCACCTTTTGGAGGAAGCGTATTCTTAGAGGAGCAGCACTTGCTAACTATTCAGAAGCACAAAAGATGGTGTTGCTCCAAAATGTGTATAAATTAAGGCACTTAAGTGAAGAGCTGTGGCCCTAAAGCCGGCTTAGGTCCTGCTGACCCCCCTGGGCTGTGACATCACCATGACCCCGGCGCTGAATCGTCCCCAAGCCACGCGGTCTCACACCAATTAACTCATCAACTAGGGCTCACCCACAAAAACTGCTGTCGCCACACCAGTACCCCCTCTTTCTGTGACATCGCCAACTGATTCCTTATTCGTCAGCTTCGCGCATACAGAGGTGACTGAATATGCTGTTATTTTTACCAACAGACAGCTGAAGTTAGAGTATGTTTGGGGCAAAGCACAACATGTCAGACCATCTCCCCATAGATTCCTAATGTATAACACGTTTATGAGGACACATTAAGTACGAGAGAATTACATTTCTATACTGTACATATAGAAATATGCAGATCACCAATACGATACTATTACTAAAGCATCTCAAATTGATTAAACATTTTCATTTCTTTTAATATTCTGTTGTTAAACTCTATTTGTAATTTCCTCCCAATGCCTTATAACACACTTTTAATATTCTCTGTATGAGTATAAATATAACTTGCTCTTTTAATTACAATTTTAATTAACTGTTTGAAGTTAACCATTATGCAAATTATGTATTGCTTTTTGTTAAACAGCAACTTACTAATAAATGAAATGCTGCATTGGAAATGTCACTTTATGTTACCTATAATTTGTTAATGACTTATAACATAATGGGACAAACATATACATTTGCAACGTGTAATGAATGCTTTATGAAATCAGAGGCGAGTGCACAAAGCATATGAAACTGTACACAAAACCCTCCCCTTCCTGTTGATGGAAATAATTATGCTAGACTGTGAACTGACATTACCAAACATCATAGAGTAATTAAATCCGTAACAATATGCCACTGGCTCCTCTATTGGAGAGGCCACATCCCTGACCATCCTGAGCAGTGCCATGCAGAGATGTTTGAGGCACTCAACTGTCAAAATAGGGGCACTTTCAATCACTCAGATAAAATGGATGGGTACTCAGGCACCCTCAGCTCCTCCCACATATGCCTGTCTCTGAGCACCACATCCCTGATCTCCCACAATCCTGTGCATCCGCACCACTGACCTTTCACATCCCTGGGCATCCACATCCCTGATCTCCCACAATCCTGTGCATCCGCACCACTGACCTTTCACATCCCTGGGCATCCACATCCCTGATCTCCCACAATCCTGTGCATCCGCACCACTGACCTTTCACATCCCCGGGCATCCACATCCCTGATCTCCCTTATCCCTGGGTGTCCACATCCCAGACCATCCACATTCCAATCCACATCACTGATCTCCCACAATCCTGTGCATCCGCACCACTGATCTCCCACAATCCTCTGCATCCGCACCACTGACCTTTCACATCCCTGGGCATCCACATCCCTGATATCCCATATCCCTGAGTGTCCACATCCCAGACCAACCACATTCCAATCCACATCACTGATCTCCCTTATACATACACTGCCTTCACTGTGTCCCCTCTCCCAATCACCTGCCCAGTGCTACACGCTTAATCATTCATAAACACCCTTTTCACCCCATCATTTAGCTTTCATTTGGAAATGGGCTGTTTATATAGCAGTGAGTCTGTTTTAATCAAAAAAGGGAGATTCAAAGTTTTTATTACCAAAAAAAAGTCATCATGCTACTCTCTTAGGAAATTAATGGTTATTATAGAAGGTGGAATTTGTGGTTTCTGTAGTATTAAGTGTTTATGTCTGGAACAAGGAAATATGGAAAAACAGAGATTATCAGAGGCATTAAAGATCCCCTCAAAAAGCCTGTCAGGAGGAAGTGAAGTGATGCCGAGAGCCAGAGTGATAACGGCACATATGGGTAAAAACAAATTATGGCTATGGACACTTTTACAAATAATATTAATTTTAAAACTTTGC